>VZTA01024722.1:157008-223096 GCA_013398855.1 Mohoua ochrocephala | reverse complement strand
CTCGGCAAGTACTGCGTGAAAGGGCGATCCAAGGTAAGGGTCCGCGGGCCCGCGCCCTCCTGTCCGCCCGCTGGCAGCGGCTCTCAGGCGGCCCGAGGCGCCTCGCAGCTGCCGGTGGGACCTGCCGGAAACTTTCCACGGGCACTCGCCCGTGTCGCGTTCGCGCTGTCGGCGGGTGCCTGCGGCTCGGGCAGCCCCGCGGGACTGTCCCGCAGCACCGCCCCGGGTGGCGGAGGCGCCGTGCGTTGCCTGAGGGACTCCCGTGACCGCAGCCGCTCTCCAGCCCTTGCCGCCGGCGGCCGGGCGCGGGGGTCCCTCTGAAAGCGGGGCCGCCCACAGAGGGTCCCTCGCCCCGCCGGTGCCAGCAGCGCTCCGGGGCGGCTCCTCGCGGCTCCCCTTGCTGGGTTTTCGCCGGGCTCTTTGGTTGCCGGACCCCGGCCAGTCCCTTGCTTTTTCCCCTCTGTGACACCGGCCATCACTTCGCAGCCGTCCCGGGGGCTGCAGGCGGCTCTTCGCTTCTCGCTGTGGGGCTGGAGCCGGCTGCACCCCGCTGCTGCTTGCGCTCACCCCAGGTGCGGACAGGGTGCATGTGTGCGGGGCGTACCCCACCAAAACCGCCTAACATTGACTACGTCTCGGGGGGAGCAAGATCTCTACCCCCTTCCTGCGAATGTACCTGTCTCTGATCCTATTATTTGGATGTTTTCGCCCACGTAGTAGTATTATCCTAAATAGTTTCGAGGTTCCAACTCATGCCGCCGTTCTACAGCTGCATTGGGTATGCAGAAAACACGGGATGCTCAGTTTAAACACAGCAAACTTTTGTTTTAAGGAGAAAAGTTTTTTTCTAGGCTTTCTCAGCAATGGAGAAGACACTCGTATTATAGGACACTTGTATTATTGGTTTCTTTCCCAGTGAAGTTTATTTGCACTTACAATGCCATTAGTTTGGGACAACTTGTCTTTTCTTTCCTTGTCTGTTTTGCTGTGGCAAAGCGAACCAGCTTGGAACTAAGTTTACTTCGTTGTCCTGAGTGCTGAAAACATCCTTATTTCTTTATTTCTGACTGGAATTCTGTAATACATAGTACGTTTTCAAAAGGTCCACTGCTTTTAGAGATATGCCAGAAACAAAAGCAACTAAACTTTTAAAAAATGACAACAGGGAGAAATTAGGCATTTCTCTTGATCCTAACTCGCACTGGACTAAGGGGATGTGTGAGTGGTACTGAGATTCCCCCCTGAAAAATGAAGAAAAAAGTACGGTGATGTTTACCAGATGCTTGGGAACACACTGAAAACCTGTGCATGCACCCCTGCGCATTTCCATACAGTAGTGGGAATAATAAAAGGTTGAAACATTGTTCCTGTGTTTAGCTCTGCTGAATTACTGATCATCAATTCGGTTAAAGCTTCGGTAGATATATTTTAAAATGCGGGTAGATAGGATTTCACTTATTCCTGTTGAGAGCCTGGTATAGGAGGTATAAATAACCATCCTGCCTTGGCACACCTTTAAGGTCATCCTCATCCTTTCTATGGGTGACTTCTGTTTACCTGTTTACTGCTGAAAGTGCATTTCTGGATAAGAGGGTTTGTGGGGAGTGAGGGGGTGTGTGTAGACGTGGATATTGAGGGCGGTTACTTAAAAGTTGGATTGGAGTGAAAGGAGGCTTTTTAAAGCCCAGCCTTTTTACAAAGTATTTGGAAAACAAATCAGCTGGATGAATCAAGGCTGTTGGCAGTGGCTGGGAAGAAGGGTCTTTTGGGGAGTGACTTTGGGTTGCAGAGATGATTTTAAAACAGAATTGTGGTGTTTTTGAAGTCATTTTTGTACAAATGGTAATAACAAACAGGACAGAACTTGTTTTATAAATAGACTCCAAGCTACTTGCTGTAAAGAGAGACTTCTGGCTCTTGTGCTTTTATACGAAAGTTGTCAGACTCCAAACAGTGCATGGAAGTGCCATACAATAGTCCAGGACTGAAAGGGACTCAGTATCATTTGTAAACCCAAATGCAGAGAAATTTTCATCAGCCATTAATAGTAACCAATCCCCTTGTTATAATATGTGAGGCCCTGGAATAGCAACTGCTGTCTGTAACCGAGATGTGGAACGCCTTCAGCAGGAAGATTATCCTTGGGACTAACAACTGACTACTACAGTGCATGCAGGTTCCCACGTTGGTTTAAGACATTTCTCTTCCACCACTAAACCTTCCCATTCTGCTTATCATCTGAAGTCTAAGTGTTGGAAGAGGGGGAGAGGTTTGCCTAGTAAATGAATTTGTCAGATGATGTCAGTTTAGTGTGAAGTGCTTCATATTTTTGTAGCTACACAAACATAAGAAGACACGAACAACTTTTGTCCAACAAAGGAAATTTTACTTATAGCTAAATGAGAGAAATGAGTAATTTGGGATTGTACTGAGATTGTGCTGTTTCCAAATTAATTTCAAGAGCATTTCAAGAAAGTAAGAATTGCATCAAACAGAATGGACAGAAGTAAAATTTTCAAGGGTACTGTATATTCATAGGAGCTGCTGACTGACATTTGAGGCCTGATCATGAAATGTAACCGTTCATCTTTGCAGACCGACGATACAAATCTATCTTTGGTGTAAGTCATATTTTAAAATACTAGCTGGTTAAATGATTGAAACATGGTTAAAGGCTGACGGACCCAACGCACTGCTTGTTGGCTTTTGCATTCTCCTCAGCTAGTCCCCATTTTCTAGTAAGATAATACAGTGGTTCCCCTTTTCTAGTAGGTAAATAACTAAGGACATCACTGAGGCATAATTGACCCAAGTTCAGTTCTCTCCTCAGAGTGAGAAGATTGATGTCCTTGTGCAGAGGGATGTTCTGGCCTGAGGACAGAAGTCACTCTGTTTTTGAGGACCTGTCACTACTCTGATGGAGCTTTACTTGGTGGAGAGCAGCTGGTGGGTCAGAAGCAAAGCTGCAGCTTGGTCTGTGAGGCCAGTCACCTAGAGTGCCCTCTGGATCAGGTGGTGCTCCAGGGGCTGCAGGTGAAAGGGTGATGTGCTGCAGCTTCTGACTCCCCTGGTCCCAACGTTCCTTCTTGGGGTTAACTGGCATTTGCAGGGGCTTGAGGGGGGGTTCTGTAGAAAAACACTGGACTATAAATAAGTAAAAGCAGTAACTTTTTTTTAAGGCAGGAAAGCATTCCAGAGGAGAAACCATTTCAGAAATCTGCAGAGCCTGGGGGATCTTGGAAGTCCCTGATGTGAGGAGGCAAGGGACAGAGTATGGCAGGAACCAGCTCGGCTGGCTGGTGTGCGGAAGCATAAAAGTTGTGTTTGCAGTGGGGTGTCTGGGTAACTCATCTGCTGCTAGGAGGCTGTGGCATTCCCCTTTTCTCATCTTGCCTGTGCTGGAGAAGGGCAGCTCTCGCCGTGGCTGGGCAGGGTCCCAGAGCAATGCCGTCAGTGCCTGCTGCCCTGGGCTACCTCAGCTGACTCAGCGCTTGACGTGCTGCCAGCGGCTGGTCCTCATGGCGAGGGATGGAAGGTACTTTGAACTGGTGTGGCTGCACTCTGAGTGGACTCTGCACCTCGTCATGACAGCAGCACGTCCTGCTCTGAGTCACAGATACCCTCTTGGGTACCACCAAGGGCTGAAATCCATGTCGGGGCTGCCACTGGGGACTTTGAGCTCATCTTGCACCCGCTGGACCCCAGGGAGTCCTGCTGGTTAGAAAATCAAGCAAGAATTAATAATGTTAAGAGCTGCTCTGTGTTGAAGGAAGCCCGTGACTGATGTTTTCAGAACAGAACTGCTCGCATTCAGTGTCGAGTATATGGCCTGAAGGGAAAAAAAAAAGTGTTTTCAATGTGAGATTAGTTAATTTAGAAGTCCCTGTGGGATGTGAACCTTCTCAGAAACTTGCTTCCTCTGCTTGTTGCCACAACACCACCCTGCTCATCCCACCCTGGTGGACCCTCTATGATGGTCACAAGAGAAGTAGGTCTTTTGTGGTGACAGTTCATACCTAGTGAGCATTGGCTGGAAACCAGAGTGGGTTCTCCTGCCTATCACATGATGGGGTGTTCCTAGGTAGGTTTTGAAGCATGGTCTGCCTAGCAGGTTGTTGCCAAGATTTCTGTTCCTGAGGACTGAAGAAATGCATGAGCTGTCACAGGAGTAGTTTTACAAAGTCCCTCATAACTCTGGTAATGAGGTAAGGTATTTTTGCATTTATATATGAAGAAAGAAAAGTGCTGTTCTATAACATTCAAATTCTATCCTTTGCAATTAAAACACAGTGAAATGCTGGATTTCTGACTTGAGGCACAGATTTGAAGAGTGAGATAACACAAAACCATAGCTATAGCAGGCTGAAGAGCAATACTTCCTCTTGAGATATACTGGTTTATTGTATGTTACAAAGTATTTTTGATACTTGGGTAGCAACAATGCCTTGCACTTTAGTTTACAATGGGAGGTCTGATGAATACCACCATCCAGAAGAAATATGCATAATTTCTTTCTTCTAATCAAATGCACATGTTCTGGCATAATGTGTAAGTTCAAATCTGTTCTTCTGGCCAGCTGCCGGCAGAGTCCAGAGCCACTGGAACTGTAAATACAACAGACAAGTCGTTTTATGATATGAGACTGAAGAATTCAGCATTGGCACAGGTCCTAGTGTGGTTGCTTTGGCTCAGTGTCAAAGCTGATGTTTATATCTGTGTTTGTCGAGCAAGATTAGTTAGCCTGGTTAATTATACACAGGAATGTATAATTTTTACTTGACAATCAGATGAGTATAAACTCGGGCATATTAACACTTGTTTTTGTTCTTCATCAAATTATTCTCAATGACTTTTGAAACTTTCAAAAGAACTACTTCTCTGAAAGAGGCACTTGGAGAATCTTTCGGATTAATTCTTCTTTCAGCAGGGACAGGGTATTGGAGAAATGGATCAATATTTTACAGACAGTGATGCACATATCTGTAAGTGGGTTCAGAAGCATGGGAAGCCTCTAGGGAATGGTGTTTGAATTAATACTCAGATGCTGAAGTTGCAAGCAGGTTGAATTCAGTACCTGTTATGTATCGTCACTCTTAAAAACGTGACTGTAGTGCACTGGCAAACTTGTTTCATGGTGGGCAGTGGCAAAAACATGCTGCCTTCAGTGTGTGTTACACCAGAGCCTTTAGCAGCCAGGTGGCTTCTCTTGGTCCTCCTTTGCCCCTCTTGCCAGAGGAGAAGTCTGTATCCACCCAGTGACCTTTATCACACTGTGCCAGGAACCTGTCCCCATGCTTTACAGCCACGGTGCCAGAGAAAGGCAGGAGGTGGTTAATCCTATGAGCGAAGGGAAATGTCAGTGCTCTCAGGCAATGTAAAGATGTGAATAGTCTGTTTATCCCGAGTTTGTGCACATGTTCATGGCATCAGGGCAATTTTTTTTTTTGTTGTCTGTAGTTTTGCAGTCTAGCAGTTCTTCGTGAGACTTGCTAGACTCTGGTGTTACACAGGGGTGGCAAAGCAGTGAAGTTTTCCACAATCTCTCCTATACTGGTTGTGCATTTTCTGCAGCAACTCCCTATTCATTGCCATGCCTGCTCTGGTAGCAGTCTTTGCTGGTACCATATCAGCTCTTAATGCCAGGGACTTGCAGAGGTTGCCTTACTGGTGTGCTGGCCGATAGCCTGACTACTTGCAAGCCCTAAATAAGTACATGCCTCTCAGTTTGCTTTTGTGTGAGGACTCATGGCTCACTGAATGCTGGTGCAACTGTAGTACAGGTGGCATTAAGTCCTCTGTGTATGGGGAGTGTTTGTCCTTTGTACTCCTGGGGGTGTGTGTACTGCATTGCAAGGTGCAGTATCCTTGGGAAAGCCACTGGGGAAATGACAAGATTCAGAGTTCAGTGCCCTGTCCCGCTGAGCTTGCATTTTGGGAGGGAGGAGAGCTGGCCACAGAACCACAGAATCAATTAGGTTGGAAAAGACCTCTGAGATCATAGAATCTACTCAATGACTGAACACCACCATGTCGACTAGACCACGGCACTAAGTGCCACATCCAGTCACCTCCAGGGATGGTGACTCCACCACCTCCCTGGGCAGCCCATTCCAATATCTAATCACCCTTTCTGTGAAGGATTTCTCCCTAATGATCCTTGCCATTAATATTTGTATGCCTTTTCCCAAGGTAATTGTTAATGAATAATTCAGTCCATTACACACAGTTCATTGCTAATAGCAGTATATGTTAAAATGGACATTGATTCTCATAACACTGATGCAGTGCAGGAGGTACACAGTAAAAGTGGCTTGTTTCTTTGCATTAAGGACTCCATCTGTGTTAATCCCAGTGTCTTTATTTGATTTCATAGTAAACTCTTCTTTCTTTGACTTCCAAGTTTATCTGGATGGTAGCTTGATGTAATATGGACTTACCCTGCATGTTTCTTCCTGAGAAATTTGCTTGATTTGTTACGTGGAAGTATCTTCTTTATCCTCTTCTATATTGCACAGATTTTTTTTTTTACAGTTTTTTTTCCTGAGGTGGTGGTAATGTTCTGTACTGCAAGTCCTTCCCTTATGTGTGTGGAAGGGATGAGAGAAGGAGAAGATAAAACCTCAATGATCCAAGCATGAATGCATTTTTAATTAGATGAATTTTTGATGTTTGCTGAACAAACTTGATATACTTGGAAGAGATCAATACTTCTATCAAATGTTTCAAGATGACTCTTACTAAGACAAGGTACTTTTTTCTTTTTGGTTTCTTTGAGGTATTCACTTTTTCCTGTTCCTCTTGCAATTCAATTGAGTTTTCCCGTTGTGTAACAGGCCAGAGGCAAGTGGTCCCTTGGCACCAGCAGGCCCCACAGCACTCATCCATCTTGCAGTGGATGGCTTGAGAGAATGAGGAGGTCAGGAAGGGAAGCCTAGGAGTTAAGTGTTACTGGTTTTGGATCTATGGAGAAGGAGGATGTGTGCATATCAGCTTGAGGGAATTTAAAGCCCTGGGTTGGATTTGTCATGACCGTAATCCTTCTGTCACAAAGCTGAAGACTGAAACAACATTGTTAGAAAGCTGCCAGCAACATGTCTCCCTCAGCTTCAGTGAAAAGGCTTTATTGGTAAGGTTTATTAGTAGAAGAGTTTTTGGGAAGAGGTGTTTTGGAAACTGCTTCTGGTACCTGTGCCTAGGGCTGATGGCTGCTGTGGTGGGTTCCAGGGTGAATAACTGATGCAGTGGTACAGAACTTGGTGGGGCTTGACAGATGATTTTGACTGACGCATAACACTACATAACTATTTGGTTTAGACCTTTTAATTGCTTTGAAAAGAGATGACAGAGCTGGTCAGCAAAGCAAGAAGGTCTCTCTGTTCGGCCACTGAAGTGAAGTAAGATCATGAAGGAGGCTCATGCCAAGTAAATCATCTGTCTCCTACTGTTTAAACTATTCACAGACACATCAGCACACCACTCATGATCATTCCTGTGAATGATTTGGAGGGAGCTGTAAGTCCTGTTTCCCCTCCATCACTCACACATGCATCTACTATCTCTCAGTGACAGAAAGGAGCTTTTTCCCCTACAGTCATTTTTCTCTTGACATTGTGCTTTGATAAGATTAGTAGGTGAATAAACTTAGTGCCAACATGCAAAGCACTTAGTAGAAAGCAGCTGATTAAACAACCTACTCGTTGCTCTGATTTTTCACAAATAAAGTAATGCAAGAGATTTTTGCTGACCATAGAGGTTCAGTGGAGGCCTACTGAATGTTCATGTTTAGCCACCCAGATAAAAATGAGTAGTGTAAATTACAGGACTACAGCATAGCACTCCATCTGCATTGACTGGAAACAGGACAGCGTGTCCAAAGCTTTGCAGTTGGAAATGGCAGAGTAGCCATGTCTTTTGCCAAGCATCAGGGAATTGCATCCTACTTTCTAGCAAAAAAAAAGATAACCATTTTGAGTCTTGTATCTATCTAGTTCATGTGAATCCTTTGGTCAAAATAAATAGTCTGTTTTCTGTGCTTTTTCTGGACCTGAAAATCCAAACAAGATATATGTCTGCATTTTTCCTGTCTGTAAGTCATAATATAATTAATCACTGCTTATGTGTTCTTGCACTGTAATTTTTTATACAAAGTGATAAGACAAATGTTTTTAAAATTTTGGCTCCAGTTCAGCAATTCACTTAACTACTTTTTCTTAAAGGCTCTTTCAGATCAATGGGACCTGAAGCACATCTTCTGGTGCTTGGCTTAGACTATGCTAGAATATGTTTAGAAAACGTCAGGAAAAGTTGCATTTCTCGTGCCATTGTATGGTCGTTGAATAAATTTTTTTTTTACATTTAAAATGCAGGTCATCTTTTATGTGGTCTCTTGGGAGGCAGCAAGGAGCCTTACTTGATGAAATAGATAGTATGATAATAATAGTTATGATTTTTATTTGACCTTTGCAACTGACTGTCTTGTGGCAAACCTGTCTTAACACCATTAACAGCAGCAGTTATTCCAGTAATGCATGCAGAGAGATGGGCAGTACATGGTGGGGAATGCCATACTGAATGGGAAAAGCCTGGGGTGTGAGAACAGTGGGCTTTGTGGTGGTGGAGGTCAGCATGGAGCTTCCTGACTGCCTTGAGACTCCAGGGGATGAAGAAAGCATCTTGCACAGCCCCTCACTGGACCATGTGGGTAAAAAAATAGAGCAGAACCAGGCGAATTTGAGAGAGAAGATATTAAAGAAGTGGTGGGAGGGGGGAAGCGTCAATTATTCCTCAACTTGCCTGTTCCTGGGTTGTTAACAGTCCTAAGGTGGTGTGCTTGCTGCTGAAGACTATATGTGTAACTGCACCTTCCCCTTCCGATTTCCCACAGGAAATCTGGTAGAAGTGGTTTGAAAAGTGGAAAAAGGAGAAGCTTCACCATAAATGCTGTAGCATGTCCTGCTGTTAAGACATATAAGCCGTGTCACATAAGCAGATGTGCACAAACAGGACAGAGTCCCCCAGAATGTATTGATAACACTGTTCTTTACAATATTCACCAATGTTTCCACCTAAGTAAATTAACTTGTCATCTGCTGTACGGAGCACGTGCATGGTGTCTCTGAAGCAGGCCAACAGGAAGGGTCACTGCCTGGTTAACTGTTTTACAGACTTCCTCTTCATGAAGGAGCAGTGAGAGGATTTGTGAATGCTGGTCCTCATTGCCAAATTTGGTGTAATTCAATATTTCATGGTGGTCAAACAGTGAAGTGTCAAAGTTGTGCGTTTTACCAAGATATTTGAGTGCATAACTTGATGTTTAACTGATGACCTAAAGGCTCAGTGCAGTCTCACATTTGCACTGATAATTTCTTGGCAAGAGTGAAAACGTAGTTGATGTGGGTTTTTTGTTTGTTTTTTACACTTGGATGTCTGCAACTGAAACAAATACTTTTTTTTTTCATTGCTGGCACTTGGTTAAAAGCATGTTTCACTGCTTGCCATCTGTAGAAGCTACTGCTGCTAGTGATAAGCTGCATTAGTACAATGTTTTGGCTGCAGTTAGAAAAGGCACTGGTTGTGCCAATGGTGACCACAGCTGTAGGCAGACACAGTACCTACTTGACCCCCACACCTAAGTGGGCATATGTAACCCTATAGCTCTGCCTCCCCCTCGAGTATCTGTCCTGCCTTCCCCCTCTGTGTTTCCCACCACAGGGATGCATTTGTGCCCCATATCTCTAGCAAAGCCAGCTGCAGGACCCCCACCAAGGGGTTTCTTACCCCTGCTCTTACCACAGCCCGTCATGCCTATGCAGTCACTATCTCATCTCCATCCTAGGAAAGAGACAGGGATGAGGGCTGCTTCCTCTGGCTGTCCAACCAGCTGGCATGCTGGGAGAGCAGCCTCTGTCCAGCCTCCAGCTTGGCTCAGCCTTGGTGGCTCTGAGTACATACTGCTCTTGTCACATTGGCTGCCAGAAGAAAGATTATGGAGAGGAAGAGGAAAGAGAAGGGAAATGAGCCAGAAAGACCACTCCAGGCTTTCTGCATCCTCAGGAAACATCCTGAACTCACACCAGAGAGACTGCCTCCCTTGCTCAACAGTTGCAGTGCTTCCTGCAAAAACTGCCTTAGATGCCACAGAACAGTATTGCTGTAAGACTCAGTCCTGAACTGGGCCTTGAGAAATCTCCTAAGGGCTGCTGCTGCAGTGAGTTGTGGTGGTGGGCATGACTGGGTAAGGCTGCAGGGGGTACTGCAGCAAAGCAGAGCAGCAGGTGTGAGCAGGCTGAAACCTGTCAGGCATGGCTGTGTCTCTGTGCAGGGCCACTGCCCCAGCAGGAGAGTCGAAGCCTGTGTCAGTGGCCACAACGCAGCTGGCCTTTAGGTTGATCTCTTCTGTCAGGTGGTGGCAGCATAAATCCACGGGAGACACTTGACCAGTGGAAAAAGGGAAGTGGGAATTCAGCAGCCTATGTTCAAATCCAGAATTTAATGTTGTCCACAGCTGGGTGAAGGAGCAGACTTCCTTGTTCAGGAGTTGAGAGCTTTTGTGAATATCTTTAAGAAGTGCAAACGTAAGGCTGGCAGTCAGTTTGTTGTGTGTGCATGTCTGTCTGTGCTTTGCTCAGAGTTGCCGAGTGTCTGTCTATGCATAACCTCAGTGGTGCAAGTACCAGCTGTGTAGATGGTGGAGAGTGAAGGCACTAAAACACTTAGGAAAATTTATTTGGTTTTTTTACCAATACATTTTATTGCCTAGCCTTAGAATGGGTATACAGTTATATTATTACAAATTTGCCTTGAATTTGAATATATTGTTTCCCTTCCTGCACAGAAAGATGGTGTGTCACTGAATACACATCTATCCACTTTAACTGAGAGATTGCACTGTTGTAAAGTGCACGTGTAGGCAGAGCAGTACAGCTTTGTGTGCCGGCAAAGCCTTAGAGGTAAAGACTACATGTTATTGAACCACAGTAGAAAGTATTTCTGATGGTAATTTGTTATAGATAATTTTAATGGGTTTTACCCTTAAATATTCATTCACACAAAGTCCTATGCAGGAATACTGTTATTGAAGCAAGGTCCTCTGTAAAGGTATGGGTGAGCAAAAGATGTGTGGGTAGTGAGTGAGACGGCTTCCTTCCAAAATTAACATAGGAGATAACTGGTCTCATCAATTAGCATTAATTGGGTGTTACTGCTGTGATAACAAGCACTTTAAAACGTTGATCTCTCTGTTTATGCAGCGCAGTAATGTCTCAGCAGCCTCAGAAGCCCAGACGGCTCTGACAGGGAGGACCCTTGAGGCATATTTGGGATACCTGCCAAGTGTGGCGGTGCTTCTCTGAACCCTGCATTCCTCTCTGGCAGTGGAGGGTATTTTTCACCGAGCCAGAGGGGACAAAGGAAAACATCTCCCCCGGTGTGGTGCTGCCTCTGGTGTGGTGGGATTATACGGGGTCACGAGAGGTGTCCTGGGTGGTGGCCCCAAGGAAGGACTGTTCGTGGCACACCTGCTTCAAGGTGGTGGCTCATCACCTCTGCCTGCCAGTGTGTCCAGGGCTGCCCCCGATGAGCTCGCGGGAAGTGTTTGAGGTGCTGCATACGAAATGTGAGCTGATAAAAGTCTTGTGGGCAGCGTTGCTCACTTGCCCTGGGCCCACAGGCTAAAAATAAATGGGTAATAATAAGGAAAGGATGCTGGCAGCTCAGGCAGCTCCAACACCAGCAAAAGTTTGCCTGCTTTGTGGCTGTCTTTCCTGACCTTTGTTAGCGCAGCCACAAGAGCATCAAAATATGCAGTTCTTTAAATGTTGCAAAAAAAAAAAAAAAAAAGGTGGTGTAATCCTCTGGGTGACTAGTAGCAGAACTGAAAAGGTCTGACGTGCTGATGTAGAATGAAAGGCTGGAATATTTCAGGAACTGTGAGATTATCTTTTTACCCCACAGATGAGAAATGTTCCTCAGAGGATGTCTGTGCTGGTTACCAGGCTTTTATTCCCTGCTGAGAAACTGAACATACAGGGATGGTCCTTACAGATTTCCTTAATGAGCTTGCACTTATTTATGAATTTGCCTTTCTGCGGGGGTGGTGCTTGTCACGGTGTCCCCCAGGGCTCATTACAGGGGATGCTTTCTCCATCTGCATCAATTGCTTGGGATGCTTTCTCATTAGTGCAGCTTGGCCAGGTTTGGTTCTTTGGGGAGAGGAGAGGACTGAAAGAGTTTTCTGGGTGATGAAAGAGGGCTTCAGCAAAAGACAAAAATAATCCTAAATGTAATTAGACAGTAGTTTGTTGGTTTTTTTTAAAGTGTGGGAGATAAGCCTGCGTGCCTGTGTGTGCAGCAGGAGGGAGGGACAGCCCAGTAAGAACGAGAGCCGAGAAGTGCCTTGAGCGCCTGTGTGCTCGCTGCGTGTGTGGGTTTCCCCTCTTCCCTCCGCAGCCTGTCTCTGAAGTGCACTCTGGAGTAAAGTTTGCATTTGATCGCCGATCGCCTCACGCTCCGCACGTAGCACTGTCGTTAAGCCATCATCTCGCTGGCCCCGAGCCAGGGCTCCGAGGCGCAGGGGCGGGCGGTCTCTCTAAACTGAACAGCCTTTATTGATACATCGGTGCACTGCGCATGTTTACAGCTGCTAATTGGAGACTTAATCTGAATATCCTTGACTGAACTAATTCACTGGCAATAGCCTTTTAAATTTCAGGTCCTGCCGTGATGGTATGCCTGCTCTTCGCAGCACGCTAATCGCTTCTGGAGCGGTATTGCCGCTGCGTGCGTGCAAGGCGCAACGACCCAGTAACATCACAGACCAAAGCCTAGTTTTAGGTCAGAGGAGGATGTCAAATGAAAATCTTACCTGGTTTTGCATTTGCAGAAGATGAGAGAAGCACTTGAAGTACTGGAGAAAAGTGTTAACTGACATCCGCACAGACATACGTAGATTAATTAAGCATACAAGAAAGGAGGTTAATTCTTTTAATTATTACAACAGGCAGAGGTGCTCACTGTAAGGACAGTTGTGATCCTATGGCAGTTTTGGATTTGTTTCCTTAACTTTCAGTGCTCTGTTTTCTCCTTGCTGTGCCCAGAGGCTGAATACAGAGAATTTGGGTGGTGGTCTGAAAACAGTGTTAGTTTACTTGGCTTTCTAAAAAATGTGAGCAATGTAGACAGTATCTAGTGGTAGATGAATGCCTGGGACTCTTTTCCCCAGGAATCCACGAGTCAGATTTCTCTCCTTGGAAGTCTGGATAACTTCTTCGATGGTCAGATCCTTTCAGAGTTTCCTGAATTGCCCTTTGACTTTAGGATCCTGTAGGATCTCATGAAGTAGCCAGCAATGGGGACAGCTCAGCAGAACCCACTGGTCTCTCCAAAGGCTGGTCTGCAAATGCTCCCTGTTCTCTTGACAGTTGCAGATGGCCACTGCCTACATGAGGCACGGCTGTTTCCTGCCTTCCCATTCCACAGTGGCACTGCTCTGGCAGCCAGCTTGAACTTGAAGGGCATCCAGATTTATTTCTAAGTGTGTGTTCTGTTAAGAAAAATAAAACAGTAGTCACAGGCTGAAACAGTCCTTCATATTAATAGGCTATGAAAAACTAAATTTTGTTGCCAATCATTAGGAAAGCTCCCTAAACCCCATCACAGATTAATTTAAGAGGGAGCTCATTTTTAAAGCAACATCGGTCTGTGATCTGGTTTCCTTACAGACACATTCCATAAGATTTGAAAGCTTATTAAGGGCTCCTTGAGCTACAACTAGATAACACGCCAGTCATCAAGAGCTGTATGGCATGGAGATAATCCATGAACAGAGCTTTCATGGAGAGATCTTTGTTTCTACTCTTAGTTCTTAGAAGAAATTTAACAAGCAGGAACAGTTTTCCATCTTACGGTAATTAGAATATTATCAAGTAATAATAGACTTTGGGTTGGTAAGCAAAAATAAACCAGTGTCTTAGCATCTTTTTCCTGCAGATGAGAGAAAGTCTTTCCCACAATTCCTACCCTGAGACTGTTCCTCAAACATTTTTTTTAAAAAGTGCTTTTATGCACTTGCAAACAACAAGCAAGCTACAACGGTGCGTGCAAAAGACCAAATAAAATAGAAGGGAGAGATGAGGTTTCAGCTCGTGGAAGGCCTGAATCTGATGATCAAGCTTGCATGTAAGCAAGGAGAAGCACGTACCAGACCACCTGGCTAAAATGCTATCCATGGAGACAGGATGTTTTTTATACAGTTACAAGTAACTGATTGAAGATTGATAGCCAAGTTATGGTGAGGAAATGAGAGACCAGTTTCTCATGCAGTACTGCCAGTGAAGCCCGTTTCATGTGTTGCTTGACCGAAGCGAGCAGAGTTTTACTCCCTCTTGGAGCCGGTGATTCCTTTTCCAACAGGCACTAAGCTAATGTCTCTCATTTGTTGGTGTTTTAACATAATTTTCTTCCCTCTGTTCCTTCCCATCTCTGTAGAGTATTAAGTTAGACCACTGTTCCCAGTTCATGCTTCAGTACAGCAGTTGGGTATTTTAACTTTCATTAATTCAAACAAACTAATATTAAGTAATGTTCATGAATATTTTACACTTAACCATTGTAAGCTTTGTGGCAGAAAACCCTTGGGTGCAATTGGGTGCAATAAGAAATTACTTAAGAAACACCCCATGGTGTTTGTGTGTCAGTCAAGCCTCAGCTGAGAATCTCTTGTCTTTCATCATGAAATGTCAGACTACTCCTGTTCTTTTAATGCAGAGCATGCTGGGTGCCTTTCCCTTTCTGGGTGTAAAGACTGTGCACATCTATGAACTAGAATCAGGTTGAGCACAATATGCATTCAGAACTAAGACAACCAAGCGAACCCTGGTAGTCCTCATTTACTAGAGGACTGGTCGAAAGTGATTTTTGTTTGCCCTCAAGTTGAGAACTGAGAACCACATATTGGGCTGAAATTTGGGAAGTGTGCAGCCAAATAAAAATATATGTGAAAGCTGCAGTGGCTACAGCACTGTTAATTCTTATAAATTCCTTGGTTTTCTAGACAACCATCATAGTGATATTGTAGGTCAGCATTGCTTTGTGTCTATACAGAACCTTTCAACTAACTTTACAAGTAATTTCTGAATTTAACTGCTTGATGTCCAAGCTGTACACAGAGATGATCTACAATAGGGATCAAAAGTAGCTGCTGTTCAGCAATATACCATATAAATCTGGTACAGAAAATGGAAAAGCATATTGTAGAGTCTTTAGCTTAATCTGCAAGGGTGGTTGGTGTTGGCAAGATTGAGTTACACAGGTCAGGATTTTCTCTGCTGGTTGCAAAGATCATACTAATTCTGAGAGAAAAATACAGGATTGGTATGGGGTTACAATACCATCTATGCAGTTTGCACTGGGAGTGCACTGGGGCCCTGGCTTGGTGCTGGTGGGCACGGAGAACTTCTTCTGACCTGGTGTCGCCACTGCTTCCTATTAAGCACTCTTCATTTCCACTTACAAGCATCTTCTATCTGAGATATTTTCTGAAATGTGTTGTTCCAAGTATCAGGCTGCTCTAGCATTGCTTATTTTGTGAATCATGTCTCACAGCATGATCCTGGCCATCGGCTAAGAGAATTTGTTTTTCTCCTTGCTAGAAGCACTGGGAGGCAGGGGAAAATCCTCTCAATGGAACAGTTGTTTTTTATCTGCCTTCACTTTGCTAGTGTCTTGCAGTTTGACTTGCAGATTTCTCTGGCTGACTTGAGTGTAATACTTCGACTGAATGATAGATAACTTATTTTTGCAAGCTTCTGTGCAATGTGGAATTTCCTGATGATTCCTGGGTCCTTACTAAAGCTGGTAATTGCTGCTTGTTTAACTTGTGGTTGCTTTGCACCCTCTTGAGAAAGCTAACAGCCCTCAAAACAACAGGGCAGAAACTTTAGTCTTGATGATTTGCTTTTCATTTTCCAATTTTTTTGTAGGGTTTAATTTATGACTGTTGACGAGACTACCAGAGCATGGGTCTTCATATGGTGGTGTGTCTGTGTGACTCCAAAGGCATGCATCTGGATATCCGTTTTTAACTCTTCAGCTGTTGCGTAAGACAAAAAGTCTTCTTTTTAACCTAGAAAAGGGGAGTGTTGCAGAAATATTCTGAGCGCTTACACTGGGAAGTTAAGCCAACTAACAGCCAATGTAAGAGATTGTATTGAAAAAGAAAAAGAAAGTTAGGTACATTCCTGCTCATTACTGCCTGCTGTAGTTAGTTTGATTAGTTTAGGTTTGGAGTTGGTTAATGAAGGGAGGAGTGCTTTCAAAAATGCAATGTGCTCTTCTGGACACAATAGACAAAAGTATAGGAAACATTTTTTACTAACACTCCACGTGCACACCTGGTAAATGGTTTGATTATTGTTATCGAGCCTCTGGCTTTTGTAGCTAGACCGTGCACTAAACTGGCAAATACCAGTGTTCACAAATTACCTAAATTAAGTCTGGGTCACACATCTCATCTCCTGTTTCTTGTTTGCTTTAAATGAATCTAAAAGTACTGCTAACAGCTGGAATCCCTGCTGAGGCCAGCTTGATCTGCTCTGGAGCTGCTCCAGCCAGTGCTCTGATAAAGCTTGATATCGTTTCAACAGTCTCTAGGAGGACCAGAATGATTTCCCTTCATTGTTTAAGGTTTCATTCAAATATTCGCTGTGCCAGGAAAAAGGATATTTCACTTCTGCTTTTCTTCTTTCGCTGCTGCTACTAGAAAACTTTTTGCCTTTCTGAAAGTTAAGCTATAGTGTGGCCAGTGCTTTAGGATTCTGTGGGAATTGTTTCACTTAATCTCCGGGGACTGAGTGTTTCAGTTGCAAAAGGTGTACCTCTAAATAAATAAATTATGCATCAGTGTGGGAGACAAAGCACATGTTCTGCTAAGAGAACATATTACGTGGGGGAGGCCAGGGAAAACTCTGGCCTTTTGCCCAGATTTCCATAGTAAATAAAGTACCTAAATCCCTTTAAGGATCTAGCCTTCAGTCTGTTGTTCAGTAGCTTTTTGTTTGTGGCATTAAAATAGTAGTGATATTGGATTGGTTTTTAGGCAGTTCAGTAGTCTTGGAGTAATGTCTACTCTCCAAAGAGAGACTTAAGGCTGCCATAATTTCGTGTTGCACATCGACTTAAAAATGAGGTGTTATCAGTCAACAAAGTTATATTCCCATCATGCATCATCCCTCTGGTACGGTTGGCAGAGCTCTGCTGAGCTGGGCCTCGCTGGTAGTGCCCGTGCCCCTGGCAGCAGCTGTGCCGCACCCGGCTCCCGGCACAGCCCTCCTCCCTGCCCAACTGTCCGAATTGCCGCCCCCTCTCCCTTTCACTCTCAGCTCTCAGGATGTGTTGGGTTTGCAGGGCAAGGTTTTGGTGGCTGGGAGGCCACCAGGGTTGCTTTTGTGAGAAGCTGCCAGAAGCTACCCCCATGTCTGACACAGACAATGCCAGCCGGCTACAAGATGGACCCACCGCTGGCCAAGTAGAGAACTTGGCGTTGAAGTTGAGCCTGGGAAGAAGGGAGAGGTAGGGGGAAGGAGTCTTAATGTTTGGTTTTATTTTTCATTATCCTACTCTGATTTGATTGGCAATAAGTTAAACTAGTTTCCCCAGGTTTATCTCTTCTGCCTGTGACAGTAACTGGTGAGTGATCTCTTTCTATCCTTATCAGCCCATGAGCTTTTCGGTACCTTTTCTTTCCCCTGCTTAATTGGGGAGGGGAGTGATAGAGTGGCTTCAGGGGCACCAGGGTCCTGTTTCCCAGTGTACAAGGATCCCCTTTTCCAAAAGGTTACTATTTTAATTGTTAGACTTAATGAAGCTCACTGTGCATGGGATGGGTGAAAGTGCACCTGCATGAGGTGCTGTGCTAGCAACCTGCATGGGAGGGATGCACGAGGTGGATTATCCTCACCAGTGAGGGCACAGCTCCCTCAGACTATTTTTACATTGCGGATACAGCTGACTTGTGGTTTCCACCAGACTTATGCCCTTAACAAACTTGTTTCAAGCACTATGCTGTAGGCTGGCTCTTACTGCTATTATCAGGCTGATAGTGAAATGTAGTGCAGCTCTGGAGCCATTTGTGATAGCAGAATGACAACAGAGCAGACAGGATCTACAACAAGGCATCTACCTAACTGCCAGGCGTGATGGAAGAGGGCTTATACTTGGAATTAAAAGTACTTTGTTTTGTTTAGCATAATCTCCTGACCCTGCAGGCCACTAGTCTCTAGGCATCTGTGGCCTGAGGTGTGGACAGTGGGCCCTGGTGACTTACTGCTGCCTGCAGGTACTGTTCTGGTGCTTGTTGTGAGGAGGAAAGTTAATTCATACATGGCTGACTCCTGTGGATAGATTTTGGTCTTGGTAGCAGAGGGTTCAAGGGATCCGCTGCGCTGGCTGGCAGTAGCTTCTGTGCCGGTGTTTGTTGGCACAGTAAAATTTCCTTGATGGTTAAACCAGCATGTGCTATACTGCACCTGGTCATGTCCCATGAGAACAACGTGGTTTTGGCGTGTGCTTGGAAGACGAAAACAAAACTTCTGGGGTTCCTAGATAAAAATTTCAATTGCTCTTAGTGAAGCCTATACTGTCAATCTCTATCAATTACATTATCAACTGTGCATGTCAGATCATTGAGGCAGGCCATGCAAATAGTGCACAATCATATCCTCATTCTGCGGGACAGGCATGTAAAATGCTGTTATATCTGAAGTTGGGATTTTAGGGTCTGAATGGATGGAAAACGAGATGGGTAAAAAACTGATTGGATGGCTGGACTTGGAGGGTCGTGGTCAATCAGACATTATATCTGGAGGCTGCTGCCAAATGGAGCACCACAGGCATCTGTCATGGGACCTGGCGTGTTAAACATCTTTATTTATCAGTAGCCTGAAGCAGATGGCACAGTGCACTCTCTTCAGCTGTGCAGAAGACACTGAACTGAGGGGGACCGTTTGATTCCCATGAGGGCAAGGCTGCCACCAGAAGGAACCCAGATGGACTGGGGAAACAGGCCAGCAGGAACCTTCTGAAGTTAAATGTGAGCAAATCTGACTCCTGCCCCTGGGAAGGAAGAGCCCCTTGCAGAAGTACAGGCTGGGGGCTGCCAGCAGCTCTGCTCCCCAGGGGAGCCTGGGAACCCTCAGATCATCCTGGTGGACAGTGAGCTGAACATGAGCCTACGGTGTGCTTCCTGCACAACTCATTTATGGGAGCACAGCACATAGATTGGGGAGTGATTATTGCTCTCTCTCCTCGTCTCTCTGCGGAAACCACATCTGTACACTATCTGCAGTTTTCCAGCTGAATTTAGTCCATCATTTCCCATCACTCTTGCTGGTAATACTGGCAAGCAATCTGGAGATGTCAGAGGAGTGGGAACAAGACTTCTATTGCAACAACTTTAGTGGTGATCGGTATCACTACCAAGTAGCCCCAGTAGTGAAGAGTGACTGAGACAAAGATCTAGTACCCTACCAGCAGTCACACCTGCTCTTGCCTGCATTCTGCTTAGGCTGCTAATCATGTCAACTGAGTTTAATATGTTTTTGCTGTAAAAAACCTCTTAAGACCGGTTGATTGTCATGTGGTTTGCAGTAATTCATGTTAGGCTTATCTCATCATCCAAGGTGAAATTTAAACCATGAATTAAGCGATTGTATCAGCAAGTCTGAAGATGATCAAAGAGAGAAGTATGCTCTGAAGGCTGTTTAGTTAGTTCTGTGGCTCAGTCCATGAAAGCAAACATGCACTGCCTTGTGCAAACACAGCACAAAGGAGTTGCAGCTTTTTGCAGACTTTGCTCTATGGACTTTTACCCACACCTCCTGGGGACCCTCACTTTGAGTTGGACATAGGGGTGTATATGACAACGACTGGAAGATATGAATAGAGGAAGGTGGTGGTAGTAAAGCATGACATCCTGGGATTGCTTTCTACTTTCATTATGACTGGAAAATCAGTTTTGCAATGACTGCTTATCTAAAGAAACCCAAGCAAATTTCAGCTGAAACTGCCTCAAAGTCACGTAGCTTGTAATGACAACAAGCTTGTACCATACATACTAGTGGTTTAGTTTAATTAATCTTTTTCCTTTTATTTTAGTGAATATATTGTGAATTACGAAGGGTATTTCTTTTCCAGTTTGGAATTTCACACTGGCTGAGATGTCCTGTGAAAGAAGCTTGTGCAAAGATACCTTCAGGTGGTGTCTGCTCTATGTTTTGGATTGATCATCTGAAAAATACTGAGCCAAACTGGTGGTGGGAGGATGCTTAGCAAACTAAAACTGAAGGTAAGCATCTTGTAGAATTAATTATTTTACAATCTGTATCTTTCAGGCTATGGTTGCTTGCTATCCTGGAAATGGAACTGGGTATGTTCGTCATGTGGACAATCCAAATGGTGACGGGCGCTGCATCACCTGTATTTATTATCTGAACAAGAATTGGGACTCCAAGGTGAGTAAGCCATGGGGTTGAACAGGAAGGAAAAACTACTTTGGAAACATAGCTTTGGAGCTGTGTGTTGTTTCTGTGAACTCTGATGAACTTCTGAACTGCTGGTCCATTCTTCATCTCTTCTTTTCTTTTTTTTTTGGGTGTTTTTGGCAATCCTTTGGAAGAAGGAATCTGAACTGTTTCCTTATCATCCCCTCTCCCATCCTACACACATACTGTTTTGTTGCTGCAGAATAAAGCTATAAGCACTGGGCTGCATGCTCTTAAACACTTTGTTTAGAGGAAACAGCAGAAAAAGAAAATCAATTCACTACAGAGTAAGTGGATTCTGGGAGCAGAGTAAAATGACAGCCCAAATTTGTGACTTTATCATTCTTGATGCTTCAGGCTAACCTGCAGAAGATATTCAGGCAGTTCCCTTTTCTTATTTATGAAGCAATGGGGCTTAGTAAGAGGAACAAACACATGGTTTGATTCCACCACTGGGTCTTGACAGGATGGAGCTCTTGTTTCTGCCTGTATTACTATAAGGCAGTTAAGTCAGCCTTGAATGTGCCATGCCTTTAAATTAGAAACAAAAGAAGTGTTTGCAAAATTGCAGGATGTCTCTTTGCAAGTCTGCTGTTGTAATGCAGCACAAACCATTCACAGGGGTTATCTATTGAAAATTGTCCAGTGTTTTTTGCTTCTCTAACATCTTTTTAAGCCAATATGCTCTTTAAGCACATTGTAAATACTATGAACCCCCATAAACGAGTTCAGATATAGAGGCAATGCCATTGAAAAATGCAGTGTTGCAGGAAAGCACTCCCTTTACAGAGAGTATGATGGTGAAACATCTCAATGGAATAAAATGAAGGAGGAGATGTGGAGGAGATGCAAATATCCAATTTATTTTGTGCATTGTGCCCTTATCCAAATAGTGAGGAGGCACCCCAGTGAGCACTAAGAAAAGCTAACTGAAATCCAGGACACTGATGGAGTTTATTATGTAGACATGACGGTGATTTTACGTAAGTGTGTGCTGGAGGAGATGCAATGTAAGAGTATAATCAGACTGGGCTTTGAAAGCAACCATGGGGCTTTAAACCTGACTTAAGAGCTTCTCACTGGGGTCTGCATGTGGCGTGGAGGTACCACCTCAGGTCAGTGGTGCATTGACAGCATCTTCCCTGCACTCTATGGTGCAGCATAAAAGTCTCCAAAGAACCCTTTAACAGCAGCAGGAGGAGGCGGGATTCACCTTCATCTCATTAAGTTTCTAGAGTGTGTGCAGGTCACAAGACCTTTTCCCTGAAACTCGTGGCACATGGAAAGACAGAAATTACATGGTAGAGAAACCAGGCTTTGTCATAAGTAGGGAAAACGGAGGCTGGGGGCTGTAATGCATTTGAGAAGTTTTAAAAATCTAACAATAGAACAGACTTCACTCTTCCCAAGGTATAGAAGTTAATTCCTAAATGATCACACACAGGTTCTGAAATAGCATAAGCAGTATCTAACAATTGTTGTAGCCTGATCTCAGACTGGTCAGGTGGATCAGCTCTGTGGTATTCACTGGTTCTAGAGATGTGACTGGAAGCTCGGAAGTTTCCCAGTGTTTGCTGCAGGGCTGGTGTTACCTTTATATTGGTTCATTTGCTTTAGACAGAAGCTTATGCCGAAACATTACAAACTGTTTGGGAAAATCAAAGTGGCCAAGAGACACAGTAAGGTTTTCCAGTGTTGTCACATAGCTGTCATGTTTATCATTAGATGTTTATTCCCCATTTGTTAGGTGTTGAGGAGGGAGAAATAAGTCAATTTTCACATGAATGTGTGGCTATTTATGTGTGCAAAAAGCAATCTTTCCTTTTCTTTCAGCTGCATGGTGGGATTCTTCGAATATTCCCAGAAGGAAAGTCCTATGTAGCAGATGTTGAGCCGATTTTTGACCGATTACTTTTTTTTTGGTCAGATCGAAGGAACCCACATGAAGTCCAGCCTTCTTATGCAACCAGGTAAATAGCATATTTGGTGTTGGTATTTGGCTAGGAAAAAACCCAAAGCATCTCTTCTACCAGTATTTGTATCCAAAATTATGGGCATCGTGTTTAAATACATAGATTTTGAGTGAATTTTCTGTTTTTGAGTCACTGGGAATTCTCTCATTAAATAAGGAGAAGCAAGCTTGAACGATACATTTCCTTGTGTGATGGGAAAAAAGGCCCTTAACCATTGACAGGAGAAATCTTCCAAGCCGGGCAGAGCTGTTTAGCTGGGAGGTGCTGGGTTATTCTTTTGCCCTTGTAGCACTACAGGGATTGTTGGGACTACCGTCTGTCAGCAGGCTGTGAAAAGCTGATGTGACGCAGGGCAGCCCCCAAGCTGCCTACAGGCGTCCCAGAACAGAAAAACATGCAAAGGTCTGGAAGCTACTTCTGCCCTCTGTTACCAGGGGCTGTGCTCTCTTTTGTGCCTCCAGCAGAAATTCTCACCTATATTTCTATCTGACTTGTTAAAATACACACTAAAATGCTGTCTGTGTTTGCCTATAAAGATGTGTCATTTTCATCCTATTTTTTTAGTCTACTAATCCAGTTTTGTTTTTTGCTTTCTCCACGAGCATAAAACTCCAGTGCTCTGTTTTAATATCAAAAGTGGAAACAAATGCAAGGTTTCTTTCTTTTATAGATATGCCATGACCGTGTGGTATTTTGATGCCGAAGAAAGAGCAGAAGCCAAAAAGAAGTTCAGGAACTTAACCGGTATGATTTTTTTATAAATGTTCACCAGAAAGAATTTAATGCATTTTGATATTTCCAGAGTCAGGGACAGACTAAGAGTGATTCTGTAGCTACAAGCATATGTAATGCATTTTTAGAAAGCTCTTTCACCTCTAATTGCTAGTCAGTTATTTTATGCAAAGTGGAGAAGTTGTGACAGAAGATTCAGGCCTGGTCCTAGAATCCCTGATGAACAAAATAGGGAAAATGGGAGAGAGTTCCTGATTTGAGTCCCGAATGACTGAGATTTTTTTCCTACCCCAGGTGGCTACTCCAGTCACAGGGAGTCAGCTCTTCTTTTGTTATTTGGGAGGTGTATTTTGCCTCCTCCAAACCTTTGTGTAGCACAAAGTCATGAGACTTTTACAGACAGTTTAATAATTGTGTTCTCTAAATATTCTGGACGAATAGGGTCTGTCTTCTCTGTTAATAAAGGGCAGAAGCCCACAAAGAGGTGAGCCAGCTTTCTGATGGCAGCCACACTGCCTGCTACTGCAGTAATGGCATACGAGTCGTGGACTGAGTTGCCCAGATGTGTTCCAACACCCTACCTGGGGCCATGACCAAAGGTTTGCTGTTCAGAGCAGTTTAAGGTCTGGTCTTCAGATGTGTTCCAACACCCTACCTGGGGCCATGACCAAAGGTTTGCTGTTCAGAGCAGTTTAAGATCTGGTCTTCAGGGTCTGTCTCAGGTGGTTCCTCAAAATACAGTGTGGAGAGCACTTGTCTTTTTTAAAATGTGTGCAGCTGGGCAAAGTTGTAATTAGTCAAATGATTTTCAGAACAGACTGTTGTCATCTCTGTAGCTTGTATGCAAAGCAAATACTGGTTTCACCCTTAAAGAGGATCATGAAAAAGGGGCCGTGAGGCAGTGGGGGAAAGTATCACTGATCTGGGGTCTCAGAGTTTACTGGGCTACTTAAGTATTGCATGAGTCATCTTCAATTTCAACATGACACATGTAGAAGATCTTTGCGTGATTGTTAACATGCTGTGGTATCATGTAGCAGTTCAGTCCACATAGTGCATTCATGCCATGATTCTGAGATGGAAAGTGTTGTCCATTGAAAACAAAGCAATGTTGTTCTGTTTCTGAGTGTTCAGATGAATATAGTCAGAGCCCCTTGGTTTAACAAATTCTTCCTTTTTCTTCTTTTTGATGTAGATGCAAGGAAGAGAGAAGCACCTCTTAATGAAGACTAATCAACTGTTCATGAACTCTTTGTGAGGAAATAAGATCCCAAAGATGACTTCTATTTCCAGCAAATAAGGGCAAATCATTTTTATGCACAAGAATGCACTGGTGGTGTCTAGCATGTGCATCTTATGCTGATGGTACTTAAGGCAGCCTCCTGTCATGCTGCATCTGGTAGAAGAAAGACTTGTTTGCTCTTTGCCTTTTGCTGGAAAAAATAACCAGGGTTTAAAAAAAAAAAAAAAGAGTATCACTAAGCCTAGTGGTAGTGGCTCAGCCAACTGGCTTTTGATCACTCTTGTAACTAAGATAATGGTCATTGGAACTAATGGTAAAAACCTGAGTCTTATTTGCACTTTATGGGGAAAAAAAATTCTAGTTCAATGGGAAGAAGCTTTGCAAGTTTAAAATCAGTGGCAGACTGCTAATGGGCACAGAGAGATATTGGACATGGGAAATTAAGTTGGATATTTGGAGAGTGTCATTTTATGGTCTGTCCCAAATGGACCTGTTGATGTACTGTTCATCATTTTCCTGTGCAGAACATTGGTTCAACTCTTCGAAAACATGACTTCCCAGATTTTTGTCTACACAGTCATCGCATTTTCTGGATTTCGTTTGCTTTTCAAGAGGCACGTTCTAGCTGTGCAGTCGTACTGCCCTTTCTGTCCCAGGACCGAGGGGAAAGTAGTTATGTATCTGTTCACAACTTTATAAAACCATTTTTTTTCTGTTTTGAGCAGGATGGGTTGTATGTTTTCTATTTTCACAGTTCAGTAAAGCAGCTGTTTTCTCCCAAAAGTCTGGTAAACTTGGAAAGCTTATGGCACACAATGCATTGTCCCTTTAGGCCAATGATACGTAGAGAAGTGTTTGCTTTGCGACTTCTCCATCTGCTATGTTCTGTGTGACATAGATATGAATCTGAAAGGAAAAGATACGTCTGGCAGTCTGACAAATATATGATAAGTAATGGGTAACTTAGACTTGATTTTTATGCTGCATATTCTTAGTGAACACGCTTGTTTAATTTTGCATGCATATGTAATTTGAATGAAACTGCAATTCCGTTTCAATTGATCTGTTATGCCAGGTAACTACTACTGCTGTGCCCAAGCTGTGAGATCGGAGTTATTCAATGGCAAAGCACACATTTTCTTCTCCATTATTTTTTTAAACTTATTAGACTCAACGAGTAACTGGTGACCTATCTCCAATCTGTCTAAACTTCTACAACCAGCACTTACTATGCAGCTCAGAATAGCTCTTAATGAAGCTAGGAGCTGGCAGTGGATGCATTTATCACTCACACTAATTGTTCTCAACCTAATGCACTCACTTGCATTCATTTTTGTCTCATGTTGTCAGTGTGTATGTCAGACCCTATTAAATGTTCCAAATTGGTGCCCCCTTCAGTGTCCCGTATTTTCCCGTGCCACCTGCCCATGCTGGTGAAGGTGGTCTGTCTGAACCGCCGGGCACCGCTTCCCCACGCTGTGCTGGCTTGTCGTGCTGTGAGGGGGCTGCACTTGAGCTAGGGAATGGAAAAGTGACGTGCAATGGCAACTATCAAACGTCAGTGACAGAAAGGTAACAGCTGCATAGGACAGAAAAGAAATAACTTTCATGACATAAAAAATGATACTAGAAAATGGAGTATTTTTTAAAGCAGCTTTGTATCTTAAAGAAAAAAAAAAAGAAGCTGAGCATCCTTCAGCCTGCCCATGAATGCTGAATGTAAATACAGTAGTGCTAAGAAACCCCTTATTCTCTCTGGCTTCTCCCAGAGATCCAGCGATGGTCTTACAGGCCTGACCACTGTGCACCTTAAGAGAGGAATATGAGGGAACATGTGTGACAAATATTCTTACAGCTCAAGACTAGAAAAAGACAAAGAATATGATAAATGTCCTTTAATGTTAGGAAAAACATTATTCTACTACAGTTGCTTTTAAGTAACACACCAGAGACTTGAAGGAAACTTAGTGATGACTTGAAATTCTCATTCTGAAATGTCCACGTGGGACGCAAAAGAGGTTGGGCTCTTCCTTGAGAGTGAGAGGTAACCCTTTGAAATGTGAGAGGTGTTGGAAAAGAGGCCCCGCAGGATTACTGTTTAGAGAAGGTGATGGGATACAACCTGTTGTATTACTGTGCCAAGTTGATACTGGCACATAAATTTGAAACTCCTACATGATTTTAACAGGAGGAAAAACAGATAGAGCAGAGCAAATACTGCTTTGCCTCTAGAAACTGTAACCATAAAAATGAACTCTGGAAAGCATTGTTAGTACACATCTTACTGGAGCCTGGAACAGTGGAAAAACAGCGTGGTGGAAGGGGAAAAGCTTTGACTATGGGCTGAAAAAGGAAGGTACTTCAGTTATCACTGTTGCTACCACCAGGTTTCTGCAGTGGTCAGCAACACGTGTGGTGGATGGAGCATGGAGCAGAATAGTTGCATTTATTGTAGATAAAGTACGTATTTCCATTTTTTAGCCACTATTTTCCTCATCTATATTACATATGTAGAAGACAGGGCAATTATTCTGTGGCAGAGAGTGTTGTCTTTATTAACACAAGTAATTGAGTGCAAAAAAAGTTGAGGGCTTGGGATCTTGAAAGCAATTCCTCAGTCCTCTGTTTCAGATCTGTTTCCAGTGGGATGATCTCCTTGAAGAAGCTGTAGTTTAGTTGGGGATGGGGTATGGGGGGTGTTGGTCCTGTCAGAATACACAGGTGTGATGTTTCCTACATAGATTGCTCTTGCCTGTCTCTAGAATTGTTGCAAACTGCTCTGTAAGAATGAAATTGTGTGTCTGTGTGAGGGAAGCAGGCTGCTACGACAGGGAGGGTATTTCAAAGAGGCTTTTTCCTTGTGTTTTCTCTTCATAGCAAACTGTTTGAATCAAACGGCTAAACAGCACTTGTCAGCCAGTTGTGAAAAGGAGTGCTTTCTCTAAGTCATTTAACTTTGAATCCTCCAAAAATTCTGGTTGGTTTTGGTTTTTTTTTACCTTTAGATAATGTGCCTTCATCATTCATATCTGTGAAGATGTTTCATGCTGCACGTGCAGGTCATGCAAGTTTTTGACGGCTCTTTAGAAAACGTGGTTGCCTTTTCAGTTCTGTGGGAAAAATGTGCAGAGCCACTAAGCCACAATTTTCAACAGGAGGTTTTTGCTGTGCAGGAAGGAAAAAAGGCCAGGAGACAGTGCTGAAAATCAAGAGACTATTTTTATTCTTAAACCTGTGACCACTGGCCTTTTGAGCAAAGTAGCCTCTAATAAATCTTTTTCTCTAGATTACTTCTGGTTCTATGAAGAATGACTTCTACAAAACGGTGTCTAAAAAGATCCACTCTTTTTTTTCCCCTTCTATTTTTAAACAGTTTTAGTCCTTTGTGTTTTTTAAAATGTTGGAATATATTATATGTATTTCTTGTTGTTGCAAAATAGCTGGCTCTAACACCACTTGCATCTAGAAGAAAATGTGTCTATTTGCAGGCAAATGACTAGTTCTCCTTTGAGTGTGATGTACTCCCAGCAGATATCTGAGAGTGAGTTATGACTACATCTTCTCTTGTCAGGTTGTATGCTGGTCAACAATGCTGGCACTTTGCATTGGATTCATATAGAAACCCCTAGAAGTATTTTACCACACATCACATTTTGTGTTCCTGTTACTATTAAAAAAAAAAAAGTAGCAGGAGTCAATAAACACTGGGTCATGTTAAACACTGTCCTGTGCAAATCTCTTCAGTCTTGTGTCTTACTGTGGCCAGGGATGCAGCGGGTGGGTGCAATGCCATGCAGCTGCGTGTAAGGTGACACTGAAATCTGTATCCACGACTGTCTTCTGCTGTTGGAGAGACCTTTTTTTAATTGCCCTCGGCTTGGCACATTTCTTTGGTCACTTCCTGCTATTTTGAAGTTATTTACCTTGCTAGTGACCCTCTTCTTGAAATGCCTATTTGTTTTCACACTCCTGTTGAACCAGATAACATTCTCACGATTCAATTGTTGTCTGATAAGTTTTATTTTTAACAGTGTTCACATCCTCCCCCTGCTACTTTTCCAGTCCGAATCCCACAGTTTTCTCCTGCGGCTGTGTGGGAGACTTCTCCTCACTCCCACTAACCGTGCAGTTGAATGAAAGCCAGGGCATTTTCACTCATTTGGTAGAGCTGTGAACTTTCTGATTCCTTTGCAATGTTATGAATAGTGAGAATTTCCCTTTTCCTATTTAAAACATGGCTTCTATCATGGAGGGCTTGGATTTGACTTTTGGGTTTTTTTGTTGAAGAGGGAAGGGATGTCTAAATAATTTGCCATTTATTTAAGCATTCCTTTTAGACCGAGGAGTTCTTAGAGCATATGGAGAAGACCTACGGAAAGCAGAGGGGTTTCTCTTCTGAGCATGCTCCTCAAAGAGTAAAGGTTTGTAGGGACAGCTTGAGAAGAAGCTGGCCGTTGGCCATCCAGCTGCCAAGGACTTTGAACTCTGACTAAACTTTCTCTAAGCAAGTATGTTTGCTGTAATTGTTATCTTACAGCTATTTAGGGGTTTCTTTCCTCCCCCACCTACCCAAAGGGATATGGCTAAATATATTTGCACTGACAATTCTCATGACTCTTGAGAATGCGTCTGATATCAGAGGTTGCACCGAAAATTGCAAAGTAGCATGACAGTGGAAGAGAGGTTAGTAAAAATTGATTCCCCTTTCCCACATAATGTTGTCTCTATGGAGTACTTCCACTTCAGAGAGATGAATGAAACTCCCATCCTCTTCCACAAAGCATAGAGTTTTTTATCTGTCTTTTGGAAAGCAGGGATAATTTCATCTGCATGTGTGCTTAAATTAAACAAAGCTGGAGATGCTAAAGAAACTACACTGGGTGAACTGCAGTCAACGGCAGTTCTTACGTGGTGGCAAATACAGTCAGTGCCAGCATGCCCAGTGCTGCTTTGCTGGGCACCCACAATCTTTCTGCTAGAGAGGAGGAAGTTTGTGATCCCTGATCTTAGCCAACACCCTGGACGCTGATTAGACAGGAGGGGAGTCAAGAGCATAAGTGGCTCTTAAAAGCCTGCTGTGTGTGGGGCTGGTGAGAAGTATGGAAAGAAAAACCCTGTAGTCCAAACCAGTAGAGCTCTGAAAATCACTTGTGGTTACATGGGTTCACAGCTCCCATCAGGCTGTCGGGCAGAGGGAGCAGAGCAGAGGAGCTGCTTTAGAAGCCAGGCCCAAGTTATCCCCAAGAAGTGTGCCCAGGTCTGAGCACACACCATGGGAGCCCATGCAGACTCTGGTCACTCCCGCTCTTCAGGATGGGTTATCCCTTCCCTGGCAGAGGATGTCGAGCTGTTGAAGTGGATGAGAGACTATGCTTACTGTCACTGCCCCCTCTTGCTGAACCAAGAAGTTGATCAGCTTCCTAAACCAGATTTGGCATTCCCTGCAGCACCCAGAGGCTGTCTGTCAAGGATGTGGTGCTGACGCACCTTGTGCCTGGGAAAGGTCTGGTTAGAACGTAATCTCGGGCGGTTGATGTGGCATGCAGTGCCAGTTTTTAATTTCCTGAACAATGTATTTCATGCCAGCTTTGACACTTGCCCCACCTATGCAGCGGTTCAGTGGATGACCTGTGTGCATCGCTGTGATACACGGTAACACACCACCCCATGCTCTATGCAAGGGAGAAGATGCCTGCTGTTAAGTGGTACCAGGAACTTCTTTTAGATGAAGAAAAAAAATCAAGGAAGGAAAAAAAAAAAGACATCTGAACAGGCATTTAATAGTCAAAGGAAGAGTCTTAACAGACTTAAGCTCGGCTGTCTTCAGAGAGTTTTCAAAAGCATACTGCAAACACTTCTGTTTCAAAGCTTATGCTCCTTTATCTATGAGAAGCTAAACACTGGCTAATTCTTTAATTAGTTCCCAACAAGATGTTTTTCTCTGTAGCCAAGGCTTGCTGCAGTATAATTATGTCTTCAGTTTAAAAACAAGTGTCAATACAGAAAGTTGTTTTGATTTCTGTTTCTTCAGATGTTTTATTTTGCCTTCTACTTAGCTTCCACTCTTTTCATTCTCACCTGCTATATCTTTCCTTTATTTGGGAAAGGTTGATTGCTTTATTTTTAGCTCCCTGTGCTACAATCCTAATGCATAGACATGACAGAGCCGAGCCAGTGCTGCGGTCTGGGTGCAATTGTACGAGTGCAGTGCCTGGGTCCCTCCCAGGGCCAAGGAGCTGGAGGAATCTGAGCCACTGTCAGTTAAGCAGCTCAGCTTCTTAAACTGTGGTAACTATGTGGCCGTGGGTCCCCGAGTGCTACACTGCATGCCAAAGATCTGCATTTGGATCTTCCCAATCTCCTGCCTACAGCCACAGTCATCTACATTTATTTTAGCAGAGTTCCCAGAGCACCAACAGCTCTCCTGCTAGTTGGTCAAGAGCTGCCTGAGTCTTGACAGTGCTGAGCGGACATGAATCTTTTAGGCCTGAGTCCCATGTGGATGCTGTGGTTTAACCCCAGCCAGCAAGCAAGTACCACACAGCTGCTCACTCGCTTCCCCCGCTAGCTGGCCTGTGGAGAAATTCAAAAGGGTAAAAGCTTGAAAATTTGTGGGTTGAGATAAACATTGTTCAATAGGGAAAGCAAAAGCTGTGCACACTAACAAAGCAAAAAATTAAGTCACTGCTCCCCATGGGCAGGCAGGTGTTCAGCCATCTCCAGGAGAGCAGGGCCCCATCAGGTGTTACAATGACTTGTGAAGACAAAAACCATCGCTCCAAATGCCCCCTTCTTCCTCCTTCTTTCCCCCACTTTATGTACTGAGCGTGCTGTCATATGGTCTGGAATATCCCTTTGGTCACTTGGGGTCCCCTGCCCTGGCTGTGTCTCCTCCCAATCTCCCAAGTGCCCCCAGCCTCCTTGCCAGTGTGGCAGTATGAAAAGCAGAAAAGGTCTAGACTCTGTATGAGCATTGCACAGCAATAATAAAAATATCTCTGTATTATCAACCCTGTGTTCAGCAAAAATCCGAAACAGCCACTGTGAAGAAAATTAACTACCCCAGCCAAAGGCAGCACTGAGACAAAAGCAAGAGGCAAAGGAATTACCCCCTCCACCCTTCTCTGATCCCTGTCAGTGCATGGATGCAGGTTGCCAAAGGTCAGGCACCAGGCTTACCCAAGGAGAGTCAGACTGGCTTCATTTATCCCACAGGAGAAGATCCTCAGTATTAGGCTACACAGCATGTCCATGTGATGAGGGAGGAGCGTGACCTTTCTGTTGAACCCATTGAAGTTGTTACATTTCTGAGGGAATAAATATCTTTTCATTTATTCAAGAGGAAATTTATGTGAACTAAGATATTGTGGCTTCTGTCTTCAAGAAAGATGTGGAAAAAAATGTTCCCCTATCAGTCCACTGGCAAAAATAAGTATGATCGGAGACCTACAAAATATAACCTGTGAGGACAAGCTAAAAGATCTGGTACTGTTCCTTTCCAGGGTTACAAGGAGAGTGGGAAGACAAGTGGAGGAGGAAGTAAAAGCATTATAAGGGTCTTAAAATACAGGAAAATGTTACTGAAAAGAATAAGAAAGTAGTTTGTTCTCTATACCTGTGATGCGTAACACATGAATAATGGGATAAAATTGCAGCAAGGAAGTTATGAGTCATTGGCTGGGGAAAGCTTTCTTGTGGCTGGGATGCTGAACCAGTGGAGTGCCTGAAGACGTTGCAGAGTTGCCCTTACCAGAGATCTGGTTGGAGAAATGTCTGCCAGGAGTGATGTAAGTAGAAGCGTTTATTTTTTTTTTTGAGCGGTGAGTAAGGACCACCCAGGCTAAATGACATGTCCTGTGTCGTGGCAATGTAAGCATTATTTTGGAGCCTACATGGTCAAAGCATCCCATGAAGGGAAGAGGTGTGAGGTTGTCCTAGTCCAGTAAAGGTTACAGAGACCACTACCATGCATTGTTGCAGGACTAGACCAGGCTGCCCTTCCCCAGGAGTGAAGTTCAGCCCAACCCTGCCATGAGCGGTTGTTGTCCCCTGCCCTTTCATTTCTGTCATGATGCACTTGCAGGTACCACAGGCACGCACCGCACAGCAGGTTGGGCTTGGTGAGCACACACCTCAGGAGGATCCTGCTGCCTGAGCAGCACTTCTTGTCTTCCTGGGCAGCAAAGAGGCGTTGATATCTCCTTTTGAACCCTCTCCCTGTAGGATAGTTCATGCAGGTTACACTTATCCTCTTACTTGTTGTCCAACTCTAAAGCTGTGGATTCCTCTCATCCTCTTTTTCCTGTCTCAAAGTCAGGAATTGCAATTCTGACAGGGATGCCCCTTTGTATCTAGACTCAAGATATAGTAGGAAGCAAATTTCCCTCCTCTCCAGAACAGCCATGAAGCTGGTTGGGTTCTCTGTTTTCTAGGAAATGTGTAGTTATAGGTCATCTTCAGTCATTCACTACTGATGGAAATAATACTGGGGGGAAAAAAAGGGAATGATGAAGAAATATATAGAGGGGTATCAGAAGTTAGCCTTTGGGGCCATATGGTTTTAAAGGCAGGAACCTCCCCTCTCTCCACAAGTTCATGTCCTGATTAAAAAGAGTGTGCGTGTGTCTGAGAAGTCAGCATTTGCTGTGTCCATTGAACTTTTTCTCCCCGTTGCAAACCCGTTGCTTTACAAGTATATTTTAAGTAATTCTCAGTTGAGTCATTAATTCACACATCTGAAAGAACTCGAGTTAACTAATGTAATCATAAATTCAACCACTTTGAATATCAGTACTTGAGCCTAGATGTATATATTATTAATATTAAATACCGTGAGTAGTTCTTGTAAACTTTTCTCTCACTTTTAAAACTGGCAGTTCATCAAAGTTTCATATACGGTTGGAACCTATACTATTGTTGCTGCTATAAATATGTTAATATCATAAGCTAAACATTTTCCCTTTATTGTTAGTGTATTTCCTTTGCTTAGTCTCTGCGAATGTGCACAGGGAACACACGAAAATGGTTGGAGTCTCAGCTTCTTTTCATTCCCCTCGTCAGCAAATCATGACCTTAAGATGTAGACAGGGCCATTTTGGAGGACGTGGGTGTGTCCCCAGCCTCTGCAGGTGGCATGTCTTCCCCAAGCTGGCTTGGCATTGTGAAGGGATGGATCCCTCTGCCATCCTGACTGGACAGAGCACCCATGCCAGCACCCTGACCAGCATCACCCTGTGAAGCAGCGCAAAGGAGACTTCTCCCCTGCCATCTTAAGACTCAGTGTCTCAGTTTGCTGTGTCCACTGCTGATCTCAAGGTTTCTGTGCTATTATATTTGTGCTGTGTCTCCTGAGAGTTGAGGAACAGAGAAAAACACCCCAGCTCTGAAGATCACCTGTCTCTTCACCCATACCTGTGCTTCTGCAGCAGCAACCCCGTGATGGGTTTCTATAAAGGCTCCATGGGGCAGGCTGAGGCTCTTCAGTGCCTTTGGGCTGCAGATGTAGGGTCAGCATGTGGCCTCCCATTCTCAGGAAATACAAACCAGAGAGTCCTGCCAAGGCCTGGAAAAAGCAGCATCTGCCACAGCATCCTAGGCATTGCACAGCTTAGGCCTTGCTGCCTCAGGAAGAGGCTCACAAAGTGCTTTTCCTGTGGCCCTTAGATTAGCTCAGTTGGTCAGAGCATGGCACTAATAATACCAAGGTTGTGGGTGCAATCCTTGTATGGGCCATTCACTGAGGAGTTGGACTCAATGATCCTTGTGGGTCCCTTCCAGCTCAGAATATTCTGTGTTCTGAGAAAGGCATGAGCTGTGTGGGATGGGGATGGCTCTGCAGGACCCTCGGTGGGGTGCGACACTGGGACTCCAGACTGCCCATAAATGCCTTGTTCTCAGTTTTTACCTGGGAGTTTGCAATAGAAACTCATTTTAGGCTTTTCCGCATGTTATCAAAAGTTCTTCAGGTGGATTTCTTCCTCCCCAGCTTCTCTCAAGCTGAATGCAAGCCTTGCTTCTTGCTCTTTTCTCCTCCCTTGAAGGCATATCTCCAAGCACCACCTCTGCCAGGTCCTGGTACCATCTGGAAGCACAGCACCATACTCTCCAGCCCCAGCAGCTGCTGAACACCAAAGGAATGCTTAAAAATTAATCCAAAGCTTGTATTTCTCATTAAAAGTGCTAAATTGTTGGTGCACAGCCCAGAAAGTCTATGTGGGTTCAGTAAGTACTCTCCCCATTATTTAATAAATGACTTTACAAAGAGCTAAATGCGGCTACAGAACCATTAGGGGAACAGGGCAGTAATTAACAGGCATGAGGTGGAACCCCCTTCCTGCATGGGTCTCCTGGGGAAGAAGAGCAAAGCAAACCCATGGGCACCAGCCTCTTCCCTCCCAGGGCAGAGGGATTTAAATCAATCTCAGTTTAAAACCAGTGCAGGCACCAAATGCAAAAAGTAGTGGGTATGTCTTGGAGACCTTTGGAGCAGTTGAGAAAACAGCCCAGGTCTGGGCGTCATCCCAAGGGAACTCTAAGTGTTTGCTTACCATTAGGGCCAAATTATCCCAGACTTAAGCACACACAAGTCAAGCAAAATTTGTTAATTGACATTTCCCTTTCTAAAGACTCTCCCAGTTTGCACTGGAAGTAGTCGCATCCATATGTCCAAGGAGGCTTTTTGGCTCAATCCCTGCTATGTGTGTGACCTTGTTTGTGCTTTGCACTGTCTCATTTTCTGCCCTTAAGAACATCCAAGCAAGAAGGCAAGCCCTAGTTTTAGGCAGAAACTGGCAAAATTCAGCAAAACCAATGGGAGGCACGAGCTGTGGAGGAAACAGGAGAGTTGCCCAAAGCAGTATCTTCCAGTTTGTCAGCATGCCCTCCTTTGATTTAGACACCATCCCGGTGACCCAGGGCACTCTGAGGGGAGTGGCCATGCAGTACACCGTGAATGTGGCCTTCACCCCGCAGGAGGGCATGCACCCCCTGCCCAACGAGATCTCCTGCATCGCCTTCTTCGTGATGGATGGACCACCCCACGACCATGTCACTGCGGTGGCCACCCAGGCCTGGAACGCTGCTGTCAAGATATACTCCATGGACATCCAGCAGGCAGACATGAATTCCCTGTGGGCCATGGCCTCAGAGCTGCTGGAGGAACATGTCTTCCTGTTGGAGTCCTTTGAGCTCATGAGGCAGCTTAGGAAACGGTTCTAGGACAAGCTCTGTAGTGTGTGAGAGCTGCCACTGTCCAGTGTCTGCTTCTCATCTAGGGCTAGAAGACGACCTCCAGAGGGGTGTTTGGGGTGGCTGCCCTTGCTAGGAGTAGCATAGGCAGGGAAGCAAACTCCCCAATGGGGAGGTGTTGGGATGGGTGGCCTTTCCACTTACTCACCTTTCCCAATGTGAGATAAGGAAAGTTTTGCAAGCATTGCAAACATGTGTTTTTCTTCACCCGTGTCTGGTAGCTCTGGCCCAAGCCAGGACGTTGCGGTGGCAGTGATGGGAATGTTAAAGAGCAGGAAATGTGGAGCTGGTTTCCCTGGGTGTGATAGGACTGGGTGACACATCCCAGAGCTGTATATATATTTCAGAGATCCATATATGTATTTTAATGTGGCTCTAGCGGGGTCACCTCCTACGCAGACACGTGCATGGCAGCCACTGCATGTTTGTGTTTGATAGATCCCTGGCCATGTGGTGCTGCTCAGGAGTGTCTGGCTGTGAGCCAGGAGACTGTTTTGCACCATGACGGTGCTGGCACAGGTCAGGACCTGTCTGTCCCTCACCATGCTGGCAGGCTTTGCTGGAGACCTGGCATTGCAGCCGTCTGGTGAGACCTTACCTGTTTCAGCATCTGTTGAAGGGCAGAAGGCAGCTGCCAGCCTCTTCCAGGCCGTGTTTCCTTGCCAGGGACTGCACTAGTGCCGTGGTGAGTCTCAGCTCGCTGGGCCGGAGGAGTCTGGGCATACAAGATATTGCTTCCCAGGGCCCTGACATGTTCCTGCACCTGATGCCTTTGCCACCAATGCTCTGCCCATTTCCTGCCTGCCCTGCTGCCCAGTGCCCATTGGCTCTACAGGCTCCTGGCTGCACAGACACTCAGACCTGGCTCCTGCAGCACGTTCCGGCTGAGCTCAAGCTCATGCTTACTCAGCTCAAGCTATCAGCAATATCAATTTATATCCAGTGTTGATTTAGCACTTGGGTAAATTAGAAAGCTGGTGCAGTAGAGAGTGCCCATATCTGCACTCAAAATCAACAGGTGAGTGTTGGGGCTGGAAGGGCTGGGGCTGTGTGGGTTGTCCTGGTGGCTGTGACAGCAGTGACAGGACATGTGCCAGAGCCAGGGCCCCCATTTTGTGTCCTATTGATCTAATGCCTGTTCTGTCTTGCTGGGGTGGACCTGTGTTTGGAGCAGGAGCATGGCTGCCAGCACAGATGCATCAGCACCCCCAGCTCCTTCTACTGCAAGTGCAACCTGGGCTACAGGGTCAATGTAGGTGGAAAAACCTATTCTTTTAAAAACCCTTTTAAAATCCTAAATCTCATAGGAGGCTCATAGTTACAAGTCTCATGGAGGGAAGCTGAAATGCAGCAGAGCACCCAGGGAGGCCAGCAGCAGCCTGGGTGCTCTATTCATGTGGCTGCTGCCTCCTGGTTTGGTAATGATTGCAGACATTCAGCATTCCCAAATCCTGGCCAGTCACCTGGTCATTACAGAGCCTTGTGCATTGCTCCCGTTCTTGCTGAGGCTACCGTAGTCTGGGCTGGTGAGCACTCCTGCAGGCTGCTGCAGCACATGAGCCTCACCTGCAGTTGTCTGTGGACTGCTTTGCTACCCAGAATCTGCCTGTGACTGTGAACAGAGACCCAGGAGCATCCCCACTTTCAGTACCACCCCTGGGCCACTGAGTGACTTTGGGCTGCTGTTCCCAAAGCTGTCCTGCCTGGCTCTTGATAGAGTGACAGGTTAGCGCAGAGACAGGGGGCAGAACAGGACACCACAAACTGCCATATGGGCCCAATGCCAGTGAATTTGCACATCCTTTAATTTAGAAATTATCGACATTAATGGCATTGCTTGTCAGGTTTAGTGGGGTGCCCAGAGCTGAGCAGGTGGGGACACTGAGCAACCTTTGCTGGAAGAATGAGTCTTGCAGATCAAGCTTAAACTGCAAGAGTGAGCCATGGCATGGTTGTTGCTTGTGCACCCTGCAAGACCACACCTTGAATGCCCTTCAGTTGTTCACCTGCAGTCTTAAAACACACTTGCAATGGAGAAACCTCCACCATCTAACTTGTCTTTCCTAAGCACCTGGTGCTCTGCAAGCAGCTGGTCAATACTTTCTGTCATGGTTCTGGTTGCACATTGAAAAAAATTATCTTCTGCCAGTATTTAAGATGAAATTGCTGTACAAGGCTTCTCACTGATGTCTGAGGAATGTGAAATTTTTCTATTAGAAATGTCTCAGGACATAAAACAACATCATCTTGAAAATAATTTAGTATGAGTCCTGGACAGAAAGTACTACCAAAGCCATTCAAACCTTTTATTTTTAGTCTTTGCAGTAATTAATTGCATATACCAGAGCCTACACTTGTCCTTTTAAATATCAGAAGAAAGATTATGAGAAAAGTTCAATAAATCAAACATGGAAGTGTTGCCACCAAGTGGTACAACCTGTATTAGGCAATGGCTCGTAACTTCTAGCTCACAGTGATGCATCCGAGATACCCTGATGTTTTATAAAATGATTACTTTTTGCTTTGTTTAGCTATCTTTTTCTTTTTTCTGTGATTTATTTTACTTCCCATGATGTTAAAGGACGATGCTTGTGCCCATCCCCATGGAGTCACAGAGTGTGTGACATGCCCCTTTCAGCTTCTTCTGGGGCTGCAGGCAGTGGAGAGGCAAACACGAAGGGCCTTCTGGATGTGTGGGACTGTTCCAGCAGTCCTCGATGCAGTCCCCTGTCTTGTTGGGATGTGTCCCCCAGGCCTTGAAGACTGGCTGAGGAATGTCCCAGCCCTCCCCTGACATTTGTAGCACAACCCATCCTGAGGAACTTGGGCACTTTTGAAATCATCTGCAGATTTATACGTTTTTTTAACGATGCTTATGTGTGTGCTGAGGTGTTTTGTTTTTCAGCTGAAGTATTAAGTACGTTGTACTTTAGCCACATACTTTTTCATTACTGTGCAAGAGCTGAATAATGCCCTTTGCTTCCCCATTTTTAGAAAGCCTAGATTATTAAAAAAAAGAAAAGAAAAGAAAAATTTTTTGTGGAGACAAGTTTGAGGTGCTTCTTTGCTATTTATGTTGTGAGGCACACATTATCCTTGAGAGATGTCTCTCCCACGGGGACAGGGCTCCCCAGAGCCACTTGGGGCACAAGGCAGTGTAGAGAGGGATGTGGAGAGCTGTGCACATGCACACACGGATCCCGTCTCTGGACAGGCATATTTCAATCCCAGCATGTGCCGGGGTGTAGAGTGTCTGCAGGTCTCACCCCCTTCTGCTTCCTGTACAGTGTGGCCTCTGGCACCAGCAAACTGATCGGCTGGATGGTCCTTTCTGCTGGTGGGTGGGAAGATGAGGGTGGTGCAGGAGTGAGGAGAACTGAAAGCTGTGGTGGGCCCTCCTATAGATAGTGGTGGTAGTGCAGTGCTGGATCGGCTGCTTCAATAAGTCAAACATCTGGAACAGGAGCCCAACAGGAAAAAAATAGGTGAAAAAGATGCTTTTTCAAAGCTGACATATTTTCTCAGCTTTTTTTTTCAACAGCCTCTCCCTTTCTTTCTGTCTTGCGTTTCTTAGAGTGCAAGCGTGAAGTACTCCTCATTTTTTTTTTTAACATTGTCAGTGTTGCCACCATTATCTTCAGACCAAGCAAATGATAGCAAAAGGCAGAATCAGTCACCAAGCCCCTTTTATCTCAGGTGTAGTCTTCGTTAACTACAAATCACAGTAGAGGAGTTAAATTAATGCAGCTGATTTCCTGAAAGGAACCACTAGAAAGGAATTGGTGTGTGTTGTTGAAACTTAAAAGGAGAAAAGGTCTCCAAAAATCTTGCTGCATGGTTTCCAAAGCTCTTACAAGTGTGAGTACATTTCAATTTTATTTTTTGACATTATAAAGAGAGTTAAAATAAATGCAAAGCGTGATGTTAACCTGAATAACACCTAGCATTGTTACCCAGAGGGAAAGGATTAAAATTAGGTTCATATCTATATAAAATATGTCTTAACAGGAGCAGGGGGATTTGCCTAAAATGGCTTATATTTTAGTCTGTTATACAGAGTAAGTTTAACATGATAATTTTTGAATAGGTAATTATTTTCCAATATGATGTCTCCTCTTTAGACACCACAATTGCATACAGTTCTTCCACTTCTTATTTTTACTACTGTTCCTTTAATAAACAATTTTATAGATAAATAAGCCGACAATTTAATATAATAAATTTGCTAGCAGATGAAGTAATTATTCTGAAAAATATTATAGCAAAATCGGGTTTTCTTTCTTTTCCTGTGAGGTTTTGCAGATGGAAGAGCCCAAATCTTAAGACAGAGTTTGCACATGGCTATATCTGTTGTGTATCTGTATATCTATTGCACTTATATTTATAAACAAAATATATACTTTTTTTCCCCTCTGTTGAGTTCTTTCTCTTACTGAAGAGAGAAACATAAATAGAAACTCTCATAAAATGTGTAAAAATGAAACACAAAGGAGTCACTGGACACCTATGACTTCAACTATAATTCTGTTCATCGACAAAGAGTAGTTTTAAGCAAGGTATTTGACAACTAGACTACTATTTAGAACCATCTTATTTTTATTGACATTTTACAAAGTCCAGGAAGCTTTCTAGTTGTTTCTACTTTTGCTTATGGTATAGCTACAGTGCCTGTACTGCAGTTTTTAAATCTCTAGTGAATTTCTGTATCTTGTTGAAAAAAATAGAAACAAAACAAAATAAAGGAAAACCAAAAAGCTCAAGTATTTTTGGTTGAGCAGAGTGTGCGTATTTTGGTGATCAAAACGGTAGGCCAAATATTATAGAGCTATAGTGGGGTGAGAAAAAATTTGGAGGCAATTTGCTCAAATTAAAATGACCATGAACAATAGGCAATGCACGAGCAGCAAAGACATGTCCTGCTTTTTTCCAAGGCAGTAGGTGACAGATGCAGCATGCCAAGGGCCAGGATCGTCATCTCTGGACCCATCTCGGTCCTGCTGATCCTGTGTGCATCTGGAAGCAGATGCACTCAATCCATCAGGGACGAGGGGTGAATGATTGGGTTTGCCACTACTGACTTGCATGGCAACTGAATTAGGTTCGTGGTCTTCCAGACTGACCTTTCCAGGTGTCTGGAGGTCAAAGAATCAGAGCCATTTAAGTTGGAAAAGACCTCTAAGGTCACCGAGTTCAACCAGCACCACTGTGTTTGCCACTAAACCATGCTTGTCTTACAGGACTGCAAATGAGGATTAAACCTTGATAATCACCTCTGAAGAGCAGCAAAGAGAAAGAGTTTCTGGCCCTGAATGTTTCACTTAATTCATTTGTTTTGCAGCTGTTTTTGAAGGAAGGGGAAAAATTATCATGGTGCATTAAAGCTGAAATATCTAAACTTTCCTTCTTTTTGGTGTGTAAGAAGAGTCTTAAGCATTTAAGTAATTGAGCTATATGGCTAATCTTCTTTCAGCCCTGAGCTTTAAATTAGGTGAAAATATATTAAAGGATTATGAAATAATTGTTGTATTAGAACTACAGGGCATGAATGTCAACACAAAAGACCTTTCCAGACACTACTCCTGCACACTCAGTGAACATGTGCCTTGGAGAGGCCTGATTCCACACATGTGATTTCACACTGTGGCATCTTGTCCTGCCATGTCCCCCGGGTAACACACAGCAGGAAAGGATGCTGTCACACAGAGCTGCTGCAAGTTTTCAAAGGTATCTCAAGCTCTTGTACATAGAGGAAGCAACAAAGATGGTGAAGGGCCTTGAGGGGAAACCGTGTGAGGTGGGAGGAGGCTGAGAGGAGGCCTCATTGCAGTTACAGCTTCTTTGTGAGGGGAAGAGGAGGGGCAGGCACTGATCTCTGTGGTGATCAGTGACAGGACCCAAGGGAATGGCCTGAAGGTGTGTCAGGGGAGGCTTAGGTGGGATATCAGGAAAAGGCTCTTCACACAGAGGGTGGTTGGGCACTGGAACAGCTCCCCAGGGAAGTGGTCAGAGCACCAAGCCTGGCAGAGTTCAAGCAGCATTTGGACAATGCTCTCAGGCACAGGGTGTGACTCTTCATGATGGTCCTGTTCAGGGCCAGGATTTGGACTCAATTATCCTTGTGGGTCCCTTCCAACGCAGCATATTCTGTGCTTCTCTGACATCCTTACATTCCTGAGCTTCTTCTTTTTCTTTTTCTTTTTCTTTTTCTTTTTCTTTTTCTTTTTCTTTTTCTTTTTCTTTTTCTTTTTCTTTTTCTTTTTCTTTTTCTTTTTCTTTCCTTTTCTTTTTCTTTATTTCTTTCTTTTTCTTTTTTTTCTTTTTTCTCATATTAATTTCTTTAGGAAATATCCCATTTTGAAGACCCCCACTCAGAGTTTTCTTTTTCTTATTTTCTCTACTATCTCTCTGTGCTGTGATCTAAGAAACATCTTTGGGGTTTGCCACTAATTAACTGTGTTAATGGTGTCACAGGGCTGCTTCTCCAGAAATAGCTACTGGCATGAGCAGAACTTGTAATTTTCCAGATGCAGTGTTTCCTCACTTTGTGTGGAAAAACCCCAGGAAAACAAAACAGCACCTGCAAAGAACAAATATAACTGCAGTTTGCTGTAGCCTTTCAGTACAGAGTCATGAAAACCTTCCTAGACTCCATGGAAGGCTCTACTGGAAACGGAATGTGTCATTGCTGCCATAGCTGTCTTTTGCCCTCCCTGTCTGCCTCCCTGCTAGCCCATGTCCCTGTGGTGTGAGGCACCCAGGAAGGCTGTGGCTCTGGTTTAAGCATTTTTGGCTGCACATCCATCAGAGAAAGAGGGGACCTTGTAAAGGACTGCAGGTGTACGTACCCACCACAGAGGGGTTAGGCTTTGAAACGCTTGTGCTGAAGAAACGCTGTTGATTTCAGTGGGGTTATGCCTGGGAATAACTGCTCTGAAAGGAACAGAGGCATTTTGCCTTCTCCAGAACAATATGGGTTAAGTTTTATCCTGAACAAAAAGGAGTGTCTGGGTGCAGACCCGCTGAGGTGTGACTGGGGAGCAGGAGATGATTTTGCCAGGGCATGACCAGGTGGCACTTCTTCCTCCTTGCCCTGTCCCCAAGGAACCTCACGATTGCACAGAATCTCAGTAGCTCGAACCAGGCGCTGTGGCCAAGGAGGTGGCGGAAGGACGGCGGCCGTGTAATGAAGATGTTGTTTCTCTCTGTTCTCTGCTCACCCTTCAGGGCAGCGGGGCCCAGGCCCCTGGCACCTCGTGTGGTTCATGTATATAACCTTTCATTTCATCTCTGGGAGCTACGGGTGGTTGTAACCAGGACATGGCACTCCCCTGCACAGAGGGACGTGATGTGTCCCAGCCTAGCAAGGGATGCAATGGGAGACAGGGTCTATTGTATAGACATAAGTTAGATGTAGATAAAATTATTAAATGCAGACAACTTAGTATGTAAATAAATCAGGAGAAGTCTTCCCTCTGTTTAAAGGACAGGTGAGGTGGAAAGGTGGTGGACTGAGCAGTGGAATGGGGGCCATTTATGTTGCCTACATATATGACTCTGTGTTTTTCCTCAGAGATGATTTTGACATTACAATGACTATAAATAGAACACCCAGAGCAGAAAAGTACAGGAAGGAAGAGTAAACCTCTAATAAATTATATCTTAAAAGGATCTGAGTAGAGGGAGGAAAAATGTACCGCCAACAACAGGAAAGTGTAAAAGAAGCTTGTACGGAATATTATAAATTCACATGAGAAAAAGGGCTTTACTTCTCTCAGTGTGGGAAGACACAAAGGTTTCAGTACTTTATGCTTAAGTAGGGAAAAGGTCAAGACTCCTTTTGCCATACTGTGATTAAAAAATCATGCTGTTAAAGTTGTGTTAAATGAGACTCCTGATTTCTTGCAGCCACAGATTAAAGAGCAATTTCTTCTCATTTAGCTTGTCCAAAGCTTTGTCCAGCAAGAACCTGCATTGCACTAAGCAAAAGATACTGTGTAACTTACAACATAATACATCAGTCTCATCCCTGCTGCTACCCTGTTGCTTTGCACAGAGAAAGCTGCTTGCCTGTTGGTTTTGCTGGTGGACTGTGGAGAAAGGGCCCTGAATTTGAATGGAGGGTGCCATAGGATGAAGGTGCCATAGCAAAATTGTGTTTTCCAACCTCCAGCCCAGCGCTGCAAAACTCTCCTGCTTCCCTTTCTAGTAAACATGAAGGAAAAAAAGACATGCGATATAAATTCGCGTGCACACAGAGTGAAGGAGCATGCAGTTTGTACAGACAAATTTGATGATGAATTAGTCTTTGAGATACTGTCTGTTTAAGGATTATATTGTTAATAACCTAAATTTGACACACATTTTTCCCCCCTTCAGTCACTACCTGCAAAGCCTCTCTGAAAATTATCTCTTATGAAGCGGTGTCATTAATAGCTTCCTGCGAGGTTTCTTTTAGAAGAGGCAGAAAGGTAAATAAAAATGAATTAATACAGCGTTTTGGGTTTGTAGGCAAAATATGCAAATATCTTACTGACAAAGCCTTAGTAGCATTAAAGGCTTTCAGATCCTATCCTCAGAGGCTCTGCTTGTGGAATCAGAAGCCTTTAGGCAACCTTTAACTTAGTTTACATGTAATACATTCTCTCTCTTTCTCCCTCTCCCCCTCCCCCCCTAATGTCCTCTTGGACCAATTCCCTCTGGTGCAGTTTCCAGCTTCACAGTTCATGAATTTTATTTGCAATCAATAAATAAACCCATTATCAAGTTTTGTATTCTCATCATATATCGTCATTTCTCATAAACCATTTCACTGTGTGGGTCAGCTTCACTGAGCACGTGCCACTCACCTTTATAGCTCAGCAGAGGGCTGTCTGGTATATGGATGGGATGTGTCTGAAGATCTAAGCAGATTTCAGTTGTAATGAACAACTGTGAATGAGACTGTGCAACAATTTGTCATTATTATCATTGTTTTTAATACTATCATACTGTTTTGAGTTAGTGATCAGCACTTAGGTACTCTTCGAGCCCTGGTCTGGGACATATTCATACAGTATGCAACAGAGGTTCCCAGACCCACCTATATAATCAAAGAAAATATTATTTTTGATATATAACATCACGGCATTTATCAGCTGTTTGAGACAACTGAAGAAGAGCTTCTTGCATGCCCCTTACTAGGCTGTCGAGTTCCCACTGTGGCAAATGATAAAGTAACTAATTTTAAGAACCAGTGGCCCACCATGATGAACCCCTCCCGATAGTTTATGCAGATTTCTTTGGGCAGCATTAGTTTGGGCATGGCATGACAAGGCAAGCCATCTTTGTGGTGATCAGGCCCTCGGACAGTTACTGATTTGTGCCTTGAGTTTTATCTGTCAGCCAGACCGAGTATTAAATGCTGGTGTCATGTGCAGTTATCAAATGATGGTATTACAAGGTCAGCTGACAAATAATATTCTAACATAAAGACTCCAAATTGCCTCCTTTGCTAACCTCTGACAGTGTGGAATCTTGTGCACAAATGAAAAAATGAGTCTATCAGTGACCAAAATGGGTAGAAGCAAGCAGAGAGGGTCAAGGAAGTTGGAAGCAAACACTTCCAGCTAAGTGCACTGGGATAAGCACAGGAAAATCCAGCAGTACTTTGAACTTATCCTTGTAACAGTACCACCAGTACTGCGGGACAGTGGAAGTGATACTGTCACTGCAGTTACTACCGAAGCTAACACAGCTGCCAACAGCAGCAGCAGCGTTACTCAGTAGCACTGCTAAGCAGTATCACAACACAATTTTAGGGTATCAGAAGTAATTGTTTTGTTAGATTCATTTATTTAGCACTCTCTCTCAAATGTTTTATCTTTTTCTGGACCTGACCAAAATAGATGGGGAGAAGATATTTTAAGCCAACACAAGAATCTCTCAAAGGAGGCACTTTGGGTTTTCCACCTTTTAGGGGTACGTGTTGACTACAAGGAGGTATCTTTCCCTCTGCAACAGTGGCTCAGTTATAGAGAGTCTCTGTAGGAAAGGAAGGTTTGTGTTCATGGTCAAAGCAAAGGTCTAGAATATTGAAGTGGTTTAATTCAGTTTCACAGAACTTCCTCTTGTCTGCACTGGAACATGAATTTAAGTAATGGAAATAAATGCATGACTAGGTGACAAAGTCTGTGTCTCGTTGCAGCACTGTTGTAGCCGAAGTGGTGCATGTTTGAGGCGATCCACACCTCAGCACCATGCCTTTAAAGCAATGGAAGGGGTTTTGAGCTTTGTATTCTTCTTTTTTAAACTTGGTACTAAGCCAATGTTGAAGTTAATATTTATGAAGTTTGGGAAAATTGTTTTCAGGGTATGATTTCTGGTCATACGAATTTTCATATTCTAAGCAACTTGATTTTAACTTTAATGGCCCTAAGTGTATTTAGAAATTTTGTGTAGTGCTCACACCCACCCAAGTCAGTGTATCCCTGACACTGCCAGCCAGGAATGATGTATGCGAGGCAGGACTATGGTGGAGTTTCATGTCCTGTGTTGCCCTGCCGTGACTCTGCCACTCAGTGCTCAAGCTGTCTGGCTGGTGTGAGTCCCTGCTTATCACGGGGAGCCAGATCACTTTCGGTGTATGGGGATGTTCGAGCTGTGACACAGAGAAGCAGAGAAGGCAGATTTCCTGCAGACACTTAATGATGAAGTTAAAGGATATCTCCTATCTCAAATGTTAGTCCCCACCCTCTGCTTTCATGGATGCTTCCTCTGAAGTGCAGTGCTGATTCCTGTAAGTACAACTCATCTGCTGCAGGGTAACATGGAGAAAACATAGTAATGGAAAGATACTTTTGATCCTTCACAAAACTTCACTATTCGCTCACAAAAATATGCAGAAATCATAGGCAGAACCTTACAGTCGTGACAAATGATTTTACTGCTGGTTTTGTTTACATTTTTGGTTCACTTTTTATTCTTCCTAATTTGTCTAAGATTTAGCTCTACAAATTGTGCATATATAGAGCAGACTTCTCACTGGTGTCACTGTTTCGATGGGGTTTTACGATCGGGCGGGAGGGTTACCATCATCTGACCTCTCGCCCATGACCAGGTTTGTTTAGAAAAGCATCGTTACAATTTCTGCTTGAAGGGTGTGTTATATAACTTGCTGTCAGATGTCTGACATATTCTCTAAGGTGTATCCTTATTCAATAGCTGATTCTTTAAAGGTGTTAGGTAATTTGCATTATATGTATAACTTTACATGATGCACTTGATATTAAACCATGTTTCTTTGACTGTGGGACTCCATGTAGCTGTGATGTATCTTATGCCAACGACAAGGCGACATGTTTTACTTGCAGATACCAGGAATGTGAGAACTCAAGCAACATGACAACTCTAGCAACTAGCTTTTTTTTTTCTTTTCCTTTCTGCTTTAATATTTGCATAAGAAATACGTGATAGTCTTACTTTCTCTTCAGAACTCTTTCATCATAAAGCACATGAGCAATCTTCTCTTCTAAACAAGCAAGACATGCTCCAACTATTTCTTTATACCCTTATAACCCTTATCTTTAAGTTATGCTTCTCTGTATTGACCTACTGTGTCTGCAAGTTATTTTTCTGAGCATGTCTGTACTGGCTGTTACAGGGTCAAGGCCTTGAACACGAGCCAAACTGTTTGGGGGGGGCTCTTCCCTTTGTTTCAGTGGTTGTTTGCCAGAATATCTAAGTCCTCCAGCAGCACTGACTGCGCTGAACTCTCCCGAAGCAACATCTCTCCCACCACACATGGACCACCACATTTCTGATTCGAAGACACAAGGGAGCTGTATGTGTATATACAGGATATAAGCGATAAGCCTCCACAGAGTGTAGATTAGAAGGCTCATTTTGTGCACCTTGAGTGTCCTATGAGGCAGAAGGCCAAAGGTGAGTTTCCTGAGGGATGTCTTTGACTTCCTCTGGATCTCAGTGCGCTTGATGCATATATCGTCAAACAAGCTCGAGACAGACTGTTGCCTTCTCTTCCCAAACTAAAGAGACCACTACTACGCTTACAGCATTGAGGGAGGTATTTCCAGTCACTGAGGTAGAAAAGCTGGCAAAACATAGTTTATACCTAAACTGCTGGCAGGATTCACTGCTGAGAGCCTCTTTCCTCATCCTGCTTGTGTGGGCTGCCAACTTCATACCCCAGGAAGCAAGCAAGGAACATGGTGCAGTTCACCCAGCTGCACCTTGTAGTCCCTGACCCCACCTCTTGCTGAGGAAAAAGTTGCTTTTCTGGCATTAGTCAGCAGTAATGTGTACTCAGAGCAGACACAAGTTTCATGGGAAGCAAGATCCCACTTCTTAATGGGATATTGGGAAAATTGTTACAGTTGACATAGCACCCATGCTCTCCAGCACCTTGGCCAAGGTGGGAGAATCTCGTGGCATCCTTTGGCTGCATTTGTACAAAGACCCATGCTGCCATACATCTTAGGCAATGCAGATACAGCTCTCTCAGAAGCTCTGGGACAACATTCCGATGAAAATGAGGATTTTGCAATGTCTTTGTGATTTTGATTTAATCATAGATGAATAAAAGCAGAACCAGTTCTCATCCTCAGTGATCACATTCACTTCTGCAATAGAAACAGGCTAGGCAAATGCAGATAAAAGCTTTTGTTCTCTCCAGGGGAGTTCTGGTTGAGACCCTGGGGAGGGATCTGGCCTCTCATAAGTTATTGGCAAACCATCAGACCTGGTACTGCTAACTTCAGTGTATCAGCGATTCCCCTCTCTCATCGCCACACGAAGCAACCTTAGGTTGCATTTATATAGCAGGCCCCCTTTGAGTCTGTGTCCTGATTTAATATCAATCTAATATAGATTGGTTAGAGGTAGTCAGCATGGATTTACAAAAAGGAGGTCATGCTTAACAATCTTGATTCATTTCTCTGAGGAAGTGACAATGAAAGTGGACAGCGATGAAGAAGGAGACATAATTTACTTGGACTTGAAAAGGCTCTCGATACAGTACCACATAACAGATTAATTTATAAGGTTAGCAAGTATGGGAGTGATAGTAAAATACTCAATTGGATATAAAATTGGCTTGGTAACAAGGCCCATGGAATGGCAGTAATTGTTATAGACCATGCTGGGGAAGTGCTATGCTCCCTGGGGTGTGTGTTTGAAGATACTCTAAAGATAATAAGGATGGGCAAAGCCAAAAACAGAGATGGTGCAGAAAAGAGGAAAAATGATGCCAAAAAGAACACATGAAGGCTACAGTCTCATGAGAAGCAAGTGATCATGCCAACATGCAATCTGAAATTTCAGGTAATATTCAGTGAAGAAAATTGTCTAAGAACTGAAGGGGCCCAAGTCAGGCACACAAGCTGCAGGTCTCATAGCAAGGCAAAAGTATACAGAGCAGCAAGGACCTTGCCTTTTAAGCAGGAGAGAGGGCAAAAATTAGAGCTTTTTCAAAGTGCCAATGAGCAATAAGGGTGAGGTGTGTTCTCAGAAACCAATCTTATCCTGAAAAGTCCAAGATCCCTTGGTCCTTGCTATGAGGATGAATCATAGCATTTAGGTTGTGTTTTCAGCTCAAAGAAATCTTTGGAGAATCCCAATTCTTTCCATTTGCTATGATTTAAGGAGACTGGACTTCCTGAGATGACATAATTTTTTGTCACTACCCTGCAAGATGCTATCTTAAATGCTGCAATAAAGCAGACAACTGGATAGGAGAAAGAAATGAAGTACAGGAGAGACAACGGAGGATGCTAAGAGACCTCAGAAATTCACAGTACTGAACAGAAACTGGAAACTGCTTTCACTGAATACTCACCTCCTTACAGTGTAAACTTTCCCATCTCTTGGATGATATTAAAAGAGGGTCTGGGAAAGCTGTGCTGGTGATACTGGTGCTGCCATCACTTAGTACTGCTGTCAGTTCAAGAAAATACAAGCTTTGATGTCCAGCAGAGTTTCCACCATTGCTTTCATATTAAAGACCCAGACTGCCAGGCCCACTCCCACAGACCATGGGTGAGAAGACAGTCTTTGCAGTCCTACCTATGCCTGTGCCTCACTCCCCACCTGTTTTAAAGGTAGGAATCTCTGAAGGGATCAGACTTTGGATACTTTCAGCTTGGGAAAACTGGAAAAGAATTTTTAATTAAACAAAAAGGAGCTGCCCTCTTAGTGTGTGACTTGTGTGGTAGAGGATTAGAAAGGAAATGATGCAGTGTAACAATTAGCCTGACTCATTGGTCTGTGGTTCATGCTATAGGCTGTGCTTTGTTATTTGATTATGAGTATTGGCTCAAAACTTTGGTCTTGAAGCCATTAAAGTCATTAGTCAAGCTCTCATTGATTTGAGCAAGACCAAGACTTGACCCTTTGTGGCTGTTCAAAGGACAGAGATAAACTTTTAAATCAATCAAGAGTGTAGACTCATTCTGCTGGGGTCATATGGTTAATACATCCTGTTCTTGTCATTTCCGCTATAAATCTGCGAATGCTTTTAAAGCAAGAGGAAAACCTGATTCCTTTCCTTTTGCCAGAAAATATTATGTTCCCTTTTATTGCAAACAAGAAAAACAAGGGCTCCTTCTCAGGAAAACTTGTAAGGGGAAAGGTAATCTCAATGTTTCCATGTCTCTAGAGTCAGTAAAAGGTAATTTGAGATAAAGTACTGAGCAATACAGTCTCCTGTCTGCAAAGCGTGCAAACCTTCTCCCACTGAATTCCCATAAGCCTTTATGGGGTCCTGATGATCTTTTTGCCCAAGAATTAAGTCTCTATGCATTGTACTGTTGGTGTCTACTAAAAGATCCCTTATTTTCCACATTCATTTAGTCTACACAGCTCCTATGAGTTGGGAAAAAACTTATGACTTCCTACAAATGTAATCAAACTCACAGTTATTGACTTCATTTGCTTGGCTTCACACCAAAGTCACTAAGCTCTCTTATTTACTTCTAGAGTACGATACTTCTAGAAATGTGAAATATATTATATGAAATAATTCTGAACTACTCTGAGTTTTTGTTTTGCTGAAAGACCCACCTCATGGTGATTATGGAAATAAAAGGTGTTCTTCCACTCTCTCTTGCTGACTTTAGGATTCTGAACAAAACTGTAGGGGAGAACACCTAACTTGGTTCAGGTCAGTTAAAAGAAGAACTCTGCATCCTTGGCTTATCTCAAGTCCTATTGCTTTCAAAAAGATCCTGTTTGCTCCTGTTAGGGCCATGAAGATGATAAGAAGTCTGGAGCACCTTTCAGATGGTGAGACAGGCTGAGAGAGTTGGGGTTGTTCAACATGGAGAAGAGGAGGCTTCAGGGAGACCTCCTAGCAGCCTTCCAGTACCATAAGGGAGTTTATAAGAAAGGAGGAAGAGGGACCTTTTATATGGACAGATAATGACAGGACAAGGGACAATGGTTTTAAACAAAAAGAGGACAGGTTTAGATTAGATGCTAGGAAGAAATTCTTTACTCAGAGAGTGGTGAATCGCTGGAACAGGTTGCTCAAAGAAGTTGTGGATAACCCATCCCTTGAAGTGTTCAAGGCCAGGTTGGATGGGGCCTTAAGCAATCTGATCTAGTGGGTGGCATCCCTGTCCATGGCAAGGGGATTGGGACTAGATGATCTCTAAGGTTTCTTCCAACCCAAACCACTCTACAATTCTATGATTTGCTGAAAAAATGTGGATGTGATTTGATAGGTTTTATGAAAATAGCTTCCAATTCTCACTTATGAAAAGATGAAAGAATAGGTAAAAGAGGAAGAAAGGACCTTTATTATGCATACATGTACATAGGTACCACCCTGCCCAGTCTGGAAGCCCGACTGGCTTTCGGACGTAGCACATCTGAATGTCTGTGTGCATGCGTGTGCATGTTTTATAAAGGGTTTGATCTTACCTGAGCATCTGTGGCTCTGGTGACATCCCATTTGTTAACATTTCTGTAGGCTCTTCAGTAAACTCACTGGATAGATGACAGTTCATTAAATTAGTTGACAATGCATATCCAGTCTTTCCACCCTCCTCCCCCAGCCTTAAAATGAAAATAAAGAAATTACAACGGTAAGAAGGGAAAATACTATGCAAATAGCTCTGAGAGCGCTGACACATTTAAACTAATGCATTTCCTATAATCATAACAATAAATGTGCTGTCAGGGGAATCACAGTTACTCCAGTGACACGACCACCGTGCAAGAGCACTAGTGCAAGCTGTCAGAGCTGATTATTTAAGTAGTCCTGAAATATTTTTCTTTCATTGTAACTTCTCAGAGTCACGAGGCTTCCAAAGAGCCCTTTTCCTCTTGCGACCCTTCAGGTAGCTTTTAAATACCTGCATACATCACCTTGCAAAACAAGTGGGTCAGGAAAAAATTTTCTAGGGATGGCAGTTACTGAGATCTGTTATTTTAGGAAATGTTCTTTGATGAAATGACTTGAGAAAGTTTGCCCAACTTCCTGCACGGCAAAGAGTTTTTCCTCAAATATGACAAAGACAGCAGCTAGGCCTACCCCAAACAACGCTTTTGAAAGGGCTCAACCCTTTCAAGCAGTTGCTTTTGTTTATTAAAGTTGCTGCAGATAATAATTTAAAAACTCCATTCCCCAGAGACAGATGAGTGCAACAACATCGCTATGAAACCCTCTCCCATGGAATGGCCTTTCCATGATTTTCTTTAATACACAAACTTCCTCATTCAACTGCAAATCTTAGAGCAGTCTATTAAGTTTGACCATCAACTCCATGCTCTGATGCATGTGTAGGCAGTACGGTTGAGATATAAAAAGCCCTTATAATAGCTCAGAAATGCCCCTCTCAAGCCCCTTCTTGGAATTATTTGCTTTAGTTAATACTGCTTAACACTTATTTGGAACAGGCATGTTATTCTTTCATTAAGCTTTATTCTGGTTATTCTTTCAATCTGCATTTAAATTCTGTTTTCCTCTCGGTTGGCATTGGCACCCTTAGCTACCTCATAAACAAGATGCATTGCCAACTGGAACACGCAAGCAGAGCTGAAAGCAGCACCGCTAACCTCTGCTTCTTTTTACCCCCTGCAACTTGGAGTGGTATCAAACTCAGTGCTTGGAGCCTGGGAAGTGGGCATCCTGAACTGCTTGGAAGCTCAAAGAGCCAGACTTCAACCTATTTAAGGTACTGGGCTGGCTCTCTGAGCTATAACTGTGCATACTTTTTTTTTTTTTTAAATCAGCCCAGCAAGCCAGATTCACATGCTCTGACTTCAGCTGAGTGTATCTTTCACTGTAAAGAGTTGTGCTGCAAACGGTGAACAGACACTTTTACTCAGCATTAATAAGGCAAACAGAATCTGACCCAGAAGGAACTAGCCCGGTAGCATTAATTTCTAAGTGGACACACAGGAGAGACGAGATTAGGGACTCAAAGTTGCTTAGAGAGTTTGGCTGTAGGTAACACTGTCCTGATTTTACGTGCCCCAAATTTGCATTTTTAGAGACTGCATACTCAGCAATAACAAAATAAAATATGGGATTTGGGAATATTTGTCCCAGGTGGGAGAGGCACTGTAAAGAAAGGCAATGAATGAAGAACTGTGGTGGGTGAGAAGGCTTCCTCTCCCCTCCCGTCCCACCCCCAGCCCCTCCTCTGCACACGCAGCAGCTGTCACAGAGTTGGCATACAGTGATGGGTACCTGGGGTGGCATCTCCTGTACCTTAGCTTCTCCCTGCTTTTCACTGCGAAGGCCAAAACCGCTTGCCCTGGGCCTTTTCTCAGAATTTATGCAGCTTACTCCCTTTTTAAGGCCAGCCACTGTGTGTAGATATCTGTGCAATCAAAACTATATTTGACTTTTTTTTCCCCCTTTCATTTGTGGGACCAAGGCTTTTTGCCTTGTCACTTCTGCACTGGCACATGTTTCTGTCCTCAGCTGGTAAGGCAGAATGTCTAGCAGCATGACACCAACAACTTACAGGTCGCCACTCTGGGGAAAGAAAATACACATTTAAAAGAATCAGCAGCCTAGGTAGGATATAATGTGACTGAAGAGTTTCACGGTAACATTGTAGAGTACAAAAATGAAAATATAAAGTGCATTTTAAATGATTAATGTACAAAAGCTGACCTCTTCCAGTGTGCATTAATCAAGAAAAAATGCACACTTTCTACAGTGGTTAATGTTGCAGGTCCATTATTCAGCTTTGATAATGTGCATAAAAATGCTCAATATGACAATGAGTTGGGGTAGCTGAAAATTTAGAATGGTGGCAAGTTTGTTGTAGTATTTGGATTAGCATTCTTAACCTACATCTTGACAGCTTCTTTTCTTCATTTCACAAGTGTTAATAAAATCTTGCTTTTTCCTCTTTGATTTTGGTATTTTTTTTCTTGTATTTTAGTTCTTTTCTTTTTTTTTTTTTTAACAAAACGATTAAAAAATACCTGCTCAAACAAATACTACCAGCATTCATTAGTCAGGATGGTTATATGTAAAAGAAATGATGCCAGATAGTAACAAATCCAAGAGAAGTTTATTATGAAAATGGCACCTGCGGGATGAAAAAAAATTAAGTTACATAAAGACAACCATGTATGACATGTATGAGAATCTACAAAAGTATAAAAAGAACCCTGTTGTAAATGAAGTATGTACATTTCTGATTTGCAGCATTATCAATGATCAATGAAAAAAATGTTTCAAATAAGCCAGGCACTCAAGAAGTTAGATTCGGTTAGCTTAACACAAAATAAATGTACCATAGCTGTCACTTTTTAACATTTTAATTTTTTTATACTGTAGAGTTGGTAACACTGCTAAGACTTATACGAACAGAATCCCTTTCCCCATTATTCAGCTACTTGGCACCAGTCTCCTCATAAAAGATTTCATATATTTGTACAAGAAATAGTTAAAAACACAGACACAGTCTTCACAGGTAATGAAGTTTTTTTTTCATTTTGTAATTTTAAACACTATGGATTTAGACAGCAGCTGTGATTATCTGTTAGTTTAAATCACCAGAAATCATTTTGACACAACACAGAAACATTTATAAAAAAAACCCAAAACAACAACAGCTGTCTAGCTGTTCTTTGTAGCTGATAGGTGCAGTCCTTTGATTGTTCCATAGCTAGAGCAGAGCTTCCAAAATTAAACTTTGAATTTCCCAATCAGCTTTCTCACCTTTTTCAGACCTACTTAAATCCTTCCCGTGGAACCTTTAAAAGCTCATTAATTAAATTTCTAGCCTCCAATTCCTTTTTTTGCTATCACTCCTCTGTGGCTTGGACCTACTTCTCAAATTCAAAGCTACCGCAGAAATTGACTCAACGCAGTGAGTGATCAAAAATTCGAAGGACAGCTGAGTTAATACATTAGCATTGCACACATAAGCAAATATATATGACAATTCTAAGCTCAGTTTCCTTTTTAAACAATGCCAGTTGACCTTTGAAAGAATTTCCTATCTCACTGGTAATTGCTCTACATATTGCTCCGCCAGCCTACCTAGGAGAAAACCAAAGAAATGCACCCTCTGCTTACAGTTCGAGCACAAGGACTCTGGGAATGTTAACAACTGAGGCTATATGGCGTCAATTTGCTTAATATATCTGAGCATTACTCTGTAGTGCATTGTGGGGTACACTGGAAGAGTAAGTCATACCCAGAATTCCTCTGTGGGAAAAATGGCTCCATTAACCTTGAGCTAGTTAAGAGTCTTTTATCTCTGAGAGTGAAGAAGAGAGAACGAGAGAGCGAGAGAAAGAGAGAGGGGAAACGTGTGGAGGAGGAGGAGGGGAGAAAGGAAGGGGGAGAGAGAGGTTTGAGAATACACAACAGCAAAGCAACAGCAGAAATTAAAAGGTATACAGACAGTGGAAGCAGCATAAGGTGACATTACAGAGGAAGGCCACCACACAAAAACCACTAACCCCCAAGAATCACTGGTTCACTAGGACTGCAGGAATGGGACTTTACCACTCCGGACTAGAGATAAAGCACAGAGAAGACAAAGGACAAAACAACTACATTAGCTTAGTATATACTGCATATAGTAACACACATTGAAACTGCAATGGGACTGACAGCCAAGGACACTTACACATTGTACACATTACAGTTCTCACATCTGTTATTAGATGCCTTAACAAACAGCTGCCAAAGATGGAGTGGAAGAAGAATTTATATTTGACAGTCATTTGGAGTGTTTGACACTACACTGTGATTTCTGGCAACAAAGACAAAATAGGAGATTTCTTTTCTTTTACTTAATGTGCAGTTTTCAGTTGTAGTTATCTATTTCAAGCTTATTAACCCATCCTTTAGTTTTAAAACATATTGGTTTCAACACTAGAAATAAGGAAAAAGAAAACAACAAAAAAATACCCAAATCAAAGAACAAAAAAGAAATTTACAACCTTCCCTCTATAATATTAAATGAAAAACAAAATAAAACATGTTAAATAGTTCTTCTGTTTTTTTTTTTTCTTTTTACTCGGAAGTGTTATTTGATGCTGTAGAATTAGCCTCAGTTACACTGAGAAAAAAAATAAAGCAAAACAATATGCACCTAATAAACTGCTCCTCGCGTCAATTAAATTGAGTTTTTTTGTTTTTAAGCACTTTTTGAAAAAGGCTTCCTGACCCATTTAAATTTGATGTGAGGCTATGCTTGTTAGTTTGGAGGTAACAAATTTTAAGTCCTGCAGCAAATGTTAATGAGGGCTTTTGTCTTAACTAACCAAGGAGACTGCAGCACCCCACTATAAACCAGTACGGAACACATTCTTTCCAAAAAACCCAGCCCACAAGCTGCATATTGTATGAAGACATTACAGATTAATAAATGATAGCACCATGGTTTTAGAAATTAAGTTAAAGTTTCAGTAATTAACATTTAGTCCAACTTTTTAACATTCTAGTCACAGGCCAGAAATTAACTTTTTAAGAACCCAAATTATTTTATGTGCAAGTAAGAAAATCTTAACCATAAAAAGAGAATTAAACTCTGCATAAAATTCTAAAATACTATCCCCTATTTTAAAGGAATTAGGAACAAAACCCCCCTTTCATTTGACTTAGTCAAACAGGGCACATTGTTTATGCTTGTCTCTTTTAATCTTGATCATATCAAGATCATTTTGAAGTAAAACCAATGGTTGTCACTTTAAAATCTCTTTACCACAACACTGAGTATTCTATGGCAGAGGCATACACATATTAAAGGCATCTTAATAAAGATGCAAAGGAAAAAACACACATCTTAGAAGAAGACAAAATGGCAGGCAACTGGTACTTCGACTCTCTGAAGGCAAAAATAAAAAAATATCTTTACATTAAAGAATAAGTCAAGTTAAAGAGAAAGGGAATGAAATGGGGACCATCATATTGAGATAATAAGCTGACCTGCTCAAATTCAAAGTGCTAGAATTAAAGGTCTAAATTAAAACATAGTCTATGCCTCAGAGTATAACACTGAACACAGTATGTGGTCATATTTCAATCCTCTTTCCGTTCCAGAGTCTGTGTAGTGTGAATGCCGTTGCTGTACACAGGAAATGGAAGAGTGGAAAAAAGTCCTTCGGCAGTTGTGAACACATTCCCTGCAGGCATTTGGGTCAGACTGGCCCCGCTCACAGCACTTCCAAACGGTCCCGACATGTTGAGTCGGTGAACGTGGTGGTAGAGCATTTCCATCGGTGTTTTAGGATCCAGCCCAAAGCTGGGGCTGTTAACGTCAACAAAGTTAACAGCGTGGGTGTTGGGGAGGAGGTTGCCCTGCATGGCTAAAGTAACTTCAGCTGGAGCATACCGAATAGTGCCAGTGGTGTAGACCCTCTGAGCAGCAGTGCTGGTCGCAGCAAGGGTTCCCGTTACCCTGTGAACCAAAGGAAGCACCACATTGCCTGCTTGTAACCTCTGAAGGGCTTCCAGGTCCCCAGTGTACAACAAAGAGTTGGAAGTTGTGGGACCTCCTGGATGCTTGTCCCTTGGAGATGCTGAAAGTGGGGGTGACAAAGGGTCAGAGGACACTGGAGCCAAGGCCGAGTTGGATGAGGTGCTGAACTGAGTTTTACGGCTGGCAGTATTTTCAGTCCCCGGTGGGGTGAGAACAGAGTCTGGAATGGAGACATGTAAACTACTGCTGGCTTGGGGGGAAGGGAAGTGCTCGGAACTGGGGGGCTTGGTCATACTGTAGGGTGATTCATTCCTTGAGATTTCCCTGTTGGGTGGGTAATTCCAAATACTGCTATCATTATCAAAATTGATAGGTTCTGAGATTTCTGTTTTAATTTTGAGCACTGAGGCACTGTTTGGTGACGAGAGCAGCTGGGGCTGGTCCACCAAAGCTGAGTCAAGTCCATTTGGACTTGAGGTGCTTGACAGCCTTCTCCGGGTCATGCTGCCTCCCTTTTGCTTTTTTCTCCTCTTCTTCCTCTTCTGATGTTTGCTGGAAGACTGGGCATTTACTTCACCTGCACTGTCTGAGTCCTTGGCACTGTCGGAGGTCAGTGATTCACAGTTCTGCAACCGCAAGTCTGACTCACTCTCGACATAGCGCTCCACCTTGATCTGCATAGAGCCAAGAGTGCCAAAACTGTCCTCAGGGGCCTTTTGATTCTCGAAGTCTGAGTTTTCAAAGCTGTCATCACTGTCCCTGCTGTCCTGGTTGCTGGAGCTGTTCCCATCATCATTACAGTTCATTTCATTATCTGACTGATTTCCTGACTTTTTCCTGTCGGATTCGGGGTCTTCACTGTTTTCTGACTGGTTTCCTTTCTCATCTGACTTTGAGTTCTCATTGTCCTCTGGAGCAAAATGAAAGTGAAACAAACCATTAGCAATAGGAACATAATATTATAATCCAAGTCCAGATTTCTACCTACCAATGAGATTGGATTTGCTTTAAACTTTTTTTGGCAAAAGACGTTCTCTTCTGTAGAGCTGCATTTTTTTTTTCAGTGTTATGTTGGGAGAGTTTTGCTCACCATGAATGTCTCTGACTCAGGACTGTTAATGCACTAGAAGCCTATGCTATATGGCTGCACCTCGACTGAGGGGGCCTTTTCTGGACAAGAATCATGTTGACAGCTGTGAGCACAACGGCATTGTAGCCGTGCCATCCAAAGAGGAGTCAGTGAACAATCCCATTATCACTGTTACGTTCTGGTGATTGTTCTTTCACGTCCACGTTCTCCTACAGTGGGCAGGCGTCCAGGTATAGCACTGTTTACTAATGAAGATTCTAGCACTCTCATCTCATTTCCCTCTGACCGTTGCCACTTTTGAAGTGGCATAGAGTCTCTGGCTGCAGTGGAATTGCTGCTGATTTCCTCCTGCATGAGAGGAGCAGCAAGTCATATGTGTATAAATCTGAATGAATGAATGAACCAGTTAAAATGAACGAATAAACCAGTTTCTTGTTAAAACAATTTTGTTAGGTTGCTAGACTGTCTTCTCATAGTCTCCTGAAGGACAACAAATATAAAAAAAATGCGGAAAAAATAATCGGCCAATGAATTAAATTCTTGATTGATCCAAATCATCTAAAGACCATTGAAAATAGCACAGCTACAGCACTGAGAAGCTGTCACTCCTCTTGCCTGAATTCATTTAATTATAATTCTAATACGGGTGAGATAAACACTCTAGCCCACTGAACTCGGAGAGCCAAAGCAGCTTTGAGACTGAATATGCTCCATTATCACACTATGTCTGAAAGGGTCACGAAAGGTTTCAGGAAACCCTGTCCTTTACAGACCAGCCAGAAATCTTTTGTTGCCTAATAAAAGATGTTTTTCACTCATCAGAGCCAAGTACTACCCTTTTCAATATACTTGTTTTTGGGGGAGAGGGGAAGGGCCAGTTTGCCTCTAAAGATACTGGTTACTTCTGGAGCCATGTCAATACCAAACAATTTCCCAGAAGTGCTGAAGGTGGGTTTGACAGGAAAGCTGCCTGAGCATTCAGAACGCTGCACTTCACAAGTCACTCAGTGGGACTTTTGCTTGTGTCAGCAGCAGCAGAGAGACCCTTCCTTTTGAAAAATAAAACCTATAGAAGCAAAGTAGCAGCCTTAAACCCCTAAGTCTCATCCAGCTTTTTGTTCCACCTAGGACTGAATTTCTCCTACAACGTTTTCTTCCTTTTTTTGAAGATGCTTTCTTTTAAGGCCATGGTTTCTAGCTGATGAAGAGTGGTCTTCGAGTGAGGTGGTCTAACGCTGCACAATATTTGCCTGGGATTATATCAGAGCTTGAACTGAACTTGTTGGTTTCATTCAAAATGCTGCTCCAATTTCAGGTCCTTTGGCATTTCTATTTAATTCCTTTGTAATAAACAAGCCCCTGTGTCTTCTGTCTTCCAACACTCACAGACATCTCCTTCTAAGATGTAGATACCTGTGCACCTTTGGAATGCTGTCTTGCTCTGCACCAGCTTTAGAAGTCATGAATGTACATGTACTTCTCACGTTCTCACCTGGAGAAACTTCCAATGCATATGGGAAACGCAAACTGTTCCCCACACATGTGTCATTTGGCTATTTAGGAACAAGACAGCATAAAGGAAGCACTGGGAATGGATGAAGAGATTCCAAATGACAGTGGTCAGCAAGCCTGCACATTGACTTAAACCATCAAACCAAGCTGTCAAAGGAGAGCAAATAAAAGCAAAAGATGAAAGAAAACTGCGCTATCATATAATATAATATTAAGGCCTGAGCCTCTTCTTGCTTTTTCTTGATTTATATCACTGTGACCCATTTTCTCCAGAATGTTTTTGGTTGTTATCATAGACATGAGAGAAAAATCATCCATCCATCCATCCATCCATCCATCCATCCATCCATCCATCCATCCATCCATCTTGCATATGACAACTGAGTAACATCTTTACTTCTTGGGCTACAGGAAAACACACTTCTTTCAAGGGCAGATGATTTGTACCTGTGCCTAGGTAATCACTGTTAAAACTAACAGGGCATGTGTGAACCATCTGTGCACTGGACCATCTGTAGGACTAACTTACACATAGAGCTTGACAAGTACACTGAGCTTTTAAAAAACAGCTGAAGTCCCAGACTTAAAGAGCTTGGAAACAAGTTCTTGAACCCACACCTTTTAATTAAATATAACTTTTAACCCAAGAAAACTCTCAAATTTTTCAATCTTCACTGCCCCCTAGTGAGACTCTTCAAGAATGTATTTATACGGGAAAAAGAGTCATAAAGATTGACAGTAGAGACCTCTCTGCAGAATGTCTGCCTACTTTGGAAAGAGAAGAACTAGAATTTTACCCAACAGTTACAATCCCAAGTCCTCTGCACAAGGCGCAATACTTGTTCTTAAGCACAGCTGGGAAATCAAATATTTAGTTTGGTGCTATGTAGGCAAGAATGCATGGAGAAAGGGAAGAGAAATTCTGAGGAAATGGAAATGCTCAGGTCATTAAAAGATTTTGCTAGCGTTTTTCATTTTAATATGTTTTTTTTTGTTGTTATAATGGAACAATACTTGAGAAGTAAAAGCAGCTGGAAAGCTGACCATGGGGCTGCCATGATATGAACCTCTTGTGGGTGTAAAGGCACACCATGTGTGTTACCTGAGTTGTCCTTTGAGTCCGATTCAGAGTCAGAGGTCTCCGAGGATTCTGAGGTTTTCTCTGGCAGATGAGGAAGTTGTGCAATATCCATTGGAGTGTCCTTGTACTCTGGGTTACTGAAGAGGATACAGCAAATATAAACAAAATTGGATGATTTGCGGTTTCATGATTTTTTCCTCTTTTCATATCAAAGTTTCTGTGTTTACTCTGCTATTCTTCCTATTTATGTTCTTTGTTCAGGAACAAAGTTCAGGAACAAAGAACATAAATAGGAAGAATAGCAGAGTAAACACAGAAACATATATTTTTGGCTCCTCAGAGCTTCACAGCAGGAATTTTGTGAAGGTTTATTTTAATACTGCAGTCAAATACTTTTATTGACCAGGTACTAAACCCTGTTTGATTCTAGTGAAGTTTTAGAGCTATCAAAGCATCCTTACTGAAGTGGGACATCATGGCTTGTGTGATACCTAGCAGTAAATCTACGCTGTGTAATCATCCAACAACAAAATATCTCGGTTTCGATCCCATTACTGTGCCTGGGAGGACAGAGAGGGTGTTTTAACTTTTCCAATCTGTTTCTCTCCCACTGGCAATGTCTATTAGAGTTACCTCTGTAAAAATGTTCTCTCAACCTTGCCAGAGTCCTTTCAATACCTGTTTTTCTCAACATCCCAGTTTTCCACACTTTAATCAAGCATATCGTACGTAAAGTTATTAAGAAGGTGCTCAGCTAGGGCTAAAGGAAGTGACCACTGCTCCAAAGAATCTGGCCAAAAATTAGATAAAATAGGTTATATATTTTTTAAACGCTGCACACATACATCCACATCAGCAAGAAACCAAAAACAACCTCTCTAACTATATGACAGATGCACATGTGCATGTTAAGATGCATATGTTAGGGATAAAGAACTGTCAACACACCCATTATAATCATATCTTCATCTGCTCATGTGGTGCTCACCTGTGACTTGTTAGCAATGAACATGACTGCAATCTAAAAAAGCTACTCTGCCAGATAAATGGAAGAAAACCCCTACAACACCATGCTTTTGCTTGGTTTGTACCTTTTAAAATGCGTTCCTTTCCTAAATCCATGTAAAAGCAGGGGAACAGACCTAGCTAAACATAAGTGGCATAGGAATATTAAAAATAACAAAATCTTTAATAATTTTTGAATAGGCGAGCATTTCCATGCAGTTCAAAGTCAAGTCTGGTAAAACAGAAAATCCACAGTCCTGCACAGAACAATATGAGGCAGCACTGGGGGTGCCTGACACACTCTCACAATGACAGTGTGCTCATATTCAGCCTCTGAGAGTGTGCTGTGAAAACTCAGAGCTCACGCAGTTCACATTGAGATGCCACCTTACGATTATCATCTTTATGGCTTTGTCCTGACAAAGTGACTTTATTCTGTTGCATCCCAGGGCAGTCCCCAAATTTGCCCCCTCCAAGCAAAAGATGTTTGAGGGCTTTCACACTGTGAATAACAGGTTGCTAGAACAAGAACAGCATTAATCCTCCCTGTCACTATAATTAGTCTATCCTTTTACAGACAGCTGAATCATACTTTCTAATGCATGGAAATGTATACAGACCAGTACTCCTGCTAAGAGTAGACCTAATTATGCTTTGATCTGTTATTAAAATACTATTTGGACATTTGGATCTTTTGTGGATTCCAGTACAAGGAGAAATCTAAATTAAAAATACAAATTCAGTGAAGATGTTAATATTTCTCTAACAGACTGGTGAATGGAATACAGGAGAAAAATCAGGTTCTGGGAGGAGACCTGGGGAAGACCACCCTGCTTTTCTTTTTTTTTGTTAGGTATATTCTGATTGTAGAGAAAATAATTTTGTGGGATGTTTGTGGACTAGGTTCACCTATTGTCTGGAAAGCAGCAAAGGGGACAGAGGCAGCTGTTCATAATTCTTATGGACCACTTTTACAGCTAGAGCTGAAAATATGAGAACATTTCAGGGCATTTTGAAGCCCTGTTTAGGACTGGGGCAGTGAAGCTGCACTTCCAGTTCAGAATTGTCAGCCTTAAGTTGACCTCTTGAAATGCTGCATTCTGCCTAACGCTTGCAAAAAAGAGACAAGAAAGTAGCAGGATAAGGGTATATTCGGAAAAGTCTGTGCTCAATCATATCAGGCCAGAAACAGGCAAATCCCAGTGAAAACTCCACTGCTGTGGAAGGTTTCCATAGTACCCCTTCAATGCTCTCCTGCCAGGGGTTGCTTCCTTCTCTTCCCCAAAAGGGGAATCAAAAGCATTTCAACATGCAAGTTTAGGCAGGCACAGTCTCTTCAGGGCTTGCTGGACTTGGCATAATAAGTCACAATCTAACCCCTAGACATCACTTTGAACTCTCATGGCATCAAAGGGAATGTAACAAACCATGACAAGCAACTTAAAAGGAGAACAGGCCAGAAAATGACAATTGCATTTCATGACAATCTCAAGGTTTCAAATTTTATTTGTTTGTTTGTTCTGCTTTGGAACGAAACAGAAAACCTCCCAATCTTATTGAACATTTTCACAAAACAGAATGCATTGAAAGGTATTTTCAGATGAGAAAGGTCAGGTTTATAATTCACTGTCTCTCAGTGACTGTTGGTTTTCCCTGAGCTCCAAAACCAGTCCTTTAAAAATACTTTGGTAAAACAGAATTTCTCAGGGAACAGCCTTTCATTCAAGCCATTACTACTATTTCTGTTTAAAATCTTTCTAATAGCTTAAAATAGTACTTTATAGTACTTTTATTTTTAAATCCTATTTTGCATTTTTCAGTGTGAATGTTATCCGATGCTTACAGGAACAACAAAGTAGTTTGAGCCTCTTTTTGTCCTGAGAAAGTTCCTCTCTCTGGAGTGAACTGGCAAATGCCTTTCAGAGATAACTTTTTCTTTTGGCATACCAGCAGTTTGCTTCCCTGCATTTTTAATATCTAAATAAAATAGTGCCAAACAAGTCACACCAGATTTTATAACACAACCACTGAAAGTTGGTGTGGATAACTGTTATCTTTGAGCTCAGGTTGAGCGGATTTCAGGGCGTGCAATAAAATGGTGGAGGGTTTATTTCAAGACTAAGGTGGCATAATAATTTAAGAATATTCCCATGTGCTGGGATACGACAGATGCCTCAATAACTACAACAAAAAGGCACAGCTTTTGAGGTGGACTATATGAAAGGTTCTTCTTCTTAACTTTCTCTGGCAGGCTGTTGTTTTATCCCTAGCCCTCTCAGCAACAGAGACAAGCAACAGAGACAGCAGTTCGAGCAAGAGAAGTGACTGGGAGACCTACCTAAGGAGGTAATTGACCCAAATGATATTCTTCTCACTTGCGTTCTTGGCGTTGACAGCTATGGTTGCACTAGATTGTATCCAGATATAACCTCCGTTCTTCTGCATCCAGCGGTAATACTTTGTTACACATTGACCCTTATTCAGCACTGACAGGAAAACACAAACGAAACAGAAGCGAGATAGGGCACACGTTAGAATTGTGGTAAAATGATCTTCATTGTACAACATGCCACAAGGATAAGCAGAAGATACTTGGCTTCCTTTGGATTTAACACCAGTGAGATGACAAACAGGATCTGAAGTTCAGTACAACTAGCTACACGTTTTACAAGTTTTTAAAGTATAATTTTAATCTGCTTTTGGAAACTCTAGTGGAAGAAGAAAAGTAAAAAACCTACAAATCTCTATGGTTCACAGAATACTTATTGCTGTGTGGACATTTCCAATGCACTCAATGTCAAACTGTAAAAAAAAAAAAAGGAAAAAAAGAGGCAAATTTATATGTGATTTATTCATAGCTCCTAGGTAGACCTCTTTGAGATTCTGGATATTTGAAAGGTTTGGGAAGATACTCTACCCCTGCTGCTTTGATCATTTCTCCTTATTGCAGGCGATATCAACCACTGAACTTATACATCTGTTTCTTTGATCTTGTCAAACAGAATTTACAGTTCTCAGATGAACCAAATCTCCACTGGTCAGTGGGGGAAAAGTCTTTGGAGAATTTACTTTCTACCAGAGCAAAGTAAATCCACCAACAGGCTGAGAAAGAGGCCTAAGGGAGGCGCAGAATGGCTTGGTTAGAGCCAAAGAGTGACAGTTCTCTCCGATGTTTGAAATATGCTAGGAAACGGAGAAAGGAGTAAAAGCAATCAGTAACGTGAAACGGTGCTATTAAACGCTCACAGCAAGACGGCTTAAAAGTACAGATGTTTAAAGTAATACTCCAGCCAAAATATTGCCAAGTTGAAACGGATTTGTTATGTATCTGATTCTTCAGTGTCAGGAGAAGGGAATGAAATGCAAATCTTTCAGTGGAAGGGAGCAGCATGGTTTTGTAAAACCCGTAAACCACACAAAATCTGGGCACGGTTGTCGCCGGCCTCCCTGCGTTGCTCACTGCTCCCACCAAGCCGCGTGCACTAGAGGGCACTGTGCCTTCACATTCACCGCCTGCTTTTGTCATGTCCTTGTCTCCGTCTGCTAAAATGAAAAACCTCTAACTGCTGTAATAAATTTGGCTAAATTAGCTGCTAAATGGTTATCTCAAGTAATATGTATTTGCATTAATCATCTTGCTCTAAACCAGAACAAGCCAGAGTCCTAAAGACGTAGTAAATTCATATTGTCCATTTAATTACGGCTAATAAGTGCTTCATATACAATAGTTTCATGAAGTACATTTTCTCTTTTTTTTTTCCTTTCCTTTTTTTTT
>VZTA01024722.1:73967-157002 GCA_013398855.1 Mohoua ochrocephala | reverse complement strand
ATTTTTTTTTTTTTTTTTTCTTTTTCTTTTTTTTTTTTTTTTTTTTTTTTTTTTGTGTAGAGAGAAAAGAAAAAAGTCACTTTGGAAAAGAATAAGTATTTAAGGCAGTTAAAGTTCCTACCATAAATGTGACAAATGACACTTTGGAGCTTTCAAGTTAACCAAAGGTCTATACCCCTAATTATACATATGAATGTATCTATATCTAAATCCGTGTACAGCAGATATCCACAGAAAAAGGTGTTTACAAAGGCAGCCATACAAACTGTGACGTTTCCTTACCTTGGAGGCATCCCCCAATCCCCACTGCAATTTTTCAACTACTAGAGGAAAAATATGCATGTAAAATAGTGCCATGTAAAGGGAATGTGAAGTGCAAGTTATGTTCAGCTCTAATATAAACAAATATTTGTATCTGGCTCTTGCTGTTTTTCAGCAGCCTCTAGTGAACTAAGTTTGTTTCTAGCAGACATCAATATTTCCCTAAATTTTTACTTTTGTATTTCAAGCTCTAAATATTCTGCAGTGATCATTCATTGTCTTCAAAACCTCATTATACAGCAGAATAAAGATAAAATATGAACAACTGACTACCCAGCATTTCTGTCAAACCAATGTTGTAAGCCACTTTAGAAAACAATCTCACATAAATTAGCCCAACTTTATCAGTTATGAAGAATAAGGGAAGAAAAGCACTGCTGTAAGTTTTCATTATGGTAGGCATTTCCATTTCAGTGAAATAAGGACATTCAAAATACTCTGCTTACAGCTGAGTGTAACACTGATTTGCACACAAGTGTGGAGTGATACTCCCTCTCTTCTGGAAACACGAATACCCAGAGCTGTGTGCAGGAACTAGTAAAATCTATCTGCACTTGTACCTACTAAATGCACTATTGTCTTCCTTGGAATGGTTTTTATCTGGAGCGTTTACCATGCTACACAGATGCCAAAGGACAACTGCCCACACACACATCTGAAAATCAAAGTACCGGGTGAGTCACTAGCCAGTGGCTGAAGGGCACACTGCAGTTCTGCATAGTGATAGCTATAAGGACTCAGATTCTCCAGCTCTTTTGGGCATCCTAGACAAGTCCTTCATCCTTCAGTAACTTTCACAATGGTTGTTGCACCACTGGAAAAGTCTGTGTCATGGACTGAACAGAGCATTCATTTCAGAACGATGGAAAAAGAGGAAAAGGTGCTTGCGTTCTCAAGAATGAGAATTCAGTGCATCAGAGCTGTATAGAAACCATCTACACTCAGGAGTTCAGGCTCCCAAGTACAAAGAATACATCCAAAGACTGACTGAAATACTGTATTAAAAATGAACTTTCCATGAAGTTCATCCACCTGCAAATTTCCACTCTATTTTTGGCCAGCTCAGATATATTACCAGATACACAGAATTTTCCTTTGCTGCATCTGTCTAAAGCACATTTCGTGTAAGAGATTTGTGGACCAAGCTCTGAAGGAAGTCCCCCGATTCAATATAAAAATTCTCTCTATAAAGAGATTCTTCAGCAGGCAAGCTGCACTGTGCTGCTAAATCTGGTTCTTACCTCCTTTGAGAGTGCACTAGGCACCCCCAATTCAGTTCTGAAAATTCACAGTATGCCTTGGAAAGAAATTTCTCAATGTGTTGAATGAAAATAATGAAAAAAAATTGAAATGTTTTCTAATTTACAGTATTTTTTAACTGCTGGCATTGCCAACCTGCAACTTAAAAATTAGATGAGAATTTTGAGACAAAAAGGCAATTAGAAGGAGGCATCAGGGAGGGAAATCTATCCAGTTTGTTGATAATCTAGTGTTGCTGAGTAAAGCCCAGTTTCATTTTAAAGATCTTCAGTTTGAGGGTATGGAGAGTCCATTAACAAAGTTACTGATTTTGAGAAGAAATGAAAGCAAAGAATCACTCCACTCTAAGCTCTGATTGTGAAGTTATGTTTTGTAACTAGCAACAGACCACGCATTTCAGTTTAGCATAAACTTCTGAAAATGTAATGCACTGAGCAGTGCAAATAATTTTTTATTTCTATTTTTGCTATACATGGAGTGCCCAGTCTGGCAGACAAGGTGAGGCTTGTGACCACATTGGTGGGATGGCGTGTATGACGGGATTATGCAGGATTGGGTTATATAATTATATATAGATACACACACACATATATATACATAAACCCTTTAGTCAAAGGGACTAACTGAGGGTTAATGTTTTAAAATTGGTGACCTTTATGTCAGCTGCACAGATATATTCTCTAAAATGGTGGATGCTAAACCTGATTAAAATTTGCTGAAATGTTACCTAGTTCCTCAATTTGAATTCAGTGGTTAGCATGCAAGAGGTGCACAGTATGTCATGCTAAGAACTAAAAAAACCTCACTTATTTCTCAAAGTATGAATATATTGCTGTGTACACAGTTCCCAACAGAGGGATTTCAGTTTTCCTTGGTAGCTTTGTGCACAGCAATATTCTTGTAGCGGTGGAATGAAGGAGGGGGAAAAAGAAGAAACAGTCAGTGTTCTTTGCAGGAACCAATTTCTGTTAGAAAATTAAAATAAATCAGTACAAGTTTGTCTTCAGAAATATGGTTACAAAAAGAAAAAGAACATAGTTTCTTCCTGTAAGGCTGTTCTGAGAAATCAAAGCCAAAGCTTCTAAATAGTGAGTTGTGTTTTAAAAGAAGGAAGTAGCTTAATTCAGTTTGAAGAGGAGATGAAGAAATTGTGTATCAAAAGCAGTCTTTTAGCAAAGTCTCTTACAAAAGGACATTTTACTCGTGTGCATATGCATTTAAAAGCTACACTATATTGCGTATTCAGGTAAGTATTGAGTAAATAGGAAATGATGAGATCATCTTACATATTCACACAGCTTCACAAAGAGGCTCTTTATAATTGGTGAAAATATTGAGGTTACATCTGCTGTGCTATTCACCCTTCTCCTTGAAATACCTTTATCAATGACTGGATGGTATTGATACTGAACTCCTCTCGTGATAAACTTATAAGAATATTTTTAATTTACTGCATGAGGATGAAATTGACATACTTAATACTACAGTCGGATACTTAGCTGCAGCCACAAGTACTCTTTCTACATTCACAAAACTGGCAGACGAAACATGAAAAGGAATACTGACTCTTTAATCTCCACTTCTCCACCTAAGGCCCAAGGCAAGCTGACAGGGTAACTTCGTTCTGGAAACAGAGGGGTTTTTATTTTTTTAATTCTGGATTACTTTTTCTTCTGCTTTTGAAAACTGTGGGCTATAGGGGAATGAACCTGGCATAGACTTAAAACAAGAACAAGTTTCTTTATCTGAAAAGTTACAGTCCTTGATGCTTACAGGAAGGTCATTTTCAAAACCCACAGGAAAAATAGCATCACAGCCAGAAAGAGTGCATTAAGTGCCTTATTTGCTTGTAACAGAGACAGTTTTCCATTTATAACAGCTCCGAGGATCAAGTGAGTCTTTGATGTTGTAAGGACTTTCCTATAGATTTTGCAATTAGTGAGCTAGATGTTTTAAATAGTGGGTATCCACAAATTGGATTTTAGCAATGAAAAATATTTAGCAATGTTAAATGATGCTTGTTACAGAATTAGGAGCTAGATGATAGGAGACTTGTAGACATTCGGTGAGGAATCATATGTCAACTACGTAATTCTCCACGAACACTTCTATTTTGGATCTGCTACCTGGGGTAGAGTGAGGAGGAGGGGACTTAAGCCCAGACAGTGTGCAAGTGCATTGTCTTACCTACCATGCCAACAGCCAGGCCAACAGCAGATTGCTTGGTAAAGAGAACGCCACCTTCCCATCACAAGAGTCCCCGAGGGTCATCCTGCTCTACCTCTCCTCACTGCATACAGACCCTTACCAGCCCTGTCTGACTTACTGTACCTCAACAGAGTTCCTTTAAGAAAAATACAAAGATGATAACTGTTTTAAGAAAATGCTGGTTCCATGAGGGTTTAGAAAGCTGCGTTTTACTCACAGCATATGACCGGAGAAAATCTGAGTGCTGGACAGAGAACATCTTTTTCAGCATAGGGTAGAATGCAATCTATTGTGTCAATACTGCTGACTGAGACCTGGCTGCTGCTGTGATATGATTATCAGACAGTAATAGTTGCTGGTTTATAAACATAAATTCATCTTTTCCTGCCATGAGCAGGAAGTAGCGGACCACGTTCATGAAAGAAAACTGTACCTCACTGATATACAAACCCCTACCTAACTTCTTCATTCACCTGGGATATCCTTTTAAGCATCTACAGTCACTCTAAAAATGCTAAGTATGGCAATTGATTCATTGCTTACTTTGCAATGTGAAATACTGTTTAATCTTCCACTGTAGGGATGTTACGTACACAAATATGTGATAAATTAGGCAAAATTAAGTATCAACAACCTCGCAGAAAAAAAAAGAGCCTTAATCAAGCATTTAGAAAAATTTGAAACCTTAAAAATGTTTAAAAACTAAGCAATACTTTTCCTGCCTCTTTGCAGAAAAGCAAATGTTAAAAGTGGTCTGAGTCAAAGCATTAAAAAATGTGGATTCATATTAGGATCAAAGTTTGTAACTTGCCAAATACAGTGAAGAAAGCCTTGCATGCTGCATGTGCAAATTATCTCAGATTACTACCAGGAAGATGTTTTGTTTAAAATCAATCCTATGTTATCAGTTTACATGATATCAGTTCACAGCAGCAGTGCAAATTTACTATAACTGAGCAAAGACACCAAAATTAGTGTTTCCCAGCACTGTGGAAATCATCTTCTCCTACCTGAACAACAGAGGCACTTTTCTTCCCCTCTCCTTTTTGTGATTATTATAGCATACCATTTTCCCATGGCCTAATATTTGAAATGACAACTTTACGATTATGCATAACCATGAATATTAACAAAACTATATAATTCTAGGTGAGATGTTTATTTCAAAACATTATGTAGGTATTGATCAAATTAAATGCAATGTATTGCTGGATGCACTATTCAATGGAAGCTTATGGCATGCATATCAGAAAACTTTTCTGTGGTTTCTATAGATAAAATTGATGTAAATAAATTAACTACATAAGTTTATTTTATGGCAGACTGAATTGAAAAATGAACAGTAGATTTTTCTACCTTGGATTCTCTAGGCTTTCTTCTCTCTTTCTTAACTTTTTCTTTCCCTCATGATTTGTCTCTCTCCCCATAACTTCAATCCTGCCATAAAGTGATTTTCTTCTGCTAATATTAAAATGGTCGTTTAGAAACCCAAGCCTGCTTTGAACACCAACTTCAGACAGAACTTCCATTATCATTAATGAACTCTCTGTTCAAACTGTAGGGGAAAATGAAATCCCAGATCCAAATTTTGCCCTTAGCTACTAAAACTCAACATCAGAGGAGAAATTTGGCCCTGCTTGCTCAAGAAACTTAAATCTGTCCTCCATCTCTCCACTAACATTAATGTCCATCATATGACAACCCATGTAAGATTAATGATTTTAGAATATAACCCTTTCCATGCCAAATGTATCTGCAGACTATACATAACTACATCTCCTAAAAATAGGAAAAGAGACTGAAGATTCATAGAAGTAAATTGGCAGCAATATTAATTTTATCTTCGAATTACCTAGGTTAAAAATGGTCTGTTTCAAGGGCCAGGATCCCTTTAAACATGCTTTCATTTCTGGGATAAGAGCCCCTGCTTGGGTGCTTGGGCTGAGTGGAATGAGTGATTTCCTCAGGCTAATCTCTAGAGGAAAGGCATCCAGAGCACAGTGTCATGGTGGTATGGCACAACCAAATGTTCATTAGGACTGAAAAACAAACACTAGGAATGTGCTAAAACCAAAGTCCATGATCCTTTTTTGCCTTGTATGAAAATAAAAAAATATTTTCTTTACATGCTTCCATTTCTTCTGGTTTCTTATCTCCTGTTCCCTCACCTGGCTGTATCACCACTACCTCCAGTCAAAAGGACTTCAGGGTGCCAGTGTCCAACATGGAAACCTTTGTAGGCCCATACTGTGGACAGAGAGAAGGATCGTGCAGGCGGTCAGGCCAGCACTTCTGTAACACTTTGAAAACAACATACACTAGGCTGCCATCACGATGCCAGTTGGGCTTAGTTTAAGAAACAGCTAAACCCCTGACATTCTATCAGCCTAATTTAGAATCAATCTTGCTTTCCAGAGATGATAATAAACTTGTACAAACATGAGATTCATTTGTATATTTTAGCATTTTATTTTAGTCCCAGAATGTAAAAACTGACATTGGAATCAGTTTGATTTTTTTGGTTATTGAAGATATTAAGCACTACAAGAGCATTGAAATTTCGATCTGATTAGGATAAAAATTCCTCAGGATCAAAACACTTCTTTTTTTCCCCCTACAGTTTTACTAATTGTGAGCTACTTGACATTGCAGAGTTATTCCACAGCATGATAGCAAAATATGTGAAGTATTTTACTGTTAGAAATTATCAACCCGTTCTATTTGTTTTTCATGTGTTTGAGGTTATTAAGAGAATAAAAAATTATAACTGATGTGCATAAGTTAAAAGGGTTAGTTCAACTACAGCTGGTAGGCTAAACCACTAAGCAATATTTTGTACAGCAATAGATTTTTTCTACTGAACATACATAAAAGAAATCATGAATATATAACTGATTTAAAAGCAGACTGAGGGGGTAATATTCCTTGAAAAATAGGGGAGCCATGAAAAAGGTGAATGCGGAATAGTTTATTTTCAGAAAGACTGGATTATTCTAACCACTGGAAACCAGATAAAGTAGATGAGAGGGAGTGCTACCAAACATACTCATCAGAGACCTTTGCTTTATGGGAAATGAACTGCCCTGGCTCACTGTTCCTGAGGAATTGTATTTCTTATAGCTGTAAATCAAATCCTGAAGAAAGAGGATGATATTTTCTAAGCAATAGCTGACGACAACAATATCTTTCTTGTCAGAGCCGGGTTTCTGAATTTAGACCTCAATTAGGATTCCAAAATGAAAAAGCACATATTATATACCAATACCAATTGGTATATACTTGTGACAGTGCTCTTGCAAACAGTGTATTAATTTTGAAATGATGGCACGTTATCGTATATTTGCCCAAAAGCATACTCATGGTTGCCTCCAGAGGTCCTGACTTTTACCCTTCCTTGCTGCTTTCTTAATGACCTTCATTGAACAGTAACATCAAGTATTTGATGTTCAATGAAGACCATTAATTTTTTACAATTAAATAGAAGATGTAGACTCCTACAGCATATGACATCCACTCATTCTTAGCATGAGATGAACTTCTTCAAAAAGGGCTGTTAGAGACTTCTGAATGATAACAGTGTCAAAAAAATGGAAGCACATATGCACAGCATCATGCTCCCGAGACCAGCAATCGCCCTTGCTGAGCTCTACAGAGAGTGCTAAGATCTGATACAACAGTAATTTTATGAATATGCTTGATTTCTGATGTTGATTAGACAGCAAATGTGTCCTGCTACCTTTAAGATCAGGGATATTTGTCACTGATGTCCTAAGAACAAGAGCAGTTCTACTCATGCAGGGACTCATGGCTTGGTGAAAGTGTACGAACTGCCCTAGGCTTGACACGTAGTTCAGTCCTGCAAGGCTTTCATGTGGTGGTAAGTAAACAGAGAGGATCCCATCGCCTTCCCCGTTCTCAGAAGTGGTAAAGTAGAACTGGGCCATGAGGGGTCTTTCTGGGGTGTTAGTTCTAGATGCATAACTATGAAACACAAAACATTCAATTACAACTCTTTCATGCACATAACCTAATGAAGAGCTCTGTTACACAGAGCTAGGATTAGGGACTGTATCTGTGCCAGGGTACAGCCAGACCTGTAATTTTTGAGGGTTTGGATTCAAACAAAAGTTGTTGCAGCTTAGCCAGTTTCTGTGTGTTAGCTGAGCCAACAGCTGGGCCATGATTCTGGATACGTACAGGCTGTCAGACTAGAGAACATTCCAACTGTGATCTCTGTGACAGAGACTTGATTTACGGCAAGTGATGTCTGTCACGATTCTACCCGCAATTTGTTCAACAAACATGGTGAAGTTGAACAAATGAGAAGTTTCCCAAACTTCTGAAACCATGAAGCATTATAAAACAGGAAAGAACTTAATAAGGTAAATTGTAACACCAAAAAATTGGCTGAGAGATTTGTGACAAAGCACGATCATTCAAAGTTTGAATGAAACAGGATAGAAATAACTGCCATAAACTTCTATTTCTGTTTGGAAAAAAATTATGTTTCAATAGCTTATGTTTTCATCCCATGTATTATGGTATTGCTATAAATGAAGATGTATGTACAGTTAAGAGTATGAATGTTGCTTTGTTAATTCACAAGGGCATCAAGGTATAACTAACATAAATCTCTTAATAGAAATTTTGATTCTATTCAACGTAATGGAATTTTTGCTATTTACTTCACTGGGCTCAGAATTTTAGTCCATAAAAAAATTGCTTTTTTAGGGCATAACCCCCATGTCCATTGAAGCCAATGAAAGCTTTTCCACTGACCATAACTGACCTTTCATTAGGGCAGTAGTTCCTTTACAAAAGCCTGTTGTCACTGCTATAGTCTTGCAGACCTTCTTCACAATTATACTTGTTATGGTCACATTCCTGAAACTGCTTTTGTCTTCTTTTATCTGAGTTAACAAGGCCTGTTTTTCTAAGTTTCTAATGGGCTGCTATGATCTGAAGCCATCTTGATTTTTTTCCTCTGTGATTTTGTGCAACGTTTTCTTCTTTGCTTGTTTTCCTCTTTGATGTCTTTGAATATCTTGGATATTCTTGGAGAAGGCGGGATGTAGTGGTCTTACTTTTTCCTTATGATATGTTGTCAGTAAATAGGCAGAATAGCAGTTTTATTTGTGTTTCTTTTACCCTTAAATCTACAATTGCGATTTGGGTCTCTTCTTGTTTTAATCATTAAAAATTATTTTATCTCCTGTAAAAATAAACCAAGATTTTTGGTTGCAGTCTCCATCAAACACAACCTTTTCACTCTGCTGCTTTCTCAAGTCCTGCTTTGTTTTCTCACTAGTGCTTTCTATCCATTACTTTAGTTTCCAGTGCCTCTTCAAAATAGTGCACAATACTGCTTTTTTTGGTTACTTTGGTTTTTTCCATTGGGAACTCAAGCAATTATTTCCTATGTTGTACTGGCAAATATCCTGTATTCTCTGTTTTGGGGAGCTGGTTCTGCTGGGTTTTACCTTCCACAGCCAGTGTTTGCCAGTTCGTGAATTTTAGCTCTAATTTTATTTTTCCTAAACCAGGAGGATTTTCTCTTTCTAGTTTGATTTGAATTTAAGTTTCTAGGATTGACAACTTGCTATGAACTATTTTGGGGTTTTACAATTTTTTTTTCTCTTGGTTTCTATGCCATTTTTTTTTTTGTCAAATGCTAGAAAGTTGAACATCCCTCTGGGCAAAGATATGAACCACTTCGGCTTCTGCAGAACTTACAGTTGGCAGATGTACTTCCCCAGTTATTCCCAAGACTAATTGGAACTTGAAGATCTTTCATAAAGAGCATGAGTGTGAACATGAAAAGACAAATGCAAAGTCCTGTGTCTGAGATGGACTGATTCCCTGCTAGGTTACAGGCTTGGGACTGACTGGCCGGGTTGTTGCTGTGTGAAAAGGGACCCAGGGGTCCTGGTGGACACAATGCTAAGCATGAATCAGCAGGGCTGTAGTAAAAAGTGCACAGCCAGTAGAGCACAGAAAGTCATTATCCCCCTTCACTCATCACTCTTTAAATTGCATCTGAAATCTAATTTTAGGCTCCTGCCATAGGAAATACATTGATAAACTTCAGTGAGCTCAGTAGAGGTCTGTCAAGACACCCAGGGGTTGGTGTACTCGCTCTTTGAGGAAAGGCTGTGGAACCAGGCTTGTTCAGCCTGAAGAAGAGGTGACTTCAGGGGAACCTAGCAGCATATCTGCAAAGATGGAGCCACGAGCTGCACAGTCAAAACAGGGAAATTCCAACTGGATAGGAGGAAAAAAAACCCCCAAACCACTATGAGGATAACTGACACTTATTAAGATAATTGGAACTGGTCACTCAGAGAAGTTGTGGAGAATCTGAAGTTTTTCAACATAAACTATACAAAGTGCTAAAAAATTTGCTTCAAATTAGTGTTGATCCTGTTTTGAGCATTAGGTGGGACTAGACGATATCCCAAAGTTCCTTCAAACCTAAATGATTCTATGAGCATCGTGTTTCTATTAGGCAAGAAAATAAATATACATAAAAGGTGTAACCAGCCCTGTCTATTGAAAAAAGACAAGTAGCCTAGAGAGAATAATTATGCTATAGCCACACAGCCAAGTTTGTGAACCCCACTGTGCTGGATGTTGACAGTGGAAGAAATCTCTGTGTTTGTAAAGTTTGCAATCAAATCAGCTAAACTGGACATACAGTGAGAGCAGGAACACAGTAAGTTGAAGTGATTTTCTAGAAGTCATTCCTGTCTCCAGGGTCTCTTGAGTCCTAGTCCAGTGCTTATACACTGGACCACACTGCACTCATGCTGTCTGCATGGATCTTGAATTTTTCTGAAGATGAATGTTTCATAAAACATATCCTATTTCAGAGAGAAGTGGTCATTCAGAAGATTAAGGTCTTTTTCAAATGGGATGTTCATCTATGCCAGGTGGTATGGTAAATCTGAGTCATAAATATCTTTTATTTCCTTGGTCAGATAATGCAGTGAAAGTGCAACTTGTCATTTTTGACTTCCAGTTTCAAGAGCACCAAGTAAGTTTCTGAATTTGTTCCTTCATTTCTCAGCAACGGACATATTCTCCTGGATATTAAATGCTTAAAATTTAAATGATACAAAATTACTTTGTTTATTCCTTTGGATAGTTGTTTTTATTTTTTCCTGCAGAAATATATCTAACCTGATCTTATGCCAAATGTCTTTGCATTCTAGAAACTTCTGAAATCTTTACACAGCCTAATCCTGCTGTTGGCTGCCAAATGTTATCATAGAAGCCGTCCCTATTCTCCTGCTTTCCGGTCAGAGTGATCCTCCTATCTTCCCTTGCAGATCAAGCAAGGTAATTTGGGATGGAACATTTCTTACTGCCCTGTATTGTAGTCCTATCCTTTTGTAAAACCTAATTAAATGTGGCTGCATTTGGGCTGCTGCCCTCTTATTAGTAAATGCTAGTAGGACATGATGCAGGGGGAGCAGAGTTACTCAAATTTGTGGCTCTGAATTTAGGAAGCAGTTTGCAGATCATCTTCTACATTAAGAAAAACACCAAAGTCAATCATAATCGCAGTCAGTCACTGAAACTTCTAAAGAATTATCTGGCTTCACTGCAGGCACAGATAAATTAGAGATTATGGGCATAAGTCTTTTTTCGCACAAGGGTATATCAGGAGCCCCATCACTGAAGTCAACAGATCTCAACAAGAAAAGAATTAGGCCCTATGGCTTTTAATAAGAGGAATACAAAGAGTTTAATTACAAGGAATCAAGCTGAACCTCCCTTCCCCCATGCACAGACATTGCACGTGTTCTCTGGTAAGGTTTGTCTCTTGCAATGTTTCTGTACTCCTGTTATCCTTATCCTAATCAGATACTACCTGTGTGCATATAACAGGGGCTTAGATGCTATAAGGATGGGGGCCATTTAGACATTAACACATGGGGTGGTTAAAGCACTAGCAGAGCTGTAGCTCAGTTCTGTATTGAAAAACCGGGTGAAATCCCAATTATGCTGCATTTTTTTTGTCCTCCACGTTATGACTCAGAAAAACCCAAAACCCTCAAAGAGGAGGAGTTCCTGTTCTGTGCTGGGGAGGTAGTTTCTCATGTAAGCAATACTTCTTTAAGGATTCAAATAATGCATGTAAATTAACAGCTGCTGGAAAATATTATAATACAAATATAATGCTTTATTGCCACATATGTAAATGATTTTATATGTCTATAAAAATACTTGAAAATAAATCTTACAAAAATTATATTTAAGCCATCCTCTATGAAAACCTCTGACAAAAAAAAAGCAGGTGCAAGACAAAGATCCCCGTCGTGGAATATAAATAATAGTTTGGGAGCAATCAGCTGTTGTACCAGATTATTTTGACAAAAATGGAAGTACTTACAGTCTAAGTGACTATGTCTGATGCCTTCCACATCTTCAGCGTGAATGAAGTGGTAACATCTCTTTCCTACAATATCTACAGGGGTCAGATCCATGTAATCACTAATCCTAAAAAGGAAAAAGAACACACAGCCTATAATTCAAGAAAGAAAAGAATAAAAGAATTGTCAAATGACTCAGAAAGTGAAATCTGCTAAAAAGTTTTTTCAGCATTATAGTCATTTGAATGGAATATCTGTACAAATGAGACAAGACCTTAAAGGAAAAAAAAAGAAAGAATTTTTTTGTTAAGAAACCTGGAAATTATTTTATCCATTTAACTAAGTGGAAAATTAAAATCTAGTACATATTCTCCACGTAGCATAACACCAGGGCAATATAATTCCATGAAATTGTAAAGCATTAGCGACAATCCAAAATCCTCATTAAAAGACTAAGATGATTCAAGGTTACATAATAAAGTAGAAACATGTTATGTTTATACCAAATGATTAGAGACACATTTCATTTCAACAGATTGGTCTTCTATTGGGTATATTCATGAAAAAGCTCTTCAACCATTTCTTGGCATCAAGTCCAAACTGATAGTTCAAGGGATATAATTTAAATGCTGAGACACACAGATGCCTCAGGGTGTTATCTTTTTTAGTCTTATTCTTTTGGGAGCTCAGCTTTCACTCTGGGCCCTTTCAACTGGGACTTTGTTGTTTATTGCACATAGAAACTTTAAAATCTGTTCTGCAGAACTTTGTGTGCGTGTGTCTGTGTGTGTGCGTGTCTGTGTGCATGTGTAAACTCTTATCACGGAGTGTCAAGGTGTCAACGTCCTTAAACGCAGTACAGAAATTAAAAAGAAAATTGGAAAATGTCTTGCTCACACAAGCATTTGAACGATGTCTCTTTTCTAGAAATAGAATAATTTTTTTAGGGTTTGGAATAATCTGCAATGATTGTGGTACATTCCACGATAAGATCACGGAGAGGAAATCCCACCTTGCCAGCCTGAGCAGAAAGTGGCAATCTCCAGGCAGGCCACTGTCCTGTGGTCTTGTAAAACATATGCACAGGCTTGTGTTTGAACAGGTCAATGGTTCCACTGACTTACAGGTCTGTTAATTCAATTGAAATTTAAAGGTAGGTATATGGTACAGTGCTTTGCTGAATTTGCTGAAATTGTGCACACATTTGTGGGCTGGAGGCCTGCTGCACAGGGCTGTTTCTGCATATCTGAAGGAACTACTGACAACTGCTGTCATGGCCAGCCAGCCAAACCTCTTCCATGTAGTTATTTCCTTTAAAGCACATTTAGAAGATCTGCTATCACAGTCCACATTAAACTGGCTACTGTCTCTCTCCAAATGGTCTCCAGCCCTTAACGGCTGATTCTGAAAACACACAGACTGATGATGCACTCTAGCAGCAGTCTCTTCATTTTGCTTATAGTTATTTATCACCATCTGAGATGATTTGTCCTCTGCAGGTGCCTTCCTCACTCCACTGACTAATAAAGCAATCCTAGACTATTCAAACTAGATGGTGAAGCGTAGATGACACAAATCCTAGATTTGCAAAATAGACACAGATTAATTTGTTTTAGGCAACCAAATTTTACATCTGTATTTTACGCTCTCAAAGAAAAATATTAATTGTTAGAAATAGCCAGTGTACTAGCTAACAGATCTTGTCTCAGAGGGAAGCTAACAGCTGGCTAGCTTGTGCACCGAATGCAGGATTCTGAAGGAGATCTCTTCATTCAGAGGAAAGTAACAAGATGCACCCAAAGACTTGAGTAATGTCACTCCTGCTCACTGCTGTTGCAAGCAGGCAACCACTTGGAAAACTAGGAGTACTATTGATCTCACCCCTGCTGATCCAATGGTCCACTGTGAGCATTCATTTCAGTTAAGTGGCATGGCTTCTGCTCCATACTCCCTGCAGCTGCCAGTAACTCCCCATTGCTCCATAAATAGTGCTTACAGCTTGCCCAGCATGGATCCATTTTTTTCTGTTTTCATCAATGTTGTGCTTGCTTTACTGTGGCACCACAAAGAATTTTGTAGCTGCCCGCAAGTGCCAGGAGTCAAGCCCGTATATTCAGGATGGGATACTTATCTCCTTTTCTATAATCCCAGAAGAGAGATCCCAACTTCCCTGACTCAGAGAACAGCCTTGGCAAACACCCAGATAATTAATCTGACAGCTTCAATCAGCTGTTCAGTTAATTCCTTCCCATCTTCTGTTTTTTTCCATTCCTCCAGTTTTTACAGTCATACTCTGCATTGTAGCTGCTATGAAATCCAAGTTCCCCAGTCTTATTTCATTTTCCATGACTGGAAATCCTGCTGCCTCAGTGAGATCACATTCACCTCCCAGCACTGGCAGAAGTGTTTCTACTATTTGAAATTACTTTTATAAACTACTTTAAAAAGAATTCTAACAGTGACACAGAGGCTTAAAGCGGAACTATTGCAACACGCATTCAAGTTCCACCATATGCATTCTGCATTAGCATGAGATAAAATCCATCACAAACAAGGAAAAGTTGCTTTATAATGTTGCCTTCAGCTTAAAAAATGAAAAACATTAATAAGCTCAACACTTTCTTGCTGTCTTGCCACAGTTTACCATGTCTTATCAGCCCTTCCTATGTGATCACCAATCAGTGCACCTCACCTGATGCATTTTACAGTTTTCAGTGATGCCTTTCTCAGGCATTTGAAAGTTTTATTGCTACATGAATATTAAGGGAAGGTTTGAGAAAAAATGTTTAATTAAAAAACCCCCACATATACAATTCAGGGCTCATAAAAATGTCAAACTTGCAGCAGAGAAAGCATAAATCTTTCCAAGTTGGCCTAAAAGTTCATCTCATACTTGACCTGATGGAACAGTTCATTTTTCACATCTATTTGATTCCTGGCTTTTTTTATGGAGGTTGCCAATAAAGGTAACAGTAAGTGGAGGTGATTTTGTTAAAAGGGAATCTGTTCATTAGGAACTGGATAGATACCAGCAACTAATTTCACAGAGGCCTTTGAAAAACTCTGCAGTGGTAGCAGCTTTTCATTACTACCTAGGTAGGTCACAGTGAAATCAAAGACTTAAGGAAAAGTTTTGTTCTAGATCCTATTCCTAATCCCCAGAGCTCTTTTGCCAGCTGCCAGATTATACAACATCTGGATGCTCACTGGGTAGAGTCTCAGGCAAAAAGCCCAAAGTTTACTGCCATTATCACTTTTATCTGTGACCTTGTGCAAGCCACTTTCCATGAAGCAGTTTTTCCAAGCTTAAAAATGAGAATAATATATTCACTTTTAGATAATGCTTTGGAAGTGTAGATGAAGTATTCCGTCTAATAGCCAAGTAATATTATTAAAAAAAGTATTGCAGCAGTGCAGTAATGTGGCAGCAAAGACAATCTCATAACTGAAATTCAAGATTATTTTAATTTTTTTAAGATCCTAGTTCAACAAAACGGTTGAGTTTATCCTTTTTTATAAATGTGTATATTGATGTGCTATCCTGATCATAGGTATTCCATTACAGTTGAACAATTATGATTGCTCACATCACAGAGTTTCCACTCAACTTATAATATGCCATGGTTGCTGTCACAAGAAAAGCTTGCAGTAGTCACCTTGTTTCTTCCAGTTTTTGATGATAAGTTCCCTTCACAAAATTTCTTTTGGCTGCATTACCTTCCTTCCTTTCCAAACTTTTCCCCATACCTCAGGCTTCCATCGATGGACCCAAACTTATTACTTGTAATTTCCTTCTCAGATATTTTCACTCTGCTCTAAATATCTATTCCCTGGATTATATTTTTATTTTTCAGGACTCTGAGGTCTTAATGGTTTTGATCAGCCCCTCTGCTTCCCAGGCCTTCCCCCACCCCACCCACAGCCCAGACCCCCATGGCAACCCCTGCCAGTGTCCAGCTCCCCACAGCCCTGCCTGGCCGTGGGCCCTCCTGAGCCGACCCCAGCCCACTCCCCTGCCTGTCCTCAGGGAAATGCCCAATGCCAGGGGCTGGAGCTGCCCCTGTGCCCCACAGCTGCCCTGCTCCCCTCTGAGGTAGTGGGATGGGCTCTGGCTGTCATGTCATGCCCTGACAGGTTGCCACGGGAAGCCCCCAGTGCTACTGGCACCTAATCCCCAGGGAGCAGGCAGCTGAATTTAAATCCTCTCTTTCACCTTCTGAGATCACTCGTCACTATCACATCAAACGTAGCCCCCCTCAACCAACTCTTCATCACCTGTTCCCATTTCACTGCTGTCTTTCCCAGTATGCCCTTAACCAATTTTATTCTACAGTTTTCCCACCTCTAACTGCAACAGATCCCACCTCTCTAGCCTACTATCTAGGCCATCTGTGCTTCTGTTCCATTAAACACTGAGCATGATATGCTGTAATCTGCAAATTAGTTCAAAAATGGAAAACTTTAAAACTTCAGACAGAAAAACTTGTGGAGGGGAGGATGGAGGAGCATAAGGACAGGCATACAGGTCAGACCAACGTCTGTCTAGTCCCAAATCTTGCCTCTGAGAGGGACGGTGAAAGATTGCAAAAAGCAGAGAAAGCTTAGAGGAATATTTCCTGATGTATCTTCCCCTACAAGACATCCAGCAAATTACAGTTTTTTGTTTACCTTTATCCTCAAAGAATGTAATGAAAATGAAGGTGGTGGTGATGAGAGTGAATTCAATGCTCTCATATAACACCAGGATGACATTGTAAGAGTCAAAAATTTCAAAACTTCTTGCCAAGCCCATGGAACGTAGAATACACACGACTAAAACAAAGAAATAAAGGATCTAAAGGCTGTACCTATTTTCACAGTAAATGATATTGAGGTCCATATTCACACGGGTGACAAACATGTGGCAGTCAATCCTGACTTCATTAATTGTAGGAGGTGGCAAAGCGTGAGCAACGACAACAAGTCCCATGATTTGGCTGGGCACTGTCCGTCCGTGTGACAGCGATACTCTCAGACGTAACCGGCCTGTTATATGAATCACCTGGAAAATAAAAACAATAAAAAATACCCAGTGAATCCTGAATGCAACTGTGACATCAGTTTCTTTTAAAGGACAGCATTACCATTCCCAACAGATCACTTCACACAGCCTAAAATTGTACTAAGTAACTGCCAGTATCATTGCTAAGCTTATTAATATTGGCTGTCAACATGCCCTATATGTCCTCATGGCAAAAAGAACATAACAGGCAAATGCTTCACATTCATCAAATAAAAACCTAAGAACTTCTGTGGTATTGATTTTTGCTCTGGTGGTTGTTACACAAAGAAAGAAGACAACAGCAACAAAGTAGAAATTCAACCAAAGAGAGAGTGGGATAAAACTGAAATAATGAAGCTGGAAATTAATAAAATAACCATTTATAACATTTGGAAATTGAACACAACACAAGAAAGACCAGCAGTTTTGAAACATAATGGATTTAATTGAATTTTTAGTCACCTACACCATGGAGACACTCTTCACTGCCTTGAATTTCTTCTCTGTGGTTGGCAATTTGAGAAGCAACAGCCTACAGGTGATCTATGAGCTCAGGTGCAGGATGGTCTTCCTGCATCCACAGCGAAGCCTTTAAAGAGTTGGTAGACATGTAATGCCTTTGCCTAGTGCAGTGGGCGTGTATGGAGAGCTCTGGGAGTGGTAGTTTTCTTCCATATGCACAAGATAATACCAGAAGATGCTCAGATCCAATAGCATCCATAAGAACTGCAGCCCTGTTCTAAAAATGCTGCCTGACATGGAGTAAACTGAAACTCTGGGAAGAGAATAATTCACCTCTTCCAGTGCCACTCCTTCAGGAGTTCTGTGGATAAATAAAAAGGCTGTTTTATCTGGTAAAAGAATATAAATACAGCATACTGAAATGCAAATGGAAACTGCAGTTCCTGTACTCATGGATAAGAGGGGCATAGGAATTGGCAGTTGCAGGCTCTCACAGATTTTCATTCTCAGAACGTGTTACAACATCAACATTGAGAGAAGACTTCCAGGAGATGAGGGCCCCTTTCTCTGTCATCCCAGACTCACTACGCAGAGGTCAACAGAGATGTGGGTTGATACCACGGGCACAGGAGGAGGTGACAGAAATGGGGTGTAGTAATAAATGCACTGATACTCATCTCACAAAGACAGAAGACAAACTCTTTACTTCTGATCTGAGATTGATAATAGAAAGTGAGAGAGAAGAAAATTTTTCATTTAAAAAATTGTAAATCACAAACTGCATTCAAATTCAAATCTAATTCATGCAAGCAGGTCTGCAATCTAAGACTTGAAGTTTGTTTATTTTTTTTTAACTTAATCATTGAAACATCTCCTTTCACCACTATTTTACACTTTGAGCCTAGCCAGGGTGGTGAATCTCAATGGGGAAAGTGATTAGCTGGTGCATGGCTATTTCAGTCAGAGGTTTCTGACCACCCATGTTTAACGTAACTATTGCCTAAACTCACACTTAATGCACCTTTCAAGGGCAAACTATTCTATGAATATTTGAAAAAGTTCCTAAAGGCAAAGATGCAAAACCACCATTTTGAACCCCCTTTAATTATTTCTTTTTCTTAAGACCTCATTAACTAATGAAGAAATAGCTAAAAGAAATAGGATTAACTTCACAGGAGGGGCAGTAATAGTATATTTTGCTCCTTCTAGCTAGGCTTGCGTATACATCTGCTTTTTATCGTTATCTGTCTTTTTATCATGCAGTTTCAGCTTACTGCAAAACTCAAATCTGTAAATGCTTGGAAAAATGCTGATGGATAACTGGTAAAAATGTGAAAATTTATCTTAGCACTGAACGTGCTATGCAAAAGTATCATTTTCCTGTTGTTTTTTCATAAGGGTCCTTACGCTAATATGTTTGAAGTTGGCACTAACACTTCAGGGAATTTTTAAGCTATATCATATTTATCTCTTCTTTGTATTTTTCTAAACCCTCATGTCATTTGCAGCTAAATATCAACATGATTTGTTTTTGAACAACTCTCTATTCAGGCAGTACCTCACTTTTTTTCTGATTCTTCATCTGAAATCCACTTCAGATGTAATATTGCCCAAGAGACAGTTCCAAATCTGCTAGAACCACCATATATTAACTTTGTTGAACTTCAAGAGAATTTGCTTCCAGATTCAAATTGTTTAGTTTGTTCCTAACTCTACCATGGATCAAAACATGTTCTGAATTCCCATATGAATTCAAATTTTAGGAGTCAGCACTCAATTGCTTTCTGATTCTGTACTCTGGGAAATGTACAGCAAACTGCCCATCAGTTCCAGTGCCTGTGTGCCTCTAAAGAAACTGCATTTCCATGCCTGAAATCCCTTTCTATGACAACATTAGTCAAATGCACCAAGTGGGAAAACCTAATTGGTAGTAAAAAACAATTCTAACTGCCATGACCTTGTCTATGTTGTGAGTATTGTCACTTTTAACACTGGTTCATTTGAACTGGGATTAGGGGTGATAGGAATTATAGGGTCAATTATCTCCCGTAGCTAAAATTAATCTCTTTATAATTCAATCCCACAGCACTAGTCTATCATATCCTAAAGCAGTATTATGACTTTAATGAAGCTAAATTGCAACAATAAACTGTTTTATGAAGGACAGTACTTGGCTCCAGATGTAAATATTTAATAAAAATTTGCTAGGAATATACTGAAAATAAAAAGTAAATGCAGCTCTTCTGTGCAGTTTTCTTTATAAATGCTTCCTTCTGAAAAATAAGTCCTAATCAATCTTTATCTTCTTTCTAATAATGCCATATGAATAGACAGGCACATTTAGGTGTCACAGCAAGAGAAGGCAGTGATACTGTGTTCTGTTACAAAAAGGTGGGTGAATGCTATACTCCTGATCACAGGATCATCAGAAACTTTGTATGTCAACAGCTGTACAGATTTCCCCATAATTTCTTCATCCATGTCCTAAATTCAATTAATAACAAGACTCCTTTTTTACTCTACTGGCAGCTGGACTGGGTTAACTGTTCAGAGATTTTTTTGCTTACAAACTGTTTATTAGTAGGTGTAACTATGATTCTACAATTTGTCCTGTAGAAGCACAGAGAAATCTCATGGTTGAAATACACCATGTGACCTGATTGAGGATTTTGCTTAGGCCATTCTGATCTATATTATTGCTTGCAGTGTAACCTTGGACAGACAGGTGGGTGAAGAAAAAACCATTTTGCAAAAATAGAACTTTTAACACTGGGAAATGAAAATAATACATATACTGCTGTAAAGATGTAATGCTGAAGCAAAACAAATACTGTAAAAATCTTCTGTATAGCTTAATTGCTTTGTTTAAAAAAAAATTTAAATTCATTTCCCTGACACTCCAACACTGGAAAAAAAATTATTTGGCTTTTATTTTTAGCTGATTAGAAAACGGATTTGCAAAATATTGTAAGTACATGTAAACACAGTTTATGAGTGTGGGAGTGTTAACAAGCCACACTGGTTGGACAAATATATATTTCCTTTCCCTGCCATATGCTCTCTTTAGTCATCTGTTAGCGATATGCACTTAGATGTGCTCTACTAATGTCTACTCATTATAAACAAGCACATCACAAAGACCTTGATAAAACCTTCCCTCTGTCAATACTTAAGGAAAGTAAAGCCCAGTGATCGAAAAACACATCTGGAACCTGCTCATCATCCTTTAAAGCTAAATCTCACCTCTGAAGATGGAAATACTTTCTTTGTTGAAAGACATCTTTAAATATTACATCCATTTTTTCACATACATGTGATGTTAGAGTAAGGACATGCATTACCAGAGGCTATAAAAACCTGCAAGCATGAAAATTTCACCTTTCAGATGTCTCTGTGTGCTTCAAAACCTAAACTTCAATTTGAAATAAATTTCTAAACTGCTTCTTTTGTTCTCTGTGTAAATGACTATGCCAATTTATTGTGTGTGTGAAACCACAGCACTGGTAGAAATTGTCCCTCCAGCTCACTTAATAAGTGAGCATTAAATTTGAAGTCTTAAAATTATTGCTTAGAATCAATTTTTTAGAAAACAGTCGCATACAAAAACATCCTAATGTAGTGTGTGTAACTAGGTACTTGTTTAGCTATTTTATAAACAACTCACGCACACATTTATCCCCCTTTACAGAAACAACTGTGTTTCTGAAGGATATATATGTATGTATGTATGTATGTGTATATATATATATTTTTGTTTTGGTCTCTCAAAGATGTTTTTATACTTCCAAAATCAACACCTAAATCTTTAAAACACGACCAATTTAAACCGATAAAGTTGTCCAAAGAGATATCTTACAAACTATACCCATTTTCTTGCATTTTTCTTTCAAAGAGTTGTGTGCTCCTTCACTCACCGATACACATACATGCATCTCAAAACCTGTCTGTGACACCAGTGAGACAAATGTTTTAACACTCTGCAAGGTAAAGAGTTCCTATACAGTTTCAGGTGGTTTCTAAAATAAGAGTCAACATTTGGAAGCAGACTTTCCTCTGGACTATCAAAAGAAAACAGAGTCCAATGTCACATCAGGAATTTACACAATGACATCTCAGAGCTGTTCCTTTTCTGGCATAAAAATATAACCATGTCTATCAACCTAAACTTCAGGATAGGTTTCTTTATGTACCACACTTCTCTTTCCTGCCTGTGTCCCACTGCAGTTACTACAACATTTCTACTTGCTTATGTTTTCTCATGGTCAGAAGACATTTGTTTCTGTGGTTCCACAGCCTCATTGTCATTGAGATCAAAGCCTACTCTCCCAGTCTTCATGAAAGCTTTGGGAAAAGACATCATTGGCTTATACTTATCACTCAGCAGTAGTTGGGATCCAAGAGGTTCGGTAAGGCCTTGTGTTTGCAGTTCCTGTATTACTTTCTCAGACTTAGTGCATTTCTATAAACACTACAGTATCACTAACAGGAGATCCCATGGAGCATGATATTTTGGTGTTGAAAAGGAATGAGCCACTACAATTGCAATATGTTGGATCATCCCACGTGTGCAGCAAGTCTGAGATGTCCCAAATGCATCCAAACTTGCTGTGCACAGGCTGATCAATTCTCCATCATGTACACTTTGTTTAACACGCAGAGGACACATCGGGCTTGCCATGTGCCCTTGACATGATGGGTTTCATCCATCATGTGAAGTAAAGTTTGTAGCTCTATGTTCCTGTTGAATCAATGTTAGATTTGCTATCTCTTTTTATCTCTAAAATAATCATTTTATCATTTTCCCTTTTTAACATAGGCCATCTCCAACTTCATAAGCATCCTCTATCTTTTCTCTTGGACAGCATAAGCGAATAGCATGTCTACTTACAGTAATTGTTCTCAACACTTATTTGATTCAAAAATTCGTTACTTCGGTTTTAGCCATGAAAAAGTGCTTGTATGCTGAAAACCCTGTATATTTGGGGTCTTTTTCTCTGACTACAGCAGTCCATCTAATAAAAGACATTGCTTCTACACACCAACCTTGTCCTATTACATCAAGTCTGCACCAGAACCAAGAAAAGTAGTATTTGGTGCAGCTAAATACTGATACATTCAGAACCATGGTGGATGAAAATAAGACAAGGCAATAATCTATGATTCCTGGGAAACGGCTTTGCAGCCAGCCTTGATTGAGCTAGGCACTGAATGCCACGTGAAACCACTGTTCAGAGTTGTGGTCTTGAGCACCCATTCAAAGAATACGAGTCTGATTTCAAGGAGGGGGAACATTATTCCTAACACATACATAGTTTCAAGGTCAATAGCCTCTTTTCCATCTACAAGTACATTTCAAATCCCTTCAAATACACCTGCAAAAGACAGTCTGAAAATGGAAATGGTATTTACATTTAAACAGCATATTTGGTCTCAGGACATATTTTATTGTTAAAAAGTCAATACTAGTTTTTGGAGACACTTTAGGCTTTTCCCATCTTTCCTCTGTTATCACTCTCTTGAATTAATAAGATTCAAAAGCTATTCTACTGCTTAAAATAGTCAGGCAGAATTTAGACTAATCCTAAGGGTTTTAAAAAAAAGTATCCTTATGAGACCTCAAACTTATTGGTGCTTAAAGACAAGCATCATGTGAGAAACAACCCAGCGTGGTAGGCTCAGTTCATAGCATTTGCTCAATCCCTGAAGTGACCTGAGTAGAATATTATTGATTGCATATGAGGAATGTTGAGATCAGCAGCAAGCACAATAACCACAGTCACTTTCATTCAAGTGCACCACAGGGAACAGACCTCTCCTGTGCTAAAGTTACTGTTTTGAGCACACATGCAACAAACGGCTTGCTCCTCAGGCTCAGGATGCAGAAGGTCTTATCTCCCTCTTACCTCTGACTAGATAATAAACTAAAGAGAAGGGAATGGGGACGGCTTTCTAACTCTCCAAAAAAGTGTGAGGGTAAAACAAGAAGGTGAGATTGCCCAAGTTACATTGGTTAGTTGTAGAAGGCTATCTTAAGAATACTCAGTGAGAGTAATGGAAGACTGTTGTATGATAAACAATTCCTAAAGCTGCCACAAAAAAAAAAAAAAAAAAAAAAAGGCATTTTCAAGGGGGCACAAATGTTTTTCAAGAGTTATCAAATCTTAAGCGACTGGGAAATGAACAGCAGACCAGAGGTTGCTCAAGCATTTATGGATTCTTCAGATGAACATTATTGGATCCTAAATTTATGGCTTTTCCATTCTGTTACACGACACATTTACATGTTTTTTATTTGGGATAATAGATAAGCAGTTACTCTTCAGTATGGCATAGCACAGTGTCCTGCACTGTATATGGGCACATATCTATCTTTATTGCCATGATGGCTCTCATGTCAGAATTCTGAGGTCCGGTCTTGCATTGGTATACATTGCAGTAGTAAAGGCTGCATGATCAAGTTTGTCCCTTCAAAAACATATTTGTATTGTAAAATATGTTAATGATAAGACATCCTTTCCTGTGTTGTGATTTTTCATTAATTGCAATGGATTAGCAAGCTGCTTTTCTCTGAACAAAAGATGTTGCAGAGCTGACACTCCTGAAATCAGCTTTATAATATAAACTCAAGAAATATTGTGTTGAGTCATTGCACATTATAATTTTTCAGTTATTTTGCTTTATGTAACTGCAGAGCTTTCAATTTTCATAATCAGGCCCTGCAATAAGAATTTCAAACTTTCCACTATTAAACAGCATCCTTTAAATATATGCAGTATTAGTAATTTAAATTATTAGGTTTTATTTTAATACCTTTGAACCTTTAATAGATGTCTAATTAACAACTCTATCAATACTGTATTTTCTTTTCATAATGCAAAACTTGAAAGCATTTGAAGATCAACATTAAAAAAAATGGAAGAAAAAGAAACTAAATGAAATCAACACACAGCAACCTGAAAAAGTAGCCATAAAAATTGGGTTTATAACAGAATACTTTTTGAAGTAATTGGCACAAAGACTGTTCTAGTGCAGATTGCTGCAAGAGCGCTCTTGGCAAGAACATCATAAGCACTAGCAAAACTTTAATATGCTCAAACAGCCAAATACAAACTGACACCAGGAACCCATGTGTGGCAACAAACAGGAAAAAAATAGAGTATCTCAATTTAATACAAACCTACATACAAAGGGATCAATTTTTACAATTCGTGGTTTAGCATACAATACAGCTGTCCTCAGAGTGAATATAGAGTAGCTATACATAAGAAATTAGAATTATCAATTCGGGGGAATTTCTCAAGAGTCCTTTTGATATGTAATACAGCAAATATAATGACTTAGAAACCAGACATCAATGCATTAAATGAGATCAGGTTGAGATCTATTTAGAAAAGACAGGTTTAAGCTGGAAAAAGAATCTCTTTGATATGACCTCCAGAGCAGACCATTTGCAGAAGGATTCAAGATGAGCAGATTTACCCTTGCATATCTGTTTGCTTCACAGCTGCTTTAAAATATAAACTCTAAAATTTTTAATATTGAGTTATTGCAGAATTAAGTCTATGCAGTAAAAAAGATTAAGAACCTGGGATTTTCTTGCACTTCTCGCAAATGTTATAATGGATTTTGTTGAATTCAGAGGCATAAATGAAACACAGTTAATTTAAAATCTAGCTAACATAATTAACTTATTTATAAATGATCTCTTATAGAATCTGCCTACTGCTGGTCAAGCTAGGAATCCGTCATGTCGCAGAATTTTCAGTAGTCTGTATCCCTAATTTGTGGTCAATACTCATTTAACCCTGAAACTCAAAAGATCAGTTCACTTTAACAGATTTGCCACTTCAAATCCCTCGGTGTTCAAATATGTTGCAATTTTTTCCTCATGGAATGTTTGAAGTCCCCTTTAAAAATAATGCCTTGAGGATATTTTTTCCTTAATACTATTAAAAGAAAGTTGAAAGCATTTAGCTATTGAAGTGTGCAGGGTTCCAATAAAGGAACAGTTGTCCCTGCCCATGAGCAAACTCTCTCGAAATTCACTATTCCAGAATTCTGGTGCTTTTGCCAGCAGTGAAATTTAAACCTAAAAAAGGACTTTTGTTGTATCGGTTCCAATGCAGTTTATCAGAGTGTTGGGGGATGGTGGAAAACGGCTACAATCATTCTGCAACAGAAAGGGTGAAAAAGTTGTTTAAAAAAAGTTAGTTTCAACTCTGTATGTCAGGGCAACCAAATCTTGTTGCACCAAAGACAACTAAAATAAGTATACTTCAGATGTAGTTTCTTTATTTCTTTCTTTGCAGGGAGAAATAAAGAGGTTCTTTTAGGTTTTTTTTCCTACTGTTTTGTTTGATGTAGTTCTTAGCAGTCCAACAATTACCTTAGGTGATTCTCTGCAAGGACTTGATAAGTGAGAAAGGACTAGATAAAACAAAATATCTGATATTAATGTATTTTTCCCACACACAGAGAAAAAGATATAGAAAATGCTGCTGTCTGTAAAGACAGAAATGGATTCCCCAAGTCAGCCTTGATTAAGACAGGAATGTTTATGTTCTACTCAAGCTCTCCACCAGCGGTTGCAGCCCCAGAACTCGTTCTGAAGTTAGTCAAGAAAAATTACATTCGCTCTTCCTAATTTTGTGGGTAAATGGGAAGAAAGATCTGAGTTTTTCGTGTAGTAAAGCAGGGACACAAAATGGAGACGGTTGAGAACTATTATTCGAATGTCATTAATATCAAGGTTTCTTTGCTTGTGCTAATGGTGTCTGGTGCATGTTCCTACAGGGAAATGCAATTCTTTTTTGTTTATTTTAATGCTCGTATGCTTTCCCCTGGCATGGCCCAATTTTTGCTGGCTGTGTATAAGCACACAAGGTCTACCCAAAGATCTTGGACAACAGAACGTGTGAGCTTTCCTGCAGAATGCCGCAACTGTGACAAAAGCAAAAGTGGAGATAGGCAAAAAAGATTAATTTCCACAATTATTAATATGCTTTCACTTTCCCCTTAAGTGTCAATGACAATTATGTGAGTCTAAACGACAAAGTTTCAATATAAAGGGGGAAACAGATAGCAAGGTATATAAGCTGATTTTATGAAAAATACTAAATAAATATAGGTAAATAGTAATGCCCTCACATCCAGATGACGAAAAGGAATGATCGTAAGAGAGGAGGCAAAATTTTTCTGGTGTGTCTGCCAAGATCTAATGTCAGTAGTAATGACTGTTCTTAGTGTTAGTTTGAACAGTTTTAAATATACCTCACATGGTCCTGATAAAGAAAGCAGCTGGCATTGAAACCGCAAGCCTCAAGCCCTGAAGTGGCTTTACAGAGACTTGGGCTGCAGGAGGAGGCTGGGGCACACCACGGCAGCCCTTCCAGAGGAGCAGCTGTGTGTCCTGTCACTACTAGAAAAAGTCCACCCATACAAGGGATGAGATTTCTCTTTGAAGAAAAAACTTTTATCCACTTGGAGATGGATGGTCTTTGCAAAGCTGTGACCTTCTCTGTGACAGCTACAAATGGACTACTATTTATGATTTGTTTCTATAATTCACTTAATGCAGCAAGCTAGATTATAGATAGCAATTTATTTGTAAAAATCATAATAAACCACCATTGTTTTAAATGCTAAACGTAGATAAATGGGGAGGAAAAACTGATGAGACAAGATTCGTGTTCTTGAATCTACACCAAAGAATTATGGCAGTCTCTTGATTTATCTGCATTGGAATCAATTTAGTAATTTTTAATTCACTGATTTTCTGTTGTTTGCTTAACATTTATTAATTGATTGTCATTCTCATGCAATTATTCAAAAGTTGGCAAGTTTAACATGCAGAGATTAATTTTCTTTTACTAACCCACCACTCAGAATACTTTTTTTGGAAAAACAGGTTACCAAGAAATTACCTCCACATCAATCATATTTATAAATGAAATACAGTAGGGGTGTTGCATGCCATCTGTCAATCCACACTGAACCTTTCCTTATCATTGGCTAAGTTTTTCTATGTAATTCAATAAAATGACCAGAAAAAATCAGGACAGTTCTGTCTTTCACACACTGCAGTCCTAACCAAAAGTCAGTTTGAACACCTAGGACTTCTCTCTGCAAGGCTGGGAATCTCTCATTTAAGAGCAGGAATCCTAGGTCACACAGAAATAAATGGTATGCCTACCCCATCATCCAGCGGTCACAGGATCTGCACCTTTACAACAACCTACAGGTTGCTCAGCTGTCAAGTGTTTCTCATCTGGAATGAGAGCCATTCATTTGCCCTTCATGTCACACTCATTTACAATGGCTGAAATGTTTATTCAGGAGGGGAGTAGAGATAATGAGCAAGGGTTCTTTGCTCTTAGTTACCAGGGGCTATTCACAAGACTTCAGACTCACTCACTGTGCTCCTCATTGCAACACAAAACAGCAGAGTGAAAGGAAAAATAGCATTCCCTACTCTCATTATTTTATTATGGCTTTCACCATATTTGGTGTTTAACTGAAAGCCCCAGTTTCTGTGTCTTTTTTTGCTCCGTGTGTCACTTTGGCTGCTGTTGTAAAGTGGACAAATTGACAAAATAGACTTTTTTTATAGAGATAGGCAAAGAATATGTCTTAGACAACAAATATCTCTGTGGCCTATATAAGGCTAGAATGGACTCAAGCATTTTGATCTCAAAATGAGGATTTAATGCCTCTCACAGACAACATAAAGGTTCAGAAAAATATGCAGTTAGGTACAAGAAGACACACAGAATAAATCCAGCACTCAATGCAGACTGTAAGATACATGAGCGTGCAAGCTGTGATGCATGGAAGTGCTGCAGGGCTTGTAGGAACCCAACCCAGACATTTATTTATTTTTGCACAGAAAATAAAACATGACCTTTCTTCTCTCTCCTGTAATATGGGCAAGAAAGCTCTGTAGGAGAAAACTAGCCTTTTCTGCATTTGAACTAAAACCTGAAGTTAGCTCTTCATGTAACAACTGAGGGTAGAACATACATGCAAATTCATGTATGCATTAGTCTCTTGCACAGCCCACTGATTTAGTGGGACTAGATCTATGGTCTATTTGTAAAATAAGACTTTGAATGATCTAAAAGATTGTGAGAAATGTATGCAATATTTAACAAATCAAAATCAGGGGGTTTCCTATAGGAAACCAATGTGAAAACCTTAGGACAGCATCTTTTAGATGGATTTTAAAACTTTCCTATGGAAATTTTTTACCAAGCATATTAATTCTATCTGTTAAAATCTATGGGACCATTAATATCTTGTTAACCTGGTAGAACTTTTCAGTAAAGAAAGGGAAATAGGTTAGAAACATATGTAAATTTTGAGGATTTTTGTATACTTTGACCTGGTGAGTCATTAGTAGCTCACTGCACATCCATCTACACCCCTGTGAAATTCAGTGGTGCCTGGTATTGCTTAGACTGTGTAAAACAGCTCAGGATTTGGCTTATTATCCTGCTTAAGTCACTCCTATTATAATTTCTCCACTTTCATCTACTTATGCTGAGCACCTTCCTTAAATCTCAGGTGAAATCCCCAGGACACTTCATACAAACATGTACTTTGGATAATTGACTGCCTGGTTTAACTGCTAAATTTAAAGCAAGACAGGGCTATGGCACTGTATATTTTGTTGGATACATTTTCTGGCTTTGTGGGGTATTCACTGCATGATTTGATAAAAACTGAGGCTAAATGAACTCTACAATTTGTATTCCTACAGCCATGAGTTTATTGGCTTGGGGTTTTTTTCCTTGGCTCTGTCTGTAAGGTTCATTACTTACAGTTACTGCAGAATCAATTTGAAATGGCCAAAATCAGTGATGGAATTTATAGCACAATAAACGTACTGCCATACAAGTGCTGCTACACAAGAAAGGGCTTTGGAATATTTTCTGCAATCCTTCTACACAGCAGAGTGTTCTGTTTTTATCAATTTAACAGAATCACCACAGGTATATTCTAAGAGGTGTAATCCTGACAGCTACACAGCAGATTTTCTCTGAGGCAGATATTTTTACAGGAAAACAATATTATTGATAAAATCTTAGCATATCAGAACACAAAAAGGAAACTGCACACATCTTTTTTCTTTCTCCACATCAGGCATTTGCAGTTCCATTTCACTCACAGGAAAAAACTGCCCTGAACCAGACAGAGTTTGTAAAGGAAGCATTTTCACTCTCCTTGAGATATATATTAATTAATTATCAGCACTATGGCATGTGGAAAATGTGGAGGGCATTTGACGCTAAAACATAAAGTATAGCATCAGCAGTTGCCTGTTTATAAAGTCTATAAAGATTTACATTTCTACTTAGTACATTTTTCTTTCCAAGTGTCTCTATTATAGACATCTCATATTTTACATCATTTTGAAGCACAGAAAATTTTAACTTTAGAATGATGCATTGTGAAAAAAAGACAGAAAAGACAGATGGCAGGCTGTCCTCCCCAAAACTCAATTTCATAATATGCATGTGATTGCTAATAGGCAGGCACTAAAAAACAATTTTCCTTGACGGAGAAGAGCTGATAAATTGTCAACATAAACTTTGTCTGTGGTCGCTCCAGTGATCTAAAGCTCTTCTGTGAGCTTTGTACCATCAAAGTCTGCATCTTCCAACCATATAAAAATTTATGAATGCATATGACTATAAAGTGACTGAAACCAACCCGTAATGCAGGTTTGTGTGCTGAGAATCAGCTCCTTGCTTCTTCAGGAAAGGTGGTGTCCAGTGCCCCACTCCTCACCCAGGGCACTGTGGGAGGTGCAGGCTGGACCCAGAGATGCCCTGTGAGCGAAGTGAAACAGGGCTCTGCATTTCGGCATCTCCCAAGCACAGTGCTACATGCAGTGCTGGACTGGCTTAACCAATACAGTCTTGGTAACAATGCAACAGTGCAAAAGATCACAAGAACTGAAAGCAGCTGATTTTTTAGGAAAAAATTCTATATTTCTGAGCACTTGAGCAAGGAGAAATTAATGAAAAATCTAATGAGAGAACAATTTCCAAGAAGAGAAATATTTAGCTAATACCTCAGACCTTCCAAAAATATGCCAAAAGTGAAAGGGGCCACTGAGCTCACATGAAATAAAACTGAGCATTCTGCTCACGCACGACAAATTCTTGGAGAAAATGTCCAAACTATTTGTTCACAGAATGAGACTTGTTTACATTGGAAGTGCAGAGTTCATTTCAGATTTAAATATATCACTGTAACTCGTATCTACTAATTTTGATTTTTAAAAGGCTTATAACCATTAAATATTTTCATGCCTCTAAGAATTCAGATCTTACTTCTGAGAATAACTGAGAAGAAGCAACTCAACAGCAGATGAGCTGTGACTGTTATGTTATCAACATATTTGCCTGGAACAAAATAACGTGATGATCCCACCACATATTTAATTGCAAAAATTCCTCAAGTTTGATTGTGAAAAGACTGAAACATTTTGATCAGGTTTTTCTTGCTGTGCAGAGGAGACTTGCACTACTTGCAAGTATGTGACCAACTCTGTAAAATGAAGCCATGGGAAGAATACATTTTTCTTGAACTTTCTTTTGATGGGAGTCAAAGTTTTTGAAGGCACCAGCCTTGCATCCTATTGCTTTAATTTTATGCAGTCTATATTACTCTCTAAACGTCCCCTAAAACAAGCAAGCAAACAAACAAATCAGTAGAAAAAGAAGAGATCTCAAGCTTTGGAAATACCGTTAAATATTAGTAAGATACACTCTCTTCCACGTATATTTGGATAGAGTCACTGATGTGCTATATTGTTTGGTTTAGGATGGAAAAACATACAAAGACCGGAATTATATCTGAATACGTCTGTAAAAGAAAGGGGAATGGGAGGGTCTAATATGCTATCAGAAATAAAAGTGAAAAACATTGTTTACCAGTGACAAAACAGACCTTGTCTGTGTCCTTTTAATAGCAAGCAATTTGCACAGGAACGAGCACAAGAAGTTCAGAGAGAATAAAATACTTACCCATAAAAGGTGAAATAAAAATTGTAACCCTCCTCAGGGTAACCTCCTCAGAGCTCAGACCTCTTTATGCAATTTCTATGAATTTTCAGTAAAGACTCCAATATGAAATTTGTAAGAAAATTACCACTTCTTGTAATACACTTAGTGTTTTCATTTGTTTGGGGTATTTTTTATGAATTTTAAGTAATGGAGAAAATTAAGGTAATTGTGCTCTCCAGGCTTATTTTCAGATACTGATAATTTTCCTTTAAGCAGACACAAAATTCTTGATTCTAAGGAGGAACAGACAAAAAATATAGCAGTAACAATTAAAATTTCTTACTTCATACTGATGCATTAAGGTATATAAGCTCCAGGGTCAGTATAAGCCTTGCTCAGCTTTCTTTAAAAGCATTGGGAGTAATAAAGACTTCCATTTTATCTTCAGTGAAATAATACTGCTGAAATATCACCTCATTTTTGATGTCAGCAGTGATTTCTTTTTACCTCCATGATGTCAAATGGGAATTATTATTATTAGAATGACAGCTTCCTAATGATGCTGTAAAAAGGAGGAACCGAAACTCTTTCCACTAAACATCTATATTCTGCTTTCTCCTCCATAGGGTAAAGCAGATGGGCTCAACCACAGAGCATTCTTCAGACAAATCAAGAGGCATGCTCAAACATTTGGAAACAGAAGCAGCTTAAACACCAAGAAACAGAGGCATAATGGCTTACTTTGCTATACAGTGGTGAATATGCACTCTGAAGAGTAGAGAAAAAGGACATTTACACTACAGCAACTCTCCCTGGGAAACATGCCCTGAAACACTCACGATCAATTTTCTGTTCTAGATGGTAAAACCAGCAAATCAGTGTCCAGATCACTATTCAGGAGTCATTGCCCCAGGTAAAGTCAGGGAATGAAAGCCTCGTGTGATGGCTCCCGCTCAACTATTGGCTTCATGTACGGCACACTGGGGGTGGACACATCTGAAATGTTCTGTGCCTTTTTTCCCTCCTCTTTTGTCAAACGAGTAAGTACAGAAGAATGTTGCTTCATATGACACCAAAATATATTAAGAAGTTTGGCTTTTGAGTAAATGATGGGCTTGAACCTTATGCAAACACCTATTGATGCAGAAGGTGAATAGCAGATGCAAACCAGTGCTATCTGAATCAGCAAATGGAGTATTTTGATTTTCTAATACTTACACTTTGATCAAATATAAAGAATGATTCCCCACCAATTTTACGTTTACTTATTGCATGTATTGCTTCAAAGTAGTTAGTAAAGTCTTTAGGGTGGAGACTTATCTTCTAGGGTGGATATGAAAAAAATATTAATTAAATGGGGAAAAAAAGATCTCTATGTAAGTTGGGGGTGTTCTTAATACAAGAACAGCAAAGTTTGCAAGGAGCCAAGCCGTCTGCCAGGTGAAGAGGTGGATGCTACCAGCCCCGCTCTTCTCCCACAGAAAGGTGGCAGGAACAGCAGCCCCAGGAAGCTCCCCATGGCTAAATCCCAGGGGCAGAAAAATGTGTTTTTCTGCTGGTACACTGCTTTGTTTTCTTTCTGAGGAGAATAATTTTGGAGTAGCTCTTCTACAGTCAGAGGTAGGCCAGTTGAGAGCAGGAGTTAATCTTTTCCTGTTTGTTTTGTTTTGATTTTTTTAAAAAAATTTGTTGTTTGTTTGTTTGTTTTTTGTTTTGGTGAAAGTTCTGCTAAACTTCACACTATCTGGTCTGAGCACTTTTTTATTCGGCATCTCATTTTCTCTATTCAGGGCAACCATCAAAACAAAGGAAGTACCAGCTTGAGAAAATGAAGTGTGATGCACTGGAACACAGAGATGATTTGACAATATTCATGTGCTAGGAAGAAAGGCTGAGGATGAAGTACAGCATGTAATCACAGTTGGCTCTGATACAACCAGCCATTGTTATCTTTGGCAAGTTACTTGATGTCTTGGTATGTCAGCGCTTTCCACTCAGACGAGTGTTGCAAAAGTACATTCATTAATATAAATGACTTTATAAGCAACAGGAAAAAGCTAATAAAACATAATGCTTTGCACAGGTAAGAACTGCACATAAAGGTGAAAGTTTGAAAAATGTGGAAATCAATGCACGAGCCTATTGTTTTTTCACAGCGTACTTTTAACAAAAGCTCTGAACTGCTACAAGTGGTAGAGGTGTCTGCATTTGCACATCTAAAACAATCTTTAAATTAAGAAAAGGAGGTCAGCCAAAATATCTACTGGCAGCAGTTACAAATTAGCAAATTGAAGCCGAAATGTGGGCAGCAGCACCTCTCCGTCCTAAAGCAAATTCTGGCTTTGTGTGTTTTCCTTTGCTCCTATGAAAGGCACATTCCCAGCCATTAACAGTAAACAGGGGTAAACAACACCGGTGGATAACTTAAGAAAACACTGTGGACTGAAGACCTCTCTTTCCCAGTAGACATTCCTACCTGGAAGCACAATACCGTTCTCCCAAGGTGTGATAAGAGGTATTTTCTGGTTCCCTCTCTGCTGAGATCTCGTTGCTCTCATCCTACTCCCTTGAGCTCTGCTATTAACACTGCCATGGGTCTCACACTGTCCTATGAGTTCACACGTCTAGATAATTAGTGCTACTTATGAAAGTGTATCAAACACTTTCTGTCTCTAGGACTCAGTAGCACTTGGTTCTTGAAAGAATACCAGATTTGATTTGGAACTGCTCTCTGCCCATTTTGAATATTTTATTATGTGTCAGAGTAAATCTTGTTCTCACAGTTCTCTCTCACTGTTATGTCCACTGACTTTTAAAAGAGGAGGCTTCAGAATTACACTGCCTAAAAACCAGAATCAAAGGCAATTACTGCTAATTTGGTGATAATATTATCTTTTTATATCCCTTATACTTTGATAATAGAATTTATGAAAATAAAAAATCTCCCAGAAAGCAATCTGTGCTAACTCAATTTTATGTTTTCTTTCCTTCCAGAATCCAGAATTGATTTCCCTTTTACTCAGTTTGGAGCAAACCACAACTCTGAGGCCGTCTGAAGATTTAAGAGAATGTTTGGGGAGAAACACATCCTGATACAGGTGTCAGGAATACTACAGCTGCAGTCATTGTGAGGAATGATCAAAGTTTGAATCTTTCTTGTAAAGAAGACTGCTATTAAAAAGGCCTTTTATATAACACTAACGGGTTAATTTCAATAGTGCTACTGCAATAATGAATGCCTAACAAATTTTCATTTTTCCAGATGGTAGAACAGTGTTATAAATCCCATTTATAAAATGCTCAGCCATGAAATATTTTTTTTTTTTTGAGAAGGTGGAATTTGTAGCTACTGAGCACTTAAAAAAACTGGTTAATGTATTTAGATGCTGAGTATGAACCACGCTTTTCCAGACAGCTCTCCTAATAGAATCTCACGATTCTATATTAATTCATAAAACGAACCCCAGTCTTCTTAATCCGGTTGCAGACCATTATTTCTTGAACCATGTCTTTATATCCACAAGTAGATACTTCATAAGATTCAGATTGGCCCATTAGTATTTTGTTCTTTTTCAAGTAATGCTGCATCTTTACTAGCTAAGAGACTTCCTTTTGACAAAAGGTCATCGATTTACATGGGTGAATTCTCGATCAGTTCTTTCTCACTGACAAATTACCTTTAAGTCTTCCCAGTGCTCAAAAGTCTGAGGAATGCATGTGCTGACATTTAGAGAACTCTTCACATAATGCTTCCTGATGTTGGTTTCTTATTCCTTCTTCACTCAATTAAAGAGGTGTGGCAGTAACCATGTGATAAAATACTAAATTCTGCAGTTTTCTTTCTTCCTACAGAGAAAGGTCAGGACATCTTTCTGGGACAGAGTAAAATACTTGACAGAAAAGATTTCAAGGGGGAAAAATATTAGAAGAGGAGGAAAAAATTTAGGCTAAGCTGTAAAGTGGGATGTGTGAATTCCCTCATTCAGAGGAGGGCATGAAATCTGTCTCTAGCACAGGCCACATCTGAAAAATGTACTAATCATTAGACTATTAGGCAAAACCCCCCTGCCTTCTCCTTCCTCCTCCATCCTATCCCCCTGAAGAGGAGGGTGGTTTTCTGCAATGATATATTGCGTCCTTAAAGTGATTTTGGAATAGGTACCTCTTGTTTCTGAATTCCAGGTGAATCTTTCACTTGGATGAGAAACAGTCATTTCACTTTTGGGTTGAACCAAGAGAAGAGTATCACAAGGTGACTCCAATGTAATTTTGTCTTTCTAACACAGTTTTTGACTCTCTTGCCCTCTTGGATTAATGAATCTAAATTCTGCCAAAACCTGCACTTCAAGTGCTCAACTAAGATCTGCAAATCTTGCCCAACTCCTCAAGTTCTTTTATGAAAAAAAAACCAAACAAAACCTGAGTGAATAAAAGCAAGAATTGCATGAAAAAGACTCATAGTAGAAATGTGACGGGCATAAAATTTCAACAAAAAAATCAGATTTCTCTCTTCAAAATCGTCATTCAAAGAGTGCTGACTTTATGATTTTAAATACCAAATCTGAGAGTACAGTCTCAGAAAATGTTTAATTTTACATGAGTTTGTAGAAAGATACCATTGCACAAAAAGAGATGAATTCATGAGGACTACAAGACTAATTTGTGAAAACACTTTTCTGGAGTTTTAAGTATAATTTGAAATATTTTGATATACCTCAAACAACTGATGTATGAGGTATAGCTAACCAAACTTGCATCCTCCATTACTGAACTGCAGAAATTAGATGTGCAACAAACCATCCAAATTTCTAAACTAAACGTACCAAACCAATTTTTTTCTTTATATAGCAATTTACTTATTTTTATGCAGTATGTCCACTGGCAGGGACAGCCTGAAGGTTTCCTAGGATGTCCTTAACTCTGCTGATGGGTCTTCAAGATGTTCAACTGCCCAACTTCATGGGAGATGGAGAGGCAACAGGTGTTGGTTATACCAAACTCAGAGATTGCCACAGTGATAGCAAAAGCACAAGGCAATCTCCCAGTGCTTGCCTATCTACCTCTGTAAAAGCTTATCATGAGAGTGCTATTCCATAAAATGGCAGAGGAGCATGTACGGATGTACACTTGCACCTCTGATGAGTTGATGAGCTGGAAACAGCTGGAAACTACTGACTCTGATGATGTTTGATGCTTTGACTACTTCTTGATCCCATTAGTCAAGCTTTGTTCAAGAGAACAGTATCAGGTCACGAAAGTTTGAACACAGAAAATTCTAGCACAATCTGACAGGCAAGTAAACATGACAAAACAATAATAGGATACTGCAGAGGAGTAGAAAATGTATCACTGGACCTGAACAAAGTAATTTTGAATTAAAATTAGCTTTGACATATGACTGAGTAACTCAGACAGTAGAAAAATTGAAGTTGGGATAACTTTTAAGTGGACAGAACTGTGACCCTCAGAGGGAGGAAAACAAATGGAAAGGAGGTAAAATGAAGACAAAATAAAAATTAAATACCAAACCATCTTTCACTGGTGAAAAAATAAATATTGAAAAAAAAGGAAGATGTGATACATTTTCAGCGGAGAACAAATAGTAAGTCTCTCCAGCATGTATCTCAGACAACAGCTGCAATGGTAATACATTCTGAGTTTTGCAGTGAATGAAATGATAATTTCTTTCTTTTTATTTGTTTTCCTTGTGTTTTATCGGTTGACTAAATTTTATTTCACTGTTTTTAAAGATTTTAAACTTATTAACTGAAAAATTAGTAACTCTCTAGTACTGTAAGTAAACTCTTTTCCTACAAGTCTCTGAGCCTAAGAGCATTGAGAATGGGAAATTCTACTTCAAGGAGAGTGCTGGGGAACAATGAACAGGAAAGAGAGAGGAAGGATTAATCATGTAATCACTTTTCCACTTACACTTTCAAGGTAACATAATTCATGGAAAAAAGCCATTACCTCCATCTTTACGGGTAATTCAGAACTAGTTACATCAGTCCAGGAAGGGACTATAAACAGGGCTCATCTCATGTCAGAATTGTCTAGAACAGGGTTTCTTTGAGGCATACGTAGGTGTACATTTATCAGTCTGATTTTTGGTTCAACATTTCTTTTGATAGAAAATTAGTTTTGACTAGATCAACCTGAATGATTAATCAATTTCAGTCTTGGACTGTTTTCACTTTTATGCGATTTTCCTAAGGCAGGGACCACTCATTCTGAAAATTGACTAAGCACCTTGTGGACCACCTCAATCATTTGCTGTCTACAGGAAACATTCACCAGCAGTCCTCAAAGCAAGGAAAAATGACAATGTGGTTCTGAGCTCAGCAAGAGTTTGGATCAAGACACAACTACTTCATAAAGATGAAAACATTTTGTCACTGCTGGAGGACTGAATCCACAGGGAGCTGAATACCTTTGACAGAGCTAAAATCTGACTCATAACACAGTTCCTAGCAAACTGCTCCCAATGAATGAGTGTGTGCTGATTCAGGGGGGTTACCCCTGAATCCCCTTACAAGAGCTCAAGGGAAGGTGTTAGCCAAGAGCCCTTGCATTTTACAGATGGAAAATGCAGCGCTCTGTTGTATTCCGAAGGTGCGAGACAGTGGCTCCTTAGTCAGCCTGCCCCACCAGGATTTCCTCCAGGAACCTGCTGCCCATGATCCCAGCTGGCACAGGGTTTCCTGAGTAAGTGCTGAAGTGCTTCCAGGGACTTCTGATGCAGAATTTAGCCAGCTTTTCCCACGAGCTTTGTTAATATTATGCAACTATTCCTCCCTGTTGATAATTTCTTATAGATGTACCTCCATAAGGCTCATAGATCTCTCTTAGTTTTCGTAAAATACATACCTTAATGAATTCAAGAGACCTTAAGTTTGTTCTAGTACTGGACTTTTAGAAAGCAATGACTAAGATTCTTAAAAGTGACATTCACTGAAGCAGTTGAGTTTTATTATGCTTGTCTGATACACCAACTGACAAGAATGTTTAAACAAGGCAGTTCTTACAACTCAGTTAAAAGGATATTCACTTGATCCAACCATTCTGAAACGAATGTACTATTTTTCTGGGGCTCACTGTGGCTGTGGATAATGATCCTTCCATAGAACACAGAGTGCCAATAACCATGCTTTTGAAAAACTGTCAGAGTGCAATTCATATTGCTGGACACAGCTGAATTCAGCCAAATACTGCCAGTTACAAAATCCTTAAAAACATCAAAAAGCAGAAGAGCTGCACATCTATTTTTACACCTGCCTAGGGCTTGTACACTGTTTATGCAGTTTTACTCAAGCTGACTTGCCTCATGAAAAAATTTGGAAAAACCCAAATGTTTTATTTACAGGCAGTTTTGTTGACTATCACACCTTTTATTTTTATCCATTAATTGTATTCAGGAAAAACTGGCTAAAAAATGATGTCTGATCTTTCAAAACTAATTTTGCTGTACTTGTGACATCTCAGTTATGGCTTTAAGTGCTTCCATGAGGCATTAGCTGTTCTAAGAGAAATTAAACTGTATTTATATGATAGATATTACCATGTCTTTTGAGTCAAGGTCTACTGCGAATTTCATAAAATTGTATTGTAATGAGTAAAAACCCCACCTTGTGAAGCCAGCCTATATGTCCTATTCTGATGCTGGACTAACATTAGATTGTCAGGAGTCAAGAGAGTCAGGAGTCCAAGAGAGAGAATGACAGAGTCACTCATATGTGCTCCTTTTGTTCCTACCTACATCTGCAAAAAATGTGAGACTACAAAATCCACAGACAAATTCCCTATGTTTACCCATTATTATTGCATCAAAAACATCCAGCAAAGCAAGTTCTCTATCAATCTAACTTTGGCCTAGCCTGGGTGGGCCATGCCTAATCATGAGAATTAGTTTCACTTCAATGACCTGAAAAAGCAGTGTGGTGCTGTTCACACTCTGGGGGGAAGTGAGAGACCTGACAGGCTTGAGAGATGGGCCTGTGTGGACCTCTTGAAGTTCAGCAAGGACAAGTGCAAGGTCCCTGGGTCAGGGCAATCCAAAGCACAAACACAGGCTGGGTGGAGAATGGGTTAAGAGCAGCCCTGAGGAGAAGGACTTTGGGATGCTGGGGGATGAGAGGCTGGACATGACCTGGCAAGGTGCACTGGCAGCCCAGAGAGCCAATTGTGTCCTGGACTGCATCCAAAGAAGTGTGGCCAGCAGGGCAAGGGAGGTGACTCTCCCCCTCTACTCCATTCTCGTGAGGTCTCCACCTGGAGTGCTGCATCCTGTTGCAGAGACTGAACCAACAGCTGGGGTGACCAGGGGGCCGGAAGACCCTGCTGCGGGGTTGGCCTGCTGGTGGACCAGCTCCCAGGTTTAAAGATCTCCCCTAACTCTGTTTAACGGCTTCTCTCATCAAATCTTGTAGACCCCTATAAGGCTGTAACCCAGCCCCCTGTTCCCCTCTCTCCTTTTCCCTGTTGGCTGTTGTTGCATAACCCTGCCCCTCAGGACCCCTTCACAAGTTAGTCCCCAGGGAAAAATCTCTCTCTTGGTCTCTGGATACTTTCGAATAAAACATCATTCGGAAATCCATACGGGAGCCGCCTCTCTCCTCTGGCGGCGCCTGGGCAAGTTAATCCTGCGTGAGAGTGGCTGCGTGTTCCCACCGCAGGGCTGTGAGAGGGTAAACCAGCGAGTGTGCAAAGAGGCACCGCAGAGGCTTCCTTGCTAAAGGACACCTCTTGAACAAGTGGCTGCCCCTTTACCCAGCCACCCACATGGCGTGTCAGCATCCACCTCTGGGGTCCCCAACATAGCAAGAGCATAGACCAGAGTAGGGCCATGAAGATGTTTAGAGGGATGGAGTATCTTTCCTATGAGGTTGGTGGAAAGGCTGAAAGAACCGGGGTTGTTCAGCCTGGAGAAGAGAAGGCTTTGAGGTGAATATATAGCAGTCTTCCCCTACCTAAAGGGGGCCTACAGAAAACCGGGAGAGGGACTTCTTACAAGGGCATGTAGTGATAGGACAAATGGGAATGACTTCAAACTGAAAGATGGAAGATTTAGATTAGATATGAGGAAGAAATACTTTACTGTGAGGCAGATGAGACACTGGAACAGATTGTCCAGAGAAGTGGTGGATATCCCATCCCTGGAATTGTTCAGGGCCAGGTCGATGGGGCTGTGGGCAGCCTGGTCTAGTGGAAGGTGTCCCTGCTCATGCCAGGGAGGTTGGAACTAGATGATCTTTAAGATCCCTTCCAACCCACACCATTCTGTGACTCCATGATCTGCCAATCCATTCATTCATTTATTCATTCGTTCATTCTCCTTCTTCCTCCTAAGACACTTCAGTGTCAGTACACTTCCTGGTCTTGATACCTCCCCGGACTTGTAAGCGTGAACAAGTACCCAGCGCATTCTTTCAGGTGTTGACAATCAAACAGCACACAGACCAAAACTTGTGGTGCCTTAAGAAACCACTGCTTTGGACTTAAAACTTCTACTAGCAACTACTTTAATCATCCTGACCCAGAAACCACCCAAGAGAAGGACTCCCAGTCACTTGTTTGCAAAGAAGACATTTCTGCTAGATTTTTACTTCTCCGGTAGCTACCACAATGTTATATTCACAGAGAATTTTTTTGGAAAAGTGAGCTGGGGAATTTTACTTTAAAGCTTCTCTAAATCTTCCTATAAAAACTGAAACAAAGTGGTTGTGAAAGTTTTTAAACGAACATTGACAAGCAGCTTTAAATACCCACACATTCTCAGACTTACTTTCTTGCACCACTCTTTTATCTTGTACAAAACTTAATGGATGACATATTTCATTCCACAAGCTGACAATGTTAAAAATGTGCTATTCCTTCTAGTTTTAGTACATTGCAAAGCCACTGATAGCTACAGGCACTATGAGCGATATATGACTGAAGAAAAATGAGATTACTGCTGATAAGGAACAAGAGACTTTCATATCTTAAAAGAGTCTGAAATCCAGCAAATATGATCCCCAGCAGCAGATGCCCCTCGGACAATGAAAGAAAAATGGTGGAAAAGTACTCATTGTGTCTTGTTGTTTCCTACAGCCGGAATGGCAGTGAAATGAAATAGCATACTGCCTGCATAAAGAAATCCTACCTCTCTGGGAAAAACGTAACCCAGAGATGACTAACAGTCTAACAAAATGAGTGGTAATTTTCCACTGTGGGAAAAGTGATGTTCCTGTGACTCACCTTCTTTGGTAAAAGATACTTTTACTTTGGAAGTGTTGCACTTCTCAAGGCTATCATGCTGTTATCATCAATATTTATCATAATAATGATCAATTTAATGGGGGTGTAGTACAAAAACCAAACCTCAGGCTGGAAATATGTATTAATAATTCTTTAACAAAAGGAATGAGACGTATGCAAATGTGAAATAGCTCCTTTCTCTGTCTATTAAGGTGTTCCTGGAACATGAATGAACATAATTTCAATATGTCAATATTTCATGCTGCAGTGCAACCCTTACCTTGTATCCTGATGATTTGATGTGCACTCCTCGCTTGGTCAGTGTAGATTTCATTCGGATGAAAAAAGAGCGCTCTAGAGTGTTGTCAGTGGTTAGTAAACTGGGGTTTGTAGATTCCACTAGGGAATAGAAAAAATACATACACACATAATTTAGATTTTATACATCCCCTCTAAGCTATTTTTCAGGTGCAATCCTTGAACTCACTAAAAATAAATGACTGATGGATGCTAAGAGTGTTGTAATCAATTTACCTCATTTAGAAAATGTTTATTTAGCAAAAAAAAAAAATTACAAAAATATACATATACTCAGTATGTCTCATTTTCAGGTTATTTTTCCCATAGAATTTTTAACAGAGATTTGTCTCGTTAACTCTTTCTTGCACAATTTAGTTATGACTGGCGTTGGAGGGTATATATCACTAGAGTGTATGACACTGTTTTAAAAACTCTTCTTCAGTATTTTGTAAAAGGCAAAGTCTCACAGAGGTAGCAATTCTCTCCTGAAATAGGCTGCAAATTCTACAGATTTTTATTCCCTAGTCCCCACTCCTCAACTGCAATGATACCTTGGGTGAGTCACTGCTGGGTTTGTGTGCCTTGGTTTCCGCATTACTGACAGGAAATTAGGGCCTTTATTATCAATAAAGCGTTAAACAACCTGAAGGCAAAAATTCTCAAGTAAATGACACATATTATTATAATTGTCATCATACCATCAATTATTGGTGATTAATTAGTCATTAATAAAATATCTTTTTAGTCCAACTGAAGGGATATTACTTACTCATAACTAAGTATACCTCTCACCTGCGCTTCTCACTCCCTTAACTGCAACCACCCAACATACTTAAGACTCTTAGTACAAACCATGATAAAATAGCATCAGCACTGAGGTATTCTGTATACAATCTTTACGATTGCTATTTTTTTAGCCCTGATAAACAACATATCCCCAAAATACTGTTAAAGGAAAAATTCTGGAGCAGCTTAAAATAAACAAGCATTATTGGGAGATAAATGAAATTTCAATTTCAGTGAGGAATTAACAAGGAAAAAATATTTTGAAATTATGCTTCTATTGTTTAGGAGAACCATACAAACTACTAGTAGAAAGTGTTTAAATATTTAAAATGCATTTGTTAGGCAGTCAACAGAAACACAAAAACTTGTTTGTGAGCTAAGGATTATATTGAATTGTCCTTGATTTAACGTGGTCAACTTCTCTTGTGTTTGTGACATTTCAGCTCTATTGTGATAACTGACAACAGTGCCCCTTTCTTTAGTGTGTCTCTTAAGATTTTTTTGTTTTAGAGTGCATGAATTCGATGTCATTTTAAATGTACAGCTCTTTATCACTCGAGGGAAAAGCAGAGCCATGTTATATTTAGTACTTTCATTTCTTCTGATTAAATATGAATTACTATGAAATTTTTCTCATCATCTAACACACCATAATACGCCAACAGCTTTTTAATACACTATATAAGCACAAACTTCTGCTCTAAGAGTTTAATTTGCCCCTCTAATCCAATCACATCAACCTTATTTCTCTTATCAGAGATTCCCATTTTGAATTAAATGAGCTCATTAGTTTTAATCAAAAGCAGAGAGATCAAAACTTAAACGTAAATGCTTTAGATCAGAACTGTCAGTCAGCCGTGCAGTTCTATTTTACTAAAACACAAGATCAGAGACCCTTAGAACCAATTTTTTCTCGTAAGGGATGCCAAGAGCTTGAAGATGCTATATCCTTTTTTTTTTTTTCCTCCCAAGGACAGATTATACATTTAAGGTTAGACTTAATTCAGAGTATTTTTTTTCATCCTGGTGGAAATGGGAAAGTATGCCATTCTGCTGTTGTCTCTTTCACATTTATTGGTGCGGGTCCTTGGAGACCTGAACAAATGTGAAGCCATCACAATCCATGCAACAAACCTGTCTTCAAAAAATTCAGCTCTGTTCAGCAATATCACATAAGAAATAAAACTCTGAAGGGAAAGATGTGTTTCAGGGTACGGGACAGTGAAACCCTGAAACAGCAGCCAAAGTCAGCCGGAGAGCAGCAGCACTGGTAGGATGAGGATCATAATTAATTATTTTTACTGTACAGTACAGTGCGGTAGTTAAGGAGTACATTAAGGAGCCACAGCATGGGTACTTCCTGCTGTGTGAAGAAATGCTAAAATCAGCTTAACAAGTGTAGTTGTTGCAGTCCAGCACATTATGCTCTCGCACAGGCAATAAGTACAATATGTCCTCCTGTGTTCTAATGGTAATTACCTAAACATACAGAAGTAATGTTAATTAAACACACAATATCTTATGCCAAAAAAAAAAAAAATCAGGCTGTAATACGTATGTACCATTCCCAAAAAATCGAAATGAAAATTTCTCTTCCTACACAGTTAAATGAAAGAAAGGAGAACACCTGACATACAGTAAAGTGTACTTGGCATTGACCTCTTTTGGGCTCATTTAATCATATATCATAAGATTAACATCATTTTCCTGTTATTGTACTATGTACAAACCTATACATCTCTGTAAGTGAATGTTAGAAAAAGCACATAATTTATCCAACAGACTGGAACAGTGTTTATCATATAAATATGTATTCTGAAGTGTTTGATTTCCTTTAACAAAAAGTACCTGAGAGTGTACATGTGAGATGGGATTAGTTACCTAAAAGTCCCAAACAGCTTATGAACAGCATTTTGAATTTCTCTCAAGAGAGAACCATTAGGGTTGATAGTGCAAATCTGCATTCAGAGTTGCACCCACCCACAGTAGATACTGTAACAATGCTGACAGTGATTATGCACGGAGGATTTTAAAAATAGGATGTTTATAGAACAGATCCATTGATGTCAGTGAGATTTGCGCAGCAATATATGGAATATGGTCCATTATGGGTTCTCAGGAGTTGGTTTTAAATGCCTATCACTGAACCTCTTCATTTTTTTTTTTCAATTATGTGAAAGGAGACTTGTAATCTGAGGAATACCAGAATGAAACTAGCCATTAATTTTTGATTTTTTTTTGTAATCTAAAACCTTTAAAAAAACCTGAAATAAACGAGGTCCACTTGGCTTGATACTGTAGAAACTAAAGGTGTCTTTTTACACTGAAAAATAAGGCTTCTGGCTTGAATTTACTGAGTTTAAACCTACTGTTGAGTTATAAACTTCTGAAACTGTGAGTTTAGAATGCTAATTATGTGATAAAAGTCAATGCTTACTGCATGTGAATGAAAGTATTTTACACTGTCAGGCTTAGAAGTACAAAAGGTAAGTCTGAGTTGTCTTTGCAAAGCAGGTAATTGTGTACTCTGTTGGGAAAGCACTTGCCTTTGTGTGCCCTTAAACATCTTCAGCAGATACTACTAAAGGAATAAACCTCTTCACTTTCCACTCCCAAAGCTGATAATGCAGGATGAGATTTCTAGACACAAGGAATGCATTTTCCATTTCAAAGGGAGCGAAGCTGCAATCCACGATACCCATATGGAAGTGTCACAAATGTTAAAAAGGTTAAGGAAGAGCCACAGAGGCAAATGGGAAGATAGTATGAAATAGCAGCCAATTCACAAAACTACTTTGTTATCTTCTTAACTTACTGAGATTAGCTCAGCTGGTCAGAGCATGGTGCTAATAATGCCAAGGTTGTGATTTTGATCCCTGTATGGGCCATTCACTGAGGAGTTGGACTCCATGATCCTTGTGGGTCCCTTCCAATTCAGAATGTTCTGTGATTCTGTGAACTTCTGTGATTCTAGGCATTTCTTTGTGAACAAACCTTGTCTCTCTGATCATTCACTGGACTTTGCCTTGGGAATAATCTTGGCCCCAGACCCCACCCACCAGTCATGCACAGTTTAACTTCACATGCTGGAAGAAGTCTTCTGCTTCTTCTGATGGGACATAAACATGCCCATAGCTGTTTGGAAGACTGAGGTCCATGGCTTTAATCCTGCAGCTGTACACCTTTGTGCAGTCTGACTAATGCTATAGAGCAAAACAGTGTAAACCAATGCAAATAATTGCTCTTGCACAGCGATAGCACAAGCACTGTCCCTAGGAGTGATTCACAAGCACATTCAAATTCAGAGAAACAATTTGTCCCCCCGGAAAAAAAGAAGTTCCACATTTGATTTATGTCTTAAATAACAAAAAACTGCCACAGTAGGCTGAATAATGTTCACCAACTTCTGGTTTTTTTTTCCTTGACATGCATTAAAAATAATTGAGAAGAGAAAAATGCATTTTTTTTCATGCCAAACAGAGAAAAGACAGGCTTCTCATTCGTAGGAAGACAGGAAGTTATAGAGGGAAAACCAAATACCAACAAGGAATTTGAGGAGATTGGTGTGAAAAAACCCCTTATGGTTTAACATAAAGGATTTTCTGGATTTTGTAGCATTTTAGGAAGCTTTCACCTGTCTTTCATTTCACTTCCTTGAAAACATATGTCCATACATCTTTAAAGAGACATTCTCAAACACCAACTATACAGCCAGCTCTTAAAGGAGAAACAAAATAAGAGAACATACAAAACAGAAAGAAAAAAGGAGCTCTTTTCCTGTTGCCTTCTGCACTTGGAAACCCCTTCTCACATTTTCCTACAAAGGTCTTATAAACCTTTGCATAGGGAACTGAGAATCATTATGTTCAGATGAATAATTAGGTAATAGAAATCTATCATTTTCAGTTGGACTAGAGGCAGTTTTTAAATGTTTCTGTTTCTTCTGTGCAGTTTATTGTCTGTAACCAGGCATTAAAAGACTAAGAAAATTTAACCTTGAGTACTTAACTGTCTTTAATCAGAAAAGTGACTCTCAAAAAATCACTATTTGCCAAGATCATTGTCTCTCAGTATCTTACAGATCAAATGTGATCATTTTATAAACTAAAAGATAGATTTTTCACAACTACCAGCCCAACAAATAAAACTCAAAAGCTACGAGTTAAGACAATTTATTTCCAATAAGTGCAAGTTTCTATACTTAGCAATTGTGCAAATGAATGGTTTTAAGTGAAGCGGGTTCAGGCTGATTGCAGGCTGAACACGGGCAAGTACCGGAAGCTAAAATTTGTTCTAGGAAACTGCTGAAGATTCCTGGACTATTTGGATGAACCCCTTAGGCCTATTTATGGACACTGGCAGCCTGCCTGGAGACCAACTAACAAGCACAGAGCTAGCAAATTCTATAGGTGCTCTCTTGGTCCCACCAGTGTGCTCAGCATCTTGCGAAATCAAGGACTATGTGAACTATTTATTTAACACTGTGTGTGGCAGAGGCTCATTCATTCTTCCAAGGCAATAAAGGAGGAATAATATTTTTGCTGTAAGCTGTCCCAGTTATAAACAGGAACTTGAATTCCTGAATAACCAGGTTTGGATCCAAAATTCACGGTACTTGTAGGTGACTGGGTAAGACTTGTAAAATTTCTGTTTTGCTGTTTACTGAAAAGCTGAAGAAGTAAAAATTGGACCCAGACTTTAGGTGACTTAGTTCCATTCCTTCCTTTACATAGGGGGAATAATGCTGGGAATCTGGATAGGACATCACTCAAAAGGGGAAGATTCAGGGCAGCTCTTTCAAAAGAAATGGAAAGAAGGATGACTTCCCATAAAGAATTTATATCTAGGTAATGTTTTCAGACAAGATAATAAACTGTTCTTTTTTGTCACCCTACCTCCAAGATGAAGACAATTCACTTTTCATGACCTATAAGCCTATTAGGAATTCAAAGGCATATAAACTTTAAATGCTATCAGACTTCTGTTGAAAACTAGATCTTTTAATGTTTTTTTTTCACTGTTTTTTTCCCCCACTCTTATTTCTCCAGATTTTCCAGATCCGATGGTGTGGCCACTGGCATCTCAGTTGCACTTAGGTTGTGTTATGAAATATCCTTAATTTTTTGCACATAATTTGACATCGAAGCCTTACATGTAACATATTTATTTCATTTTTTTCCCAATTTTTAAAGAATACGCTATATATATTCACATCTGCAGATATGATTATTTTTATAATCTTTGTAATTACTGGGCTATGGTCCACATGTAACGGTGCATGCTGTTAAGCTTAGATATTTTAAACTGAGAGAACAAGAGACTAACTCGGATATATACAAGTTTTTTTAATGTGATAAAAGTCCATGTGTTCAGGCAAAACACAAGTCAGTGAAGCAGCAGTGAATTTAGTTACAACAGCCAAGAAAGTGGGAGAACATGTTTAATATCTGATCTGCTTTATACACTGTGGATTTAGAAGAACTTGGATATTATACAGGAATCTGTTGACTAGAACTGTTTGGCCACAACATATTGTAGTTAATATTTTTAATTTGCATAGTTAATCCCAAATTTTTATTTGTTGAAAATTGCCTCCAAAAGAAGTAGTGGAAAAACCTAGTGCTTAACTATATGAAGTTTAAAAGGACAAACTATTAGAAATGCATTAAGAAGAACAGTTCCTTCATTTAAGGGATGAATTCTCTGACTGAAGGCTTAATTGCCCACACACCAGTCTACAGCACTCTTGTGAGCTGCCCCACAGTGCCTGAGACATGTACGAGAATGGCAGTTTCACACAGGACCTCCAGAAGTCCCAAGTCTTTCTGGAGAAGCTGATGGATGCCAGATGTCTCTCAAGTAGCACAGGTTCCCTGTCTTTGGGAAACTGAAGCCACTAGAGCTTGGTCCCATTTGAGAAAGTAGGAATAATGCAGAAAGACTTGGATCAAGTTCCTGATTATTATTTTAAAATTGCTAGCATCCTCTGTGGGCAGTTGTTTAGGGCTTTAGTTGCACATGACTACATTCAGTCTGGTTATACATACACCAGAATTTCAGGGAACACCTCTGAAATGTTCCCCTCTTCTACTGTTCCCCAAAATACACCAGACTTAACATTAACCACAGGCAAAAGTAAACCAGAATTCTCTAAGAGAACTTAATTCTGTTTTACCAATGGATAAGCAAAATTATACATGCAGCTACTGGCAAAATAAGTTATAGTTTCACACAACTACCATACATGCACCAGCACCACAATTTTAATGTGCAAACTATATTTATCTGTTAATGTTTAGTTTGCAGATTTTACGAGTACAAACATTACTACATGCATACTGTAGTTTGGGCACAAAAATGGCTGGATCTGCAGAGAAATAAACCATGCTTTGGAAAGTTATCCTGTAGTATTACATATAATGAGCCTACCCAGTTTGCTTTTTAATTCGACTACGGCCATATACTGACTCTACTTATGTAGGAGAGACTAAAGTAAAAACTAATTGGCAGGCATTCTCTAGTGTTATCAGAGAAACTTTTGAATGTTCTGTTATTCTTGCAGAACCAAAGTAATCTGAACTGCCCTTACTGGACTAATAATCACGGAATCACAGAATCATAAAATGGTTTGGGTTGGAAGGGACCTTAAAGATTATCCAGTTCCCAGCCCCCTGCCATGGGCAGGGACACCTTCCACTAGACAAGTTGCTCAGAGCCCATCCAACCTGGCCTGGAACACTTCCCAGGGATGGGGCATCCACAACTTCTTGGGCAAACACAGTGTTCAACTTTCTCATAGTAAAGAATTTTTTCCTCATATCTAATCTAAACCAAATCTCCTTCAGCTTATGACCATACCCCCTTGTCCTGTGACTACATGCCCTTGTAAAAACTCCCTCTCCAGCTTTCTTGTAGCTCTGTTTAGCTACTGGAAGACTGCTTTAAATTCTCCCCACAGCCTTTTCATCTTCAGGCTGAACAACGGAATTCTCTCAGCCTTTCCTAGTATGAGAGGTGTTCCACCCCTCTAATCATCTTGTGGCCCTCCTCTGGACTGTCTCCCATTTAGGTCCGTGTCCTTCCTGTGCTGAGGACCCCAGAGCTGGATGCAGCACTTCAGGTGAGGTCTCATGAGAGTGGAGTAGTGGGGCAGAATCCCCTCCCTCGCTCTGCTGGCCACGCTGCTTTGGATGCAGCCCAGGATAGGGTCAACTATTACTTTATTTAATGCCTCAAAGCTTTCTTTCTTGTGCATCTCCCTCTATTTCTTCTTCTTCTAGTTTAGAAATGTCTTATCAGGCTATTAATTCCCAACATATGCAGTTTACCTCCCATGTAAACTTTATGCCACAGAACTCTTTATATATCTGGTAAAATAAAGAATGAGTTAAGAGCCAGCACAGAGCTATAAATAAAGTGCTGCCAGGATGAAGCTATGAATAAGATTTTTGTTACACTATAACATTGAAAGACAGATTTTACAACAAATTTTGGTATGTCAGTGATCTATGAAAGACACAGAGCTTTTTTGTCTGTTTGAAAACAACATAATAAAGATTTGTTATTAACAGAACTAATCACGGTAGGAAACTTTAACTCTGAAAAGTGTTTGGAAATGTTACAGTCCACTGGGCTTCAATCCATTATCTAAACACTCACAAATGTACCCATGCTCATCCAAAAGACCGGAACAACTCTCAAAGAGCTGTTACGGTCTTGTGAGTGAGTGGTACATAAACCATCCTGCAGATGAAGCTCAAACTTCCCTCTACACTTTTACATCTAAGGTTAATTTATTTTAACCAATGGAATAAATAATCTGACCCGACCTGTTGACTTGGTTTCATATGAAGTCAGCAACACTCGTACATTTTCGAGGTCCAGTGAAAGTCCCGAAGAAAATTAGCACAGTGGTATAATTTCCTTACTGTTTACTTACTTTGCAGCAATTCTAATAAAGTTTGAAATGGGACACACCCAATGGATAGGAGAGGTCCTGATATTAGGAGAGAGTAGCATTGTAAACAACAGTGCATCTATCCTCTGTTCAGGAATGTTTATGGAGAAAAGAAACTGAGAAATGAGAAAACAACAAAGGGAAAAAAAAAGACACTGACTAGTTTTGAGGGTAAAAACTTCACTGAATTCCCCAAGGGCTTTATGGTCCTGTGAGAAATAGAGAACTAGATGTTTAATCTCCTTTGAGATGTGGCTGGTTTCCACAACTTAAATGATCATTATCCTTATTGAGCAGCTTCTTATAAACAATTTTGAGCATTTTGTTTTTTCAGCACAAAACTGTCATTAAATGCTGATGTTGTTCCCCCTCTTTCCTGTGCTAGAAGGACCAACTGAGGGTATTTTTTCTTTCTTGCTAGTTTTCTGCTCTTGCCTAGTAACTTGTGAATCATTAACTGACACTACAGAGCATAGCTGTGAAAATAACTGTGGTTTAGAGCTGCCAATAATGGCCCACTAAAGTTCCTTCCCAGCACATGGCATAAAAACACCTCCAACAAACATTAAAAAGTCCCTTCTGATGTTGCTTAACATTGCCAGCCTGCTTGGGCTTAAAAAGCACAATAAAGAGGTTGCTTTCCAGATTTTCATATGCCAAATGGGAGGTGCTTGTTGGTGAAGCTTTTCCCTGAGGGAAAGGAGAGCAGCTGAGTTACCTCATGCTGCAAAGTTGATGTTTGGATGATCCCACTCTGGGGAAGCATACACAAGTGCCACAGTCAAGCTGCTACTAGAGGATGTGTCTGTACTCAGCAACTAAGCAGTGAGAAAGTTCAAGAGAAAAAAAGGAGCATCATAAAGACACTCTTTGAGAGTACATGACATCCAGCACAAGCCATTATGCAGCAGCCTGAGTACGCCAAGGAACAACAGTATGAATACAAAAAGTGAGTGTTTGAAGTCTTAGTGGAATTCCCTGAAAATATAGTCACTTGAGGAATCTATTTCTTCAGAAAATACCTTTTGTGTGGCTGGGATATTTGGGGGATTCTATTTTAATACCTGTGTTCTGGATCTAGTGGAGCAATGCTTTTATCACGACTATAAAATGGTTATGAGCCAATTCCTCATATGAAACAGTCAGTAACAGTGGGGCTTTTTTATGACAAACATGATGTCAGACAAAGGGCATCAGGACTTAGTCTTTGTACTACAATACAAAATAACAATACATAAACACCTTTGTGAAAGCAGCTTGAAACCCCATGTTTTCTATTAAAAAGTCATGTTCAATCTTCACTGTTGATAGAACAGAACAGCTAACACAGAGAACACTGTATATCAGAAAGGTCAATAGTTATTATGAGCTACAAATATATTTTTTTCCATCCTTCAGGCTGTTTAGCGCATATCACAGCATGAGCAGCTGTCTTCTTTAATGCTTTTAAAATTAGAATCCCAAAGAGGAAGAAAAAATTACATTTGCAATGATTGCTCTTTGCTTTTGTAAGTTTACTTTAATACACTATTTTTTATACATGAATCTTCCGTGCAGCCTAACCAAGGGGCAGTAACTGGTTGCTAGTATCTACTGGATTGTTACATCAATGCCTAGAGAATCCTGACCAAAAAAAAATCACTTTGCACAAATTGTGTAACCTCGTTGAATAACCTGTCTAGAGAAGTACGTAGCTACTGGGCATGTGTTTAAACCAGGCAAGTGCACATGTGCAAACACAGACTGATCATTACTAATGGCGAATTTTAATAAACAGAGAGGGCCACCTGACCCACCATTTTCTGTTCACACACTGAAGAGGGAGAAAAAAGAGGGTGGTAAGACTGTGGCACCATTTGACCTCTTGTAGTTTTCAAACATGGCAAGTATCTGTGTTCATCTGTGCTAACAGTGAACAACTACTTAACACTGCAAAGAGGTTTCCATGCTCTTCTTTGGATTTCAATCATATTGGCTCTATCAAACTGTTCCACTCTCCAAGTTTAAACCTTATCTGAGCGCGTATTGGTGTGTCAAATGCAAACTAGTACTCTATAAATATTTTGAAGCATGGAAGGCAAGATATAATTTTCCTTATAAAACAAATTCTTAGCTAATTTAGAATGGTTCAATGATAAAAACTCAAACAAGCAAGTTGGAGTTACACACCATATGTTGTCAAGGGAAAATATGTATAATTGTCTAGAAGAATGTTTTAATCATATGTTTAACGTTTTGCTTACAGATAACTTCATCACTGGACAGTCAGAGGCAATAGGTATGGAGCTAAGCACCGTGTCATGGCTTCATAATTCAGCATACAGTCAAGTGAAACTTTTAAAATGTAAGAAAACATAATTTTGCATACTCAGAATCTACTTAACCCTCTCAAAACTAGGTTTAACTAACCTAGGTACTGTTCAATAAAAAGAATAATGGAAACAATGAAGAAATATAGCCCTTCTCATATTTTGCCAAACAAATGGCACTTAAAAATACCCCATAAATATAACTATTACTTAAACATGAAAATACTCATGTCCTCAACACTGTGCATCCAAATGTATTTCAGAATGCTGTTAACATCTCCATCATCACAAGATTCTCTGTGCGATTGTCCCTTCTCATCTGTCACTTAGACACTCTGTGACCCGGCCCAGGATAAGATGAATCAGACTGGCTGCTAATCCTGCAGCTTCTGAGGGATTTGCTAGCACAGCTGGCACAGCAGGTAGCTGAGGCTGTTGGGATGTGCTGCTCAGCTGGTAGTGCTTTCAGCAGCAGCCCTCACCCCAACACACATTCCTGGCCGAAGAAAGGGTAAGAGACCCAACTGCCTAGGCTTCTCTACGACTTAGTCTCTTATTAGAACTGCTTTCTTGTTCTTGTTACAGTGTTTTCTCCTCAGGGCAGCATATTAAATTAAAATATGGCAACAATATTCCTAAGGTACGCCAAGAGAGTTCTTATACAGATAAGCTAGCACTTATAGATTTCTTTGCTTATGCAGAATTTATAAAAAAGCTGAAAATAATGACAAGTGCTATGCCATTGAAATTCAAAGAGTTGAGAACAAGTATCTCCAAAAATGACAGACTTGAGGCTGCTGAAGAAAAAACCCCCAAGGGGTAGTTTCTGTGGGCTGCAGCCATGCATTATTCTTAGAAAACTATTAATTCAAATTATTTAGTAAAACAAATGTCAAGTGGACTGGACATCTTACTTTTATTATATTTTCTGCCTTTATCTATTTATTTTGCACTGTGGAATTAAGAAGGCTTTTGACAGACATAATCAGAACCTGTCATATAACACAGGAAACAGCACGTTAAAAAATCAGCCCACACTGCAGATATTTTGGCATATTTATCACAAGGCTTGAATGGTAAACAACAGAACAGAATTCTGGGGTATTTTTTGGCCTTATTTTAACAATGGGAACAATGACTTTTTTCCCCATAATGCCCCTTCAATTCAAGCGCTAAGCAAAACAAGGCCAGACCCATGATAATAGGAATAAGCTGATCAATAACAATTGTTCTTCCTTTCGGTAATCCATTTTTCTTCCTTCAGTGTTTGCAAACTGAGTAACTTGGAGAATAAACATTTAGGCACAGGCAGAACATGGTATGATTGGTGAAATTTCCATGGCACAGTATTTTCTGAGTTTTTCTGAGTTAAAATTTTTCTACATTGTATCTTCACAATCCTGGAGCTTGAACTGTTTCTTTTTTCTCCAAGTCTGAAGATCACCCCATGGATTAGCAAATGATTGAGGATTGTCTCTTAAAAGACTCTTTAAAAAACTGTCAGAATCAACCCGAGACAAAGATTTATTATGAACTATTTAAAGGGCTTAATATATGTATCCCCAAAGAGCCCTTGGAGCAAACTAGAAAGGAAGAATGGAAATCTCAAAGAATGGGAAAAATCTCCAATGCCTCACTTTCTTCACACCATGATTACTGTTTACTCAAAGGATAAAATGCCTAACCTGTCACATGCAGTCTTCAGAAGCGATATTATTGCTGATGTACAGTAAAAAACCCAAAACAATGAGCCTCGACAGTAATATGCCTAAGAAAGGCAGCTGTAATTTGCTTTCTAACCTGTCCACTAACACACTAATGTGGATACATCTTGTAGAAAGCACTGATCTCCTGACCCAGACAGCAATCAAACAACTGCCAGAGTGTTTGCTGTCACACAAGCTGTGACCATTACCTTAATTATATGTTACTACATAACAAACCTTCCCTAATGAGCAACTCTTCTCCCACCCATGTGCCAGCTAACCCTTCCGTCCTTGAAGAGCATCACTGCATTTGATTTAAATTTGAAATTTGAAAAGCATATTCACATGCAGTACTTCCCACAGATAAAGATATGTATTTTAACAAGGTTAGTTGTTATAGTGCCAAGACAATAAAATGTACAGGCTTATACCAAACAAAGGGAATTAGAAAGAAAGATACTATATGTGACTGGAAAACTTCAGGTAAAGCTGGATATGACCTTTGATTATATGTTCATATATAACTCTATCTATCTTTGAATATTTCTTTGTGTTCAGGGAAGTACATAAAATACTTCCATAACGATATTTTTCACTTTGTGCCTAAGCCCAGGAACGGTACCTGGGTCATGGTTCACACAAGTGCTTGTTTTCCCTCTCTGGTACCAACTTCCAGCAGGTGACATTTTTTCTTCACTTCTAGTTTTTATATCCATTTTCCCCCTCAGCATTTTATTTCCTTCTATTGTCAGGTGTTTAGGACATTTCCATTCAATTCACAGGACACCATATCCTTATGAACAAATAAAAGATAGCTTCTCTCCCCACAGAAATGATCTGTGCTCTACCTCAGATGCAGTACTGGAAAAAGGGGGAAAGAGTGAGGTGTAGGAATCTGGTTTTGGTCTGTCTGGGTTATTAGCCTCTCTTCTTATGGGACAGTTTCAACATTCTAGCCATTCATGCTAAATGCATATCTAACCTAGAGTGATTCAGTGGGAAGCATCTGCAGACTTCCCATCTGCTATGTGTTTTACTTCAGTGCTGAGTGTCAGTGTCAAAACACATAAAAATGCAGCTATTACATCAAAAGAAGATCAGGAGGAACATGAGAAGGACCTAAATAGCAATCAGAGCAGACAATTGAACAGCAGAGCAACAGATGAAATTTCATGCAAACAAGGGCAAGACGTAGCACACTTTTGAAGAAACGGAAACTCCTCTATATTCAGGAGCTTTAAATAATTTTAATTAGGCAATAAAAGGAAATGGAAATATTTCAGTGAAAACACCTGTTCTGTATGGAGACTGTTATAGCTAAAGACTTAAATGAGATGTTAGAACACACACAAAAAAAAAATTTAAATTAATAAATTTATAAAGAAAATATTACTATGCCATTATGTAACTTTATGGACCAGACTTTAAATTTGGTATTGTGTTCAGTTCTAGTCATCTGTTATTAAAAAAGAGAATGATGGAAACAGAAAAACCTAAGTAGAAGGACATCTGAAGAGAGATTAATGAGATTATAAATATTTAGCTTTGAGAGCAGATAAATGTGACAAAAGATACATAAAAAAATGAATGATACATAAAAGATAGAATAAGAACAGGATATTTTCAATAAATTGAAGGGAAAACAGATTTTGAACTGATAAACACAAAATTATTGAAATAAATAATTTTTACCACATAACATGTAATCTATACAATTATCTATCTATCTATCTAGGAACTTCAAAAGAAGGACTAAATATCTCTGAGGCTGACTAGAATAACCATACTTCACTATGCATAATAAAATTTACATGAAATATCAAGTGTTCTAATTCAACTTGTATGGCACAGTTACCATACCGAAGATTTTACATGTGATTTGGAAGTATTTAGTACCAGCTACTTTAAATGATAAGAGAGTGGGCTAGATAAATATTCAATATTCACTTACATATTACATAAGTTCCTGTGTTCTTATGAAATTCCTCTTCCATATAAAGATCTGTACCAGGAGATGCTTCTCTTGTTTACTCATCCTCCACCCTGCATGGTTTATAATTTTCTGGTAGTTTCTAAGTATTCAGTAGCCTAGAAAAATAATCGAGTCCCTCCAGGAAGGTTATGTAACTCCACGGTCTTCTCTTTCCTTTATTTGCTGGCTTTGAATTGGAACATTCTCATGACCTTTATCTAGAAGTTATAAACAGCAACATAAAGCTGATTTGTATCAAGGTTGGAGTAAATTCTGAAGCTAAGGAGATCTGTGGTGAACCTCTTGCCAGTGCTCCCCTTCTCTGAGTACTGAAAAATTCAAATACTTTCAGCTGAAGTCATTACAGGTCCTTGAATGGACTTAACATTAAGTGAACACCTTGGTAAAGCTTCTACAGGTACATCAACCAGAAAAGGGAGGTCAAAGAAGGTGTACTCCCCTGATAAAGAATGATGGAAAATTGGTAATAATGGATGAGGAGAAGGATGAGGTACTCAACACCTTTTTTGTCCGTCTTCAAGGGCAACCTCACTTCCCACACATCTTGAGTGAATGGACAGCAGGATGGAGACTGAGGGAGCAAAGTCCCTCTCACTGTAAGTAAAGATGAGGTTCATGACCATGAACCTGAACATAGGTAAGCCTATTGGACACAATGAGTTGCATTTCACAGTCCTGAGGGAATTGGCTGATGTAGTGGCCAAGCCACTCTCCATGAGATTTGAAAAGTCATGGCAGTCAGGTGGAGTCCCAGGTGACTGGAAAAAGGGAAATGTTGCACTCATCTTTAAAAAGGGTAGAAAGGAGGACCCTGGGAACTACCGTCCTGTCAGTCTCACCTCTGTGCATGGGAAGGTCATGGAACAGATCCTCCTAGAAGCTGTGCTAAGGCACACAGAAGACAGGGAGGTGATTCAGGACAGCCAGCACGGCTTTGTCCAGGGCAAGTCCTGCCTAACCAACCCAGTGGCCTTCTGTGTGATGGAGTGACTCTGTCAGTGGGCAGGGGAAGGGCTACAGATGTCATTTATCTGCACTTCTGTAAAGCCTTTGACAGGCTCCCTCCTAACAGCATTCTCTCTGAGCTGGACAGAGATGGATTTGATGAGTGGACCGTTAGGTGGATATGGAATTGGTGGTCAATGGCTCAGAATCCCAATGGCATCAGTGACAAGTGGTATCCCTCATGGGTCCATATTGGGAACAATGTTATTTAATATCTTCATTAATGACATAGATGAAGGGAGAACCCTTTCAGCAAATTTGCAGTTGACGCCAGGGTGAGTGGTGTGGTTGACACACCTGAAGGATGGGATGCCATCCAGAGGGACCTGGACAAGCTCAAGGAATGGGCCCATGGGAATCGCATGAGTTTTAACAAGAACAAGTGCAAGGTGCTGCACCTGGTTTAGGGCAACCCCGAATATCAACACAGGCTGGTTAACAAGACAACAGGGAGAGGGAGGGGATTCTGCCCCTCTGCTCTGCTCTGGTGAGACCCCACCTGCAGTGCTGCATGCAGCTCTGGGGTCCCAGCCCAGGAAGGACATGGACCTGTTGGAGCGAGTCCAGAGGAAGCCACCAAGATGGTTGCAGGGATGGAGCATCTCTCCTATGGGTAAAAGCTAAGAGAATCGGGGTTGTTCAGCCTGGAAAAGAGAAGGCTTCGGAGTAACCTAATTGTGGCCTCTCAGTACCTGAAGGGAGCCTACAAGAAAGCTGGAGAGAGACCTCGTGCAAGGGCAAGTAGTGACAGGACAAGGAGTAATGGCTTCAGACTGAGAGTACGTTTAGATTAGATATGAGGAAGAAATTCTTTACTATGAGAATGGTGAGGAGCAGGTTGCCCAGAGAAGTTGTGGATTCCCCATCCCTCAAAGTGTTTCAGGCCAAGTTGGATGGGGCTGTGAGCAACTTGGTCTAGTCAAAGGTATCCCTGTCCATGGCAGTGGGATTGGAACTAGATGATTTTTAAGGTCGCTTCCAACCCAACCCATTCTATGGTTCTATGATGATTTCTTCAGAACCGAGAATTTCCATCCTCCAGCTGGCCTAAGATGTCTACCTTTGCTGCATATACATTATATATTCGACGTTCTCTACATTTTCCGCACTCTACTACTTACATGGGAAAAAGCAGTGTGCACGGCTTGCCCACTGCCATTTTGGTTTTTTTGGTGAAGAATCTATGCTTAAATTGATTTGTTTAATCACTACAGATGATCTTTAAAGATAAAAGATTGTTATTACACAGCTTGTATAAGAACTAAGGCTTTGTGGAGAATAATAATTATAAGACTTTTTCAAGAAATTATAATAGAGATGTCACATATTACATATTGCAAAGAGTTTTGCAGTCAGATTATACTTTGTGTATTAAAAATATTATTGTAAGAATTTTAATTTAATCCTGGTACATTTTTAATGAACAATTATGAGTTAATTAGGGAAGACCATGAATCTTATGTGCAAATATCTTCTACAATACATGTATGTCTTGCTACAAAAAATACGAATTGTAACAGTGAATAAACATGTTTCAATGAAATATTACATAAATTCTTATATACTGTAAAATATGACTTGTAATGTGAAATTACTGTTCAAAGCCAAAAGGTGATATAGGACCGACAGTGATCCATGCTCTCTTTGTTCTCTCTTACTTCCATAGTCACAACGAAGATCATTAAATGGCTTACTGTTCTATGGAAAAGAGTTTTCTAGGTCAAAAAATTTAATTTCAGAATGACTTTGATTAATTGACATTTCCATCAAAATACAAAAGGCAACCCTCCATCTTCAAAAAGGTTTTGTAAAAAAATATTTGTTTTTTTCCTACTTAGGCACCCCAGATACTCCTAGAAAATCCCAGCACAGTGCAAATAGTGATTTCATATACAAAATGTTAGTAGCTGCTTAATATAATCAGGTGTTAGAATAATGATAATGATTACCTCATCATATTGGTAATTTTTGCATTCTGTTAGCAAATTTTGCTTTTGCTAACATGATGCAAAAGTTGTTAATATAATGAGTCTCATTGTATTAGCAACTTTCTATCACATTAACAAAGATTAAATTTGCTAATGTAATATGACAGTCACTAACGTAAGATTAGTGTAAACAGAGACCAAAATCTCTGTAGACCTCCTAAAGGTAATGCTGAACATGTAAGCAATGCTCATTTGTTTTTCCTTTGCCAGCTATACCTTGAGTGCCCTGAGTGTCACATCCATCTGCGCTCCCTGAACGTTCTCCAGGAAGGTCCACTTTGTGGAGCACTGGCAACCATGACACAATGATTAACTTTCGATGCAAAATCATGAACCATAAAGTGACTTGTTACAAGATAAGTGACTCATGCAAATGGGTCAGCTGATGTTTATACCACATAGAGACGTGTTCATGAAAACTGACATTAGCAATATTGCTGATTAATTTATATAGGACCTCCCATGATGAGCATACTGATGCCCACAGAAATACTGAAGAGTTACAGCAAACATCCTTGGTCTACATTGCTCATGGGGGTCTCTCAAAAGAGACTTCACGTGTTAGGAATTTATGGCATAAATGCCACAACATTATTAAGTGACAAAGAGCCTGAATACAGTGATCTTTTTACTTGTATAACACAATGTCAAAATGGCTGCACAACCCCTATGCACCTGCACAAGTGGCTTGGGAAGTAAGATATACTTAGCCATATATGTATAAAGGAAAATTAAGGGGCTTTAGCTGTGTCAAGGATCCCTCACTCCTGCTGTAACACTGGCCCCATTCATGTTCCTGGGGTAATGCTTTCACCTCCCTGTCCCAGACTTCAAAGGAAGCTCCCAGACTTGAGGAGCCACAGAGAAGCTGCGGCCCTTTGTGAGTATGGAAATACAGGTCCCTCTTCTCAGAGGAAGCCTAACCTTGCCTAAATGGTCTGACTTTAATGAGCAGTGGAGTAACATGCTAAGTTAAAGAAGAACTGTGGCAGACTGTTACTACAAGAGTGTTTTAGAAGATGAGCTTGCCCTCAGCTTCTATTTTGAGACTTTTAGGACAAGCCACATACCAAATCTGGACACTATTATTCTTCTTATATCCTGTCTCAGAACAACCTAAAAAATGTAAGTGCTCCTTCCTCAGGTCTACATGCATCCAGCGTTGGGACTTACCAGACTATGACATGTGGGTGCCAGAATGCAGTTCTCGTTTGACAAAAGTGAAAATTGAATGCAACAGTTAGTCAACACAAGAACTATTTACAGTAGCAAGCAGTTAAACACCACTAAAATATTCTGAGGAGAAAAATCAACTGTTTGTATACAGTCTAGGGTGAAAAACCGTGGAATCAGAAAGGCAGTAGACATAAGCTGTCAGTGAATAACCTCAGCACAGCCTCATGCAAAGAATGACAGCCACTTGATACAGTCTCTCTCTTCCTTACAAAAATACACCAGTAAATTCAGCCCATATCATGTAGTACCAAAAGCTAAAAGCAAGCAGGGTTCCTGCAGAACAACGCTGCTGAGCAAACTGGGAACCCAGTAAGTAAACTTGAAAACTGTGCAGATAAATAAAACACATGTTCCAACTTTTCATTTGCTTTGTGCTTGATTTGATTTTATAGCTATTGAATCAGTTTTGTGGTCAAGCACAAAGAAGTTAGAACAGCACATATGAATTGTGGGTGCTGTGAAGTCCTAAATCCAACGGCACAACTGCAGGTACCAAAACAAGCTATCTAAGTAAAGGAAAGGGCTGAAGGGGGAGCTAGATATTTAAGAAGGTTCCTCTATTGAATATGAAGGGCCTTTTGACATCAGAAGAAGTTAAAACTGGATTCACAGCTTTATGTTAATATGTATGTTTCTTTTACTATAAACAGCGGGCTGAACTCAAGAAAAAACTAGTTTTGTGATAAATGATATTTCAGTTCATAGTACTAAAATATAAAAAGGAACAATCATGAGTTTTCCACTTCTTTTCCTTCAGTTCTTGGAATGCGCTTTCTGCGAACAATTGTTTAATTAGAAGACCATTTCTTTCAGTGAAGTGTAAAAGTGAAGCCCTAACCACTTATTGTTATGAACAGTATGTGGTTTTTTCTTTGTTAGAGCAGTATTTCTGGAGCTGATTCATGACTGAATTCTAATATGGCAAACTGTATTCTGCTGATCTAAATTTCACTGGCACAGGTTTTGTTTTTTTCATGCAGAAATCCTAGTCTATCTTGCCCAGTTTTATTTGACTCTGACAGTTCACAGCTGAGCAGTTCAGAGAAATACACAGCTTCCTTAATTCACCTCACTTGACAAAAGCAGGACCTGATCCTGCAAGTCAGCTTTAAAATTGCGTTTGGAAGCTGTCATGGAAATCACGTGAGAGACAAACTGGTTCTCACCATTTCAGAAAATTAGGTCACTTATTTAGGACATTAAAAAGAACTTAGGAGTTCTGACTCGAGGCACACAGGCGCACATTATATTTCTTTGCCGGTGTAGTCCCCTTACCTAGTGTAAAGAAATAGATTCCTAATAATGTAATTATAATAAGCTAATCTGTCTTAAAAAGTTCCTTTAGAGACATATTTCACGATACAACTCTTTATGCTGAATTGTATGAATGATGATGGGCCTTTTTCCACAAAGCTTCCATAATGCCAAAGATCTTTGGATTGAGCACAAGAAAATTTAGGTCATACGGGGATAACACCACGATACAACAAAAGCCTAAACCAGGGCAGAAACCTTAATGGCAACTGGGGCAGGTGTTTGAGGAGCATATTGTATTCTCCTAAGGCACAGTGTCAGAGTGACATGAGAAGCAGGAGAAACAAAGTAATTTGTTGACATTTTTTTCCCCCTGTGTGCTTTGTATCACATAATTGCAGCATGCATTGCACACAATTTTACTCTGCCATATTCAGCCTAAGCTTAGCTTGTTTGTATAATTTCCCAGTCCCATTGACAACCCTCAAGCATATCCATGGATTAGTAGAGGATTGTGTTGGAGGAGACAGCCAGGTCTTTCTGGTCCAGTGCCACGTACATCCCTTGACACTTGAGCCATAGGAGAATCCCTGACAGGGGCAGCAGTTCCAGGATTGATGTCATCTGCGGGCCAGCCACTAGAAGTCAGCAGTCACATACACTCTTACAAACAGGGAAAAAAAAGGTGTATAGGATAAGCATCTTGCTAACTGCAATCTACAGCCAGAACCCTGGATTCTGCTAGAGCACCTCAGAGTGCCAAGAGCTGCCCGAACACCCACACCCCTCTAAGCAGGTGTAAGGTGCGTATTCCCCAGACTTTGTACGTAACAACTTCACTACAGCATCTAAAGACGCGGGCATTGCTTTTGTACAGACAACTGAGCTGCCATTTCGGCACCTCTCCTGGGTTCCCTGTGTCTGGAAGGGAAATACAGTTTGTGGGAGGAAGGACTGAATGGTGCACGGGCCCGCGTGATTGAATACCATTGAGCAAATGCAGAAACAACCATGAAAGCTGCTGGGGTTGGATACGTCCAAACAAAAGCCATAGCATTACCAACACACTATTATTTTTAGTGTCATGTGCTGTATTGCATTATTTGATAAAAGTAAATGCAAGAATTTGCCAGATGACTTGATTTCTGTCCTTGTCAGATTATTTTGTTTCGTTTCTGATGAAAACCTAAGACAAGCTTTGCAAAATTATTTTTGTGGATTCTCTTTTCAGCTTCTTTCCCCTTCCTATTGCCGTGTCTAATGGCATTTACCTATGGCTCAGTCACTGATTTATGTCCACTGGGATGATAGATACACATCCCATAAGTGATATCAGCTTATTTTTGTTACATTATATACAGAGAATGGATACTCTGAATTGCATCTGTGAATAAAAGCATTGCAAATTGTTATTAATTATACCCTAAGGAAGATGTATTCCACTGTCGAACTTTCTGAAAAAGGAAAAATATAATAATTCTTCTCTTCACTGAACAGTTTTTTCCTTCATTATGGGACAGCTGAAGAACACAGTATTTCTTTTACCATGCAGTTCTGAAAGTGCCAGTTGGGTGAAAACATATTTTTGGGTACTTAAAAATATGAAAAAGTTACAAAAGCTTGCATGGAAACTCCACGTATGTCCGCTTAACAAAAATAGCCTTTGAACTGCAAAGAAATTTAGTGATGATTACTGTTCACTGAAAAAATAACACAAAATGTTATTCATCTATTTCTTTTCCTGACCATGTGTTTATCTATCATTTTGCAGTTTTCAGCAGAGCAGATGTGCTATGACAGAAACAGCAGCTACAGTATTTGCTCCACATATAGAAACAACAAGCAAATGTGACTCATATCCTGGATTACATTAAACAAAATGGAGGAGTGACAAAAAAAATCTGTTAGTCTAACAACAGATTTTAATTGCAAACTAAATTGAAATTCATTTGTTTAAAAAAGTGTTTCCAAATGTTAACTCGCAGATTTATACTGTAGTATTTGCCAAAAATGTTAATGTTGTGAGGTGAAATCCTGTTTCTAATGAGGTCACTAGAGCTTTGTCACTGCATCTGGGGGCAAGAGTCCATCTTGGTCCTTTATGTGGTTCCCCCAGATAATTTTATGTACACCACACTAGCACTAAGCTTTCACTGGTCTTAAAAAAAAAAAAAAAATCTTTAAGGCTGCAAATGATTAAATGCAATTAAGGATTTGTCCATAAAATGTAATCAATAATTATCATTCAATGATTGGCTGCAGAGACCTGGGCTTGAAATATGAGCTATTTGTCAGAGGGCAAACTCAAATGTCTTTAACAGAAGCCGGCTCTCTGTTCTTGACCTATTAAAACTTTGTTTGCTATTTTACTTGCTGGTGAACAAGTCATGCAGAAAGGTGTTGAGGAAATGAGCCAGCGTGTTCCCCAGGTGATATAAATGCTTTATCAAACTGATCCCTGCCTTGTTATGTAAACTATACCTGGTACCGTTCGTTTTAAACAGAGAGATAAACAGATCTAATATGCTTCAGGGCGTCATGCTTTATGCATGAACTGCTTTTTATTTTTATATTAAAGATTTTCCTGACACAACCCTTTGCAATGAAGGAAAGCTCCAATATAATGTCTTAACTACAACCACTGCAGCACCTGCAAGTTCAAAGTACTGAGACTGATATTCCCTGATCAGATAGTCCCATGTTAACCTATTTAATTAATTCTTAATAAACAATTAATTTTTTAGTGAAATACCTCTTGCAATGAGAAAGTCTCTCTCTAAAGATAAATGAAGTAATCCTCTGAGAAGGAATTTATAAATAACTTGGTCTATCTATTCACAATATTTAGCTACCTACCCTTTGCTTTCACTTGTCTGATTTATCATTTGTTTTCTTATTTATTTTACAATTTTCAATCTGAAGTGGTATCAGACAGAACATTTTTAACCTTTTCAGGAGTAATACCCCGTTTCTTTTTATAGCAATGGGATTAAATCCTACTTTCAGTTTTCAGGGGAGCAAATGCAGAATATTACCAAAAGATTTCAGTTACTTAAGATTTAGGTCCATAAACAAGATCAGGATTTAGTCAGCTGTCTTGAATTTCAGATATGCAAGATGGAAGCGAACACATTTATTCTCTCATTTAAAAAATGGGCCTACAGAATGTTAGAAGGATCCACTTTGAGAATTGTGTACACTTTTGCCATAAAAATGATTTTCAAATTCCTTGGTTTAATATCCAATGCCATACTCTGAAATTTTAAGGATAATTAGAGAACGTTATTTTCTTAGAACCGTATAAGAAGAAAGAGGAAAAAAGTCTTACGTGGATTGTCAGATACACAGAAATATTTTTTTATCCTACCTAAAACAAGATTTGAAGTACACTTCCTAATCTGAGCACAGCCTTAACTATGGAGTCACTAGAGATACCCTCGTTATTTATCTGCTTCTACAGATTTGTACGAATGCATATATGTCCATACTAGTCCAGATATACATTTGTGTATTCAAATGGCTTTTGCATATCCTCCTTATAAGTTTCCATTGACTAATTAATTAAAAATAGTTGGTCAAAATGGTTCACAGAGCACTCTGTATTATACTCAACACAACAGTTGTAATAACTCTCAGGCTGGTAAGACTAGTAGGCTTAGTCTGCCTCAGGTCACATTTTCAAGGCTGAAAAAAATTCTCTACCTGATAAAAGCCTTTGTTTTAGCAAGCACATATGCACAAAGATAGCACAAAACCCATGATTTTAATGCTGAAGGTGTCTGAATAACAAGTTAAAAACTGGATAATATAACAGTCTTCGCTAAAAGTCTGGTTTGTTTGTATTCATAATGTAATATTTACTTTTCTGGATACATGATGCCTTCCTTCCCTTTGTTCCATCAGCAACTCAAAATAGAAAAAACTAATGAAATTTAACTATCCGTAAGTCTTTTTTGTGGAAGGACTGAATTATAACTTTTTAATTTAGTCAAGTAAAGAATTATTACAGTAGGACTCTAGGGCAGGAATGTGTTAATAAAATCATACTCTCTGCCTTTTCATTTAAAATAATCCCCTTGAGCTGATTAAATGAAATATCACTTGTTTAATAACTTACAGAACATTATTTTTAAGCAGAAATGTTTTGCATATCTTCCTATCCTGATTTTAATTCTAGGCACAAAGTAGTGAAGGCACTGACATCACACAAAGGGAGTAGAGTTTAGCACTTGGATATAGTTTGTCCTGTCATAGTGGCATCTATAATTTAGTGTGAAGCAGTGAGGTAGACAGAGCATTATCATTAGAAATCATCCTGAACAGGGATATAAAACACAGTCGCAATAACACTTGTCAGAAAGGTGACTGCAGTCAAAACTAATATCCAAGAGTTTCAAGATAAATGCTGACACTGCAGCCATCTTACAAAGACTATTATTGCTCAAAAAAAACCACCCCAAAAATGAAAAAAAACCCAAAACCCAACTGTGAACCTTCCCCAGAGAGAACAAGTTAGTGTGAAGTTTGTATCAAGGCGGCATAAATTTAGTAAGATTTATGGTAAGTTAGTTTTTCTGGCTTAATGACTTTAAGCAATTTCTCCCTCCAACCTCTCCCCATTATCTGAAGTATACGAGTGCAATACTCAGAAACGGTGAATAACTGTGCTGCTTCCAGGTTCAGTCCCTCTCTCTCTGCTGCCCACTTCCTCAGCCTTTTCATTCCTCAAAACCCACTTGATTTTCTTACTCTTACCTCTTGGAAAGCAGATGTGATTTCATAGTCTTTTACCACTGATTTCATAACTGCAAAGCCACAAGGAAACTCCCAAATCATAACTGTAGCTTTAAAACTTGGAAGTAACAATAGTAATTTCATTGTGTTTGTTTCTTTGGCACTCATAATGCATATCTCTGTATACATACGCAGATGCACAAGAACGCTGCCTCTTTAGTACATGGATTCATAGCACAAGGTCTTTGCAGATGTACTGCAGGACACGATACTGGTGTGGTGTACAAGGTATTTCTCCTGCTACAGGCAGCCTGTCCTGATCAGAGACACAGAACGGACACAGTGCTTTGAGCGCCTCTGGAGCTCGGCATGCCGGGTTAGATGATTTCGGACAGTGGTTAACACTGCTGAGAAATGGGGGAAAAATCTGCTATAATCTCTAGGTTCTGTTCTAGGCCCCAGCCATTTTCAGTGCATCAAATATCCTGATTCCGATGTCGTTTATATGAGAATCACCATTTTCCAAGGTCTACTACTCTCTGTCTGAAGAAAGCAAGCAGGAGGCTCTTCAGAGAAGACCTAAGTGTAATGTGTGAAGTGATCAGCTAGCAGAAGCTCTTGAGCTCTATTATGCAGTATTACGTGGTTTTATAGAAACTCAGCCATAACACAACAAGACTAATTTTGTATTGGTCTAATGTATTTAATTAAAAATAAAGGAGACTATGAGTCCTTGTTACTACAGGAGTTAAGAGGACTGCTTGTTCAACAATTTCTGTCTGATTATAGATAACAAATGTCTCTGGAAAAAGAGTCAGAAGACCTGTTGTGCAACACAGATAATGTGCATGTAGAAGATCTTTCTTCCTAAATTACCAATTGGCATCTAAATTGACTCGAAGCACAATACACACTTCTATATAAATACTGTAACTGAAATTAAAAGGGAATGCTGTCACCATATATAAATGCCCACATATTTTAAAAGTCTGGTCTGCTCTTGACTGTGGGGTTAGTTAGTGGCAATGATTTCCACACATCCACAGCAGCTGACAAACATGCTTCCTTTAACCTGTTTTCCTGATCCTCCATATGAGTTTTACTAAATGGATTTGTACCCTTGTAAAAATAAACCTAGGATATTATAAGGAAGATTATTCCAGTCTTTTCCATCTTTCCTCAGAAAGAAATATTCCTATACCTCCAATCATGTCTACAATTCATGTCTAAAGCCATTTCATACTCGTTATATTATGTCATGTATGTTAATTGAAATAGCACATATAAACCCTTATAATTTTCAAAAGTAATTTTAGTACAGTTTTCCACAGCATTTTTGTAGATCAGGAAAATGTCTCGCTCCTAGGTAATCATTGTTATCCTGTGGGTTTCTACCTGCCTTTTTATTGGAACACTGTATTTGGGCATTTCACCTTTCCTTCATATTTCCTCCTTTGTTAAATACCATCTAGACCTCACAAATGTATCAGTTTGTTTGGATAGCTTCTGTTTTGAAATCTCAGGTTTTGCGTGCAGTAATTTTGTCTCAGTGAACAACTTTAAAACTTCAGTGCCAGTTTAGACTAATAGAAAGAACATAAACTAAACTGCCTTTATTACCTGCAAATTCAGTAAACTGAGCAGTTCATTTCTAACTACCAATCCATAGTCTTACTTTTCTTTTTTTCCACACATAACCCAATTTACTTTTCAGTCTTCCTCTTAGTTCTCCGAATTACCACCTTGCAGTTAACTGCATGGTCTTGACATATTCCTGTTGTCTTTACTGTGATGGATTTATGGTTTTTCTGCAAGATTGGATTTTCACAATAACCCCAGGAATTTCACCATTTAAAGTCATTACTACTCTCAGTAAGTTCACATATGATGCCATTCAGTTGTCATTACTTAAATGAGTTTCATGATGAATTTATGGATTACAGTTTCCCAATACTGGCTAATGAATCTATGGATTACAGTTTCCCTGTATGGGCTATATTCAGCTCTTTCCTTTTTCCAGGATTTCCCAGCTTACTTGGAGTAGTGGCGATTTGTGATGTAAATAATTCTACCTACACCCTGATATTGAACAAAATTTTATTGGAGGCTGAACTGCAACTATTTTTGATCCAACATCTTTTACAACAAGAAAGGACGAGGTAGAAAACAGACCCATCACTTCTGTGTGTCAAAACCCACAAGTGTTAAAAGTACCAAGAACAGTTCATTGAAATCTTGTCAAGGTGTGAAATTTTTGGGTAGACAAATGCATCCACCATTATCTTTCAGCTAGATTCTGTGACTCTTTTTTTTTTCCCTCAATACTGATCACTCATAGTCCTTTTCCTGGCCAACGTGTCTGAATGTGCACCACATGCATCCCTGCCTGCTTAAGGATTGGTATTTACATGCATATATATGTAGAGAAGAAATAATTTTTAAGACTTCACTCTAATATCAAATTATCCCATAAAGATGTCATGATCAGTGAGATCTGACATTATCTATGGTCTCCAACTGGTGGTATTTTCTTTCAATAATGCCTGCTTCCATTAAATTTAAAATAAACATGTTTTCAATTATGTGGCTCAGAGCACAAACAATAAAGTGTGCAAAATCTTTTTGTGGATGTGTGATCACTGTTAGTCAGTAACCACAAAGACTTAACAAACGTAAGGTGTCAAGACCTGACCGCTTTATTTGCGGCACGCACACTGTGCCGTGTAAGAACATTTACAAGCAGATATTGGTAGGAGACAATCACAGAAGTTTAAAAAAATGTATTTTCCTTATGTGTAGGTACGAGCCTGCCTGTAGACTGTAGAGGCAAACACAACTTCTGAGTTTGTTTCTGAGAAAAAAAACCTCACGGTTCAAAAGTAGGATAAGTTATAGATATTAAATGGGAGCTATGAAGCAAACATATACTGAATTTCTTTCCTAGCAAAAAAGAGTCTAGATTTACAGTAAATTTACTTTCCTTCATGGCTTGAAAACTACATTACATAAAAAAAATTAAGTTAGATGGAGAGGAATAAATTTAATCAAAACACTGTTAGATAAAATAACTTGGATTTACGAGTCTGCAGCAGCTACTGCCAAAACAAAGCTGCTGTGATTTACCAAAGCTAACAACATTCATTGTTTAAAAATCCAAAGGTAAAAAACTAACAAAACTTTACTAAATTATCTATAGTATTTAATGTGCCAAACTACTTTGTTGCAACGAATTTATCAAGTGGATTGCTTAAGACCATGTTCTTACTGTCTAAAAGAACCCTGAAAAGTAGAAAAATTTACCATGGATTTGTAAGAGGTCATGAAGTTAAAGACAATGATCACTCCCACTACAACAGTATAAAATTATGCATAACACTGGTGCAACTTCATTGCAGAAGTGAGAAATTTGCATTGTTTATGATGGAAGCATGATTTGGCTGCTCATCTTCTAAAGGATTTGGATTTCAGACTAAGAACTGCTATTGCAAAATATCTGGGAAGATCACAGCATGGAAGAGATTACATTTGGGCATTAGCATTGATAACTGTAAAAATAGGAATATATGGAATCAAGGATGTTACAGTTTCTCTCAATGTATCTGAAAATTATCATTGTTCAAAAAAAAAACCACATTCCGGACCAATTTGATCTGTTTCTTGTGGTGTATAGAATAAATAAGAAAGTACCTTAGGTGATTTTATGAGTATTAAAAGAGAGAGCTGTGCTAATCAATTCCTTTTATTTCTTCTTTCTTTTGCCTTTATCTTGAACACAGAAATAGAAAATAAATCATAGTAACTATATTTCTCAGAAGTCAGTATCATTTACTTTCAATAGACTCAGTAACACTGTTTAAACCTTGAAAGCTAATAAACATGGATTTGTAGAATTAAAAATATCGAACAATTGGAGAAATAGCTGCTCACAAAATTAAAGTTTTATAGCCCAAAGTTGAAGATTGTGTTCCACAGTTTAAATATTTCATATCTGATGTTTTCAGACTCTACTACAGTGTGAAGTCTGATTTCGACTTTTCAATCCAATCCAACTTTTTGAGTTTGGTCTCAAAATCTAGATACTACTATCTTAGCTTCATCTTCCTATTAAAAGGCTATCCAATGTCTACCTACAGTCTTTGATACAATTAACATGAGCTTTCTGTATGATATGTGTTAAAGGAAGCTTGAACTTGAAAATAAGCTCTGATATTACAGCATAAAGTCAGCAGGGGTTGCTGCCTAAAAGTAAACCCAGCACAGTTTCTCGATAGCAACTGCCATACAAGTTAACTAATATTTGAATAATTTTCTCTTCCACAGCTATGGGGTGCCAGAAGTTGTTTCTGACTATGCTTTGTATTTATACTCAAGGTAGGAGTCAGTCTTTACATTGGCAAGCCAAGAAACCAGGGTTTTTTGTGTTTTGTTTTTTTTTTTTTTTTTTTTTTTTTTTTTGTCGTCCAATTAAGGCCAATGTACTTTGCTGGGGCTATCAAAAGTAGCAATTATGAGGACATCTATGACCAGGAGCAGTTTCTATTAAAATGCATCAACTGATTAAGCTGTAGCAGTAATTGGAGAGAAATGAGTTCACAACTGAAACTTGTTGTTTGAGTTAACACATTGTTTTGTTGCTCTTGGTGGATTTAAGTGCCCTAACTTCATAATTAGACCTGGTGATTTCAAAAGGTCTTTGGCAAAATCCACAACTGACTCCACACCTTTAAAACCTATGGCTACACTTATTTATACAAATTAATTATCAAGGCTGTTGTGTACTGTTTTCATTGATATCAAAGGGACTACTTGGTGAACAAGATGCTGGATAAATGCAGGTTAATAAGACCACAGAAGACAGAAATGCACAGTATGTGTTGAAGAGAGGCAAAGATGTTACTGAGTGTCTATATACATTGCATCTGGAATCACAGACTATTAAAACATAAGCATATTAGAATACAAGGATATCAGTCCCATCAGTGAAGATAAAATGAACCCCAGCAACTTGCACAGCAGATACTTTCTTAACTAGTTGAGAAACGGTGACTCAAAATCCATGACTATTAACTGTAAGACTCTAATACTGCAGGGAACTCTCCTGCTCTGGCAGGGGGATAGATAAGTTGACCTAATGGCTCTTTTCCATTTCTAATTTCTCTGATTCTATTAAGTCTTGGTGTTTTCAGAAGAATTCAACCGCTTTCCAGGGCCGCTGAGACATGAGAATGTAGGCAATTCCTTCCTGTAAATAACACTACTTTTCAAACAGTAAAAATAGAGACTAGGAGGGGACATTAAGCCCAGTTTAATAAATTCTAAGCTCGGGCACAGCAGAAACTCTTTTTTCCCCCACACTTTTCCTACTGGAGTTTAATTAAGATTGACAAAGCACTAACTTTAAATCAGCAAGGAGATCCTTAGATCCATTTTGTTGTCAAATATGCTTTCCCTGCAAATGGCAGGAGTAACACATATCATTTCACTGATAATGTTTTAATATCCTGCATTGAATAAAACTTTTTTTTTAATCAAGTTGCAATGGTAGCACTAAACTACACAAGGGGCTTGGGGGTTGCAGATGGCTGCATTACTCTAAATGTTCAAGCTTGACTGACCCATTTCATCAGCACTGTCAGAGCCTTGCACTGATACATGTTGACAACATTTAATCTTAAAAAATTGAAAGAAATGAATTAATATGCAAATTTCATCAGCTTTGTAATAAAAATGTCCTTGAAAAAAAACAGAGAACATGACCCCCAAGGAATAGTGTGAATTATCCCAGCTCAATTCTTTAAGTTAGTCAGAGGTATGTGGGTCCGCAAGGAAATCAGCGCAGATTTGACTTGGAAATAATTATGATGAAGAACAAAACACAAGCAGGTTGAATAAATGTAACAACTTGGGAAAAAGTCTTAGTCCTGTTTGTTATTCACTTTGAATTAACAGGATTAGGTTTGGTTTTTTGAAAATAAAGGAACACCACCATGTAATTTTAACACCTAAGTAATGTGAAAACAATTTTTTCTTGCTATCAATTTTAGTAGGTATTAGAAACAGCTCTTGGAAAAACAGATTTTTTTTTTTTTCAGTACAGTATAGCTTTTGGTACTGAGTAACTTAAGCCGTGATATTCTGTCTGTGTGTGCAAGTCGTGTAAATACTGCCATTCCTTCAAAAAGAGAAGAGACATCTGTGTGCAAATCAGGAAGATGAATGGAAATTTTCCTGGACATAGATACCGATGAGATAGGAACCAACCATCTTTAGAAAGGAGTAAAAATTCAGGTGTTTCCTGTCATGAGATAAATGCTTGCATTTAATAAATAAATATTTTCCATTTTGCAATCTAGCATACATAATTTAGAATTACAAAACAGTTGATTGCAACAAGCAAACTTTTCATTTTGATTGTCATTATTTGAAGCAGACTTCAAATTCTGAAAGATTTGGCAAGCACGAATGAACAGGAAACGGCTTTTTCTTAGTCTAGTGAGTTGAATTCAGGTGTATAGAAATCAAATTCTGAATCACCAATGCTTACTTCAATGAAGTCAAGCAAAGTCCTGAGAAGTCAGCAGGTTTCTAGATAACGTTTAAATGGTCACTTTATAGCAATGTACCTGCCTGGCCCTTATATCATACTTGTAGTGCCAGTTGTACTATTTCCATAGCAGTAAAAACATCCACAGCCAGTGCCCTGCTCAGCTCCTCTGTCAATCACGTTGCAGTTTTTCCACTTAAGGTAGAGGAGTTTTTGACCATAAAGTTTGCAGGAATTAACTCACTGCTGTACTTACACTCCTTGGAAAAGAGGCAGTCCAGGTCAACAGGTTTTACCCGCATGTTTTCAAAATCAAAACTCCACTACACATGAGCACCTTCCAGCCTGGAAAACTCAACACAATCTTTGAAAGACTCTAAAATAAGTTGTCTGATTTTATATTTCCGTGGAAGATAGACATACTAAAATACAGACTATGATCAACCAAATGAATCTATTATGTCAGCGTTTGTGGTTTTCTACAAAACCGTTTTAAGTTTCTCCTTTCTCTTCTAATCTACAATCAGTAAAATCCCACTTTTATAGTGCCCTTTGCACCTGTATGCATAAAATGAATAACCTTGCAGTTTAATTATGCAGTATCTATCAATTTTGAAATGATATAAAGTTGCAGATAGAAAAAGAATAAAACCTCCTTAAGAATCCAAAATTAATATATGTCAAACTCAGGCTAAATCTTAATCTTCTTGCAACATTTCTCTGAAATAGATGTTCTTTTATCACCTGGCATATCAAGACCCACTGGAAAAAAAAAAAAAAAGCATTTGGTTAACATGCTGTGGAACAGCACTCTCTTTTCCACCTCACTTCAGGCTATTCTTGAAAGATCTGAACAGTTGTATAATAATGAAAAATGTGCAATACTTGTGGGGCATTGCTTGTGCACACATACCTCCGCCCACGCATTCATCATTCCGCAGGTATTGTCAGTGAAAGTTTAATTGCATAAACACTCTGTAACTGTCCTGTCATATTTCTTGTCAGTCTGGATTCCCTCTCCGGGCTCACTATCTCACAAAACTATAATTGAATTGCTACCAAATCACAAGAGGGCCCCAAAAAAATAAAATCTTTATGAATAGAATTTGTTTCCTATCAGCAGATTTGACAAATTGTGGCAGAGGAAGGGCCTTAGCGATAATTTCTGAGTTTATTCTAAATCCAGTTATTTGCTGTTTGCTCTTATCTCTTCTTTAGAATTTTAAAGCCCCAGTGAGAAAGAATCCCAAACAGCTCAACAGTAGTATTTTTCCAGGTCCTGAAGAGACCAGTAGTAAAAATAAATAAAATAAAATACAACACAATACAATAAAATAAAATAAAGTAAAATAAAATAAAATAAAATAAAATGAAATAAAATAAAATGCTGCTTTAGCCTTGGCAATGGCTAAGTATTGCTTAAACAAAAGATAATCTTAATTAATTTTGAAATACAGTGAGTATCAGCCAGCAATATCTTTCATGTCCCCTTACAGTCACTTTATTTACTTATTCAGGTCAAATGACAGCTTTTGCAAAATATCTTGCTTTGAACGTGTAATCTATGTCCATGTTACTAATTTTTTCCTGTGTAATACTTCTCTGTACATTCGATTCCTGAGTAGATAATGAAGGTAATGACCAAATAAACTTAACACAAAGGTGTGACACATACTTTGTTAGTGTACTGTGAAACTGGAATGCAAATTAAAATATAACTTATGTTAATATTTTCAGAAAAATGCATCCCATTAGGCTAGAAGTTGCTCATTTTAAGTTGAAGTTGATATTTTCCTGATATGCATTCTGATTTTATTCTAAGCGAGTCCTAGTAAATGGCAGAAAATTATAACTCTAGAAGAAACCTGAAAACATTGTTCATTCCACTTTAAAATTTTATTAGCAGCAGGTGCATTAGAAACATATCCTAATGAATAACTTTTAAATGGGACAGAACTTCAACTGGATTGACAACTGTCTGATTGTTTATGTTTTTTAAATGTGCTTATCAAAATCACATAGGATTGATGGGTGTTTTTAGGTGAAGTTATGTTTTAGCAAGAGACTTAATTTAGGACTAAGGTTAAGGCTGAGGATAAATGAGTGCATTAGATGATTAAAGAACATTTGTCTTGTTGGACACTTGGGTAATTTGTTTATGACGCTTTCAAAACAAGCTGTAAAAGAAAAACAAAAAGCTCGGGTTTTAGCCCGTGTCTCTCAAACACAAGCCCTGAACTAAAATCAGAGTTTTTATGCAGAACTAAAAATGTATTAACTTATTACAACCGTGGCTACAGGATACATGGTTTAAGCACATTTGATGAAAATATTTAAGATACTTTTTTCTACCTTTTTTCTGCCTTTTTTTTCCTTTTCTTTTCCTTGGTTGAAATCTCTGACAATATTTATTCTCATTTGAAGAGGGATGGAGTTGCAGAGTGGAAAAACAGGATTTCTTACCTCTTTGCAAAAAATCTTATTAAAGATTATTTTACCTTGCTTTTACAAATTTTTATTTTGCCTTTTTTCATAGAACCAGAATTATTTCAATGTTCTTTCTAGGAGATAAAATGTTATTATAAGAAATGGATGCCTCAGGAGAAATACAACAGGAAACCTGAAACTAAAGCCTTTGGTCTTTTGCGCGCAAGTCACTGATTAAAATTTGATTTAGGTAAGCAGTTAATTAGTATTATCATTTGGGTGGCTTATTTGGGCTGGACTGGGGACCAACACCTCCTGTGCCAAAAAAGTCCATGGAAATGGACTCTAATTGGCACTACTGCATATATTGACAGGAAAACACCTGGAGTTTGGGCAGGGCCTGGACTGGGAACTGTCTTCTCACCCCTACAGAAAGTCATTGGAGAGGAAGGCTGGAGAACAGCAAAGCAACAGCATGGGAAAGACTACACTGCTGGTGCCCATGCTGTACGTGTTCTGTGGATAAACAAACAATTTCATTCCCCAGGGCGGTCTCCATCTGGCACCTATCGTCAGAAGGAAATTCACTCAAAAAAAAAGAAAAAAGGAAGCTCTGTTATGATGAGAGCACAACTACATCTTTTCATTCAATGTTCTACAAAACCTTTAAGGGAAATGTGCTTCGATAAGATATAGTTAATGAAATAATTAATCCTAATCACCTACGCTGAACTAGATTAGTACCGTGTTTCAGTGCTGCCACATTATCACCCAATAAATGTCCACTCCTGGAAGGGACTAGCCGGTGTGAGGCTCTTCAGGAGCATTCCCACAGACAGTTTATGGGTTTGTGCAATAGCCTGACTATAAAAAGCCTTATCTTTGTGACTGGCATAGATGAGGATCACTGTGCCCATTGCAGGTGGCACTGTCGAGCCGCTGGGCTGCCCCCTCACTGTGCTGGGCACCGTGCAGGCACAGAATACACGGCTCTCTGATAGCTGACCTGCTGCTGGCTGGAGGGGTGGCCAATTCAGACTTGAAACATCAGGATTCAGCAGCACAGAGCACTCGGGGAACGAACAAGGGAACAGATTTTTTAGTTGTCCTGCAGCTAGTTGAGCAATTTACCCTGGTGAAAAGCGTAAAATGTAACAAAATCAGAGAGACAGCGTATCCACTTTACCTGGTGATAAACAAATAGAGACGATCAAGTTAGAGGACTTATTCATAGTGGTCATATCCTATTCATAACTGAAAACCAAGGAGTATCTGAGACAAACTGCCTGGGAAAAGCTTCAAGAACTGGAAGCAACAAACCTTTCATACAGAAGCAATATTTTCAGGCTTTTCCCAGTGTGACCATGAGTAAAATTGTTCACTGGAGGCAGACATTCCTTTTGGCCAGTTCTGCCTTTTGTGATCTCTGCCCCCCACAGAGCTGAATCGATACCAAGTAATATCATCCTTTGTATCTCTGCTGTTTTGTGTATATAAAGAAGATAGAATTGTGTAATTTTGACAAGAACAAGGTTTTAGTCTGTAGTATGATGAATTAAACATAACTGACTTACAACAAGCCAAGAGCTTTAAGCAGTCAAGTCTGTTCTGTTCGAAATCTCAGATTATTAAGCATCGGTACTGTTCTACTCTACTCTGAAAAGAAACAGCCTATCCAGCTCCAATTAGAAGTATAATATTTGATAAACAATATCAACATAGATTAGGTAAGTAAGGACTGTAGTGCCATTTGATGTTAGAGATAACCAAAAAAAAAATCTTAAAATTATTTTTTTAAATATAACAATTTCTGGGTTTATAACTCTAAATTTAAAATGAGAAATAAACACAATGTGTAGATCATAAAATAAATACTAAAATAATAATGAAAATTAAATGACTTTGTGATCTACATTTTACTTAGAGTGGGCATCAATAAATGAAAAAAAGAATTCCCTACAGTTAGAAAACAGATATAATGAATATGGTGAATGGTAATTACTTTGGAAAGATACACAATGTCACAGAGCAATATTTAGAAGGAAGAAATAGGAGGTTGGAAAGACAAGATGAGTAGTGGGGGCAAGAGTAAATGAGATATGAATTTTTAACAACAGGATGGAGGAAAGAACCAATGCAATTTAAGGCTACATCGGTGAATGTGGTGACAGAGTAAAATTATTCTCTTATTTGGGAAAATGTGGCATTCATATGAAACTAAGAGACAAAACTGAAAGAGCTGAGAGAAGAGCACAAAAGAAGAACTATGAAAGATTTCAGAACAAAGCACTTGTGAGAGGAGGATAAAATGAACATTATGGTGGTGTGCAAAAATGAGTGCAATATACTCTAAATGAACATGTAGACTGAATATCACAAGTAACTGTGAGAAGATGGAAACAGAATTACTCTGATTTTTCCAAACTCAGCCATATGACCAAGAACAATCCCACATAAGACTAGGGATATTCACGAAGATAAGTTAGCCTTATTTCTCACAACCCCTCAGCTGACATAGGAGCACTCTCCACTGGAACTGACACAGACACATGATCAATGAAACAAAAATCTTGACCTCAGAGCCCAAATCAAATAGATCTGAACAAAGCAGTTGGGGAAATCAATACAGACAAGTAGACACTCTCCAGCCTTCTTTGCCTATGTGTTTCTTTTTTTTGAGGGAGGGAAGGAGAATACAGTAGAAGGTCCATGCAGTCTCCAATCATCCTGCCACATTTTTAGTTTCTTCTCACCTGTTCCCAAAGAGCTTACAAACCACACTAACTACTGCTCTGTCCAGAGTGCAACAGAGATTCTACTGGTTGTTCTTCCTGTAGTTACGGAAGAGTTAATAGAATATCTGCTTGAAAATCAATTCTGTTAAAATATGTGTTTATCGCAGTACATGGGGATCAAACGAAAGCACAGGTAGATTATTCTCCTGTTTATACTGATTTGGAATTTCATAGTATACTAAATACACTTGCCTTCTTTTTGTGATACAATACTACACTTGCAATAGGTGATTTCACAACTAATCCTGTATGCCTTATACGTACATAAATATTTACATATATATGCACACACTTATACATATACACTGTATTTAGGCACTTTCAGGTGTTAATATTTCTGTGGATCTCCTCTATGGCCTAGTTTTGGCAGAGACATATTTCATCTTTAATCCAGCAGATAACAGTTCCAAGTTATCTGCAGGATTTTTCTCTACTTAATTTTTACAAGCATGGAAATGAACTATATGATTATTTGACATACGTTAAACACAAATTCTACATTTGACTTCCATTTATTAATTGCGACTAAAGACAACAGAGGTTCACCTGGTGCAGAATGCCATGATATTGCAAAATTTGGTAGAAAGAAGAAAAGCTGCACTTATTCTAAGAACCCATTTCTATTTCAGAACAAAACATTACAAGTTAATCCTAAAGGATTACCTATGGCAGAGGAACCTAGAAGAATATAAACCTAGAGCCAAATTTAGCTGTGTGGTAAACAGAGGGAGCTGAGCCATGATTATTATAATTAGGAAAAATCTATCCTCTTGCAATCTCAGTTACACAAATCCCAGGTTAACAGGCAGAAGAAACGACAATGTTCTTAGGAAGAGTCAAATCCAGACATCTCAACCTCACCAGTATATGATTACAGAATAAATAAAATTTCCCTGCAGCTGAAGATTTGTATTAATATTGTTGGCATCACTATTGTGCCTTTTAAAGCTAACTTGTGGCTGAAATGAAAGCAAGTTTTAACATTAGCATGCATACAGGTCACTCTGATATTATTCTACCACATAATGATTCCAGAAATCTCTCAAAGATTAATGATGATCACATAATTCCAGAAAGTCAGCACTATATATGTAGAAATATATTGGTAATAAAAACCAGTCACTGTTGTGCCTTTCCCCAGTTGGGGATCTCTCACTTTTCTTTGATTTCTAAAGGCTTCAGATCAATAACTGGAGTGACATTATTAACAGCTCCCTCAACACCTTGGCCAGCACTAATATTAAATCCATTATACCTTCTGTTTGACATTTGCAGTACAGCAGAAAGTGCTGTAGATACAGTCAAGCTGCCTTGGGAATGGGGTTGGATGCAGGGTTAGTGAGATGGCTTCCCTTGCCTGACTCTAAATTCATCTCATTGATAGAAAACTTCAGCTATTCAGAAAACTACACTAGGCAGTAAATAATTCACCTGTCAAAGTGGGTAAAAAAAAAAATCACTTTCACGCTGTTCTTGAAATACATTACCAAAGGGTCTTCAAAAAATATTTGACATTCCTTATTGTCATCACGTTTACAGAATTTAATAGGTATCACAACACACATCAAAGTGTTTCCAAATGAATGCTTTACTAGTGAATGATGTTAGAAACATAGACAGTTGTTTGGTTTGTGGTTTTAACTTTCACAGTAAGTTTTTTAAGGCATTTTTTGTACATTATAGGCACCATGCAATAATATAGCTCAATTAACCTGAGCATAATTGTCAGACAAATTAACTGGCAATTCTCAGGGTATTTACACTGGCATACCTTGTATCTGTATTTAATCCCTCAGCATGCCCACTCACTGTGGCATTCCCTAGACTCTAGCTCTGGTGCACTGGCTGAGCTTCATTCAGGACAGAACACGACATGGAAATCTATGTCTAGGACATCCATAAGTTCCTGTTTGTGAGTACTTCAGGGCAGCTTAGAGTAGATCACAGAACAATGATGTTTTAACACGACTCCCCTCTTGGCTGCACCTCTAACACCAGGAATTGTGAATCTGAGCTGTTCAGGGATGGCTGTTCTAGGAGTCTGGAAATCAGCCAGAAAGAAACTGAAAATTCTAGTATTAGATTATCATTGCTGGTGCACAAGAACGGGTAGAAATATAGGTAGTGGCTGTGTGCTCAGGTTCATCCTGACGCTGTAATTCCATAGCCTGTTTGCACTTGCTGTAAGTGGTTCTCTTAACTACACTTCCAGTGTCTGCCCAACAAAAAGCTGCAGAGAGGAGGAAATGCTAAGCAAATGAAAACACAAATGAAAGAAGCAGAAGATGGTGGCACTAGGTGGGGAGAAGGGCAGCTCCTCAAAATATTCTTTGACCTCATGGAAGATTCTGGCACAGAGTTTAGGAAAGAACCTTGCTCAGTAGAAGAAAATAAGACAACAGGATCAACAGGTTATGTAGGATATTCTCAAGTACTGTGACTTCACAAGAAGGGAAGGTCTTAGCACTTGAAACCTTGCTGTCAGGGGAGGCAGCCATCCCTGTGATGGGACTAAGGCTTTCACAGAGCAAGGCTGCAGCTTCATTTCCCTTTGGCAGAGTATGGGCTTGCTTTCCCTGTTGCTTTTACAGACAGGGGACTCTGACACAAAAAACTCTGAAGATTCCCGCTGAGATGATTTCAAAGGTGTCTGCTTGCTCCAGCTCTGCCATATTTCTGCCTAAGGTTGCCAAGCATAGTGTGTCTGCTTCTCAACAGGTGCTATTCACAGCTCAGATTAGCTACTGGTAAAACCACCTCTGATTCTGGCTTATATTAATATCCTGGCTGTGATTGATACAGCTGACAAGTGACAGTGCCCATGCTCTTGTGTCCCTTCTAGTGGCATTAATCTGTGGCAGAGGTCATAGTGTGTAAGCAGGGCAGTGACCTCCTAGGTGCCTTTAAAAACTCCAGAACCACAGTCCTAATAAACCATTCTTGTCTGAATGTGTGATCAAAGAAAAAAAGTAAAACAAAAACTGAGGTGGATGTCTCCAAGGCTCTGGGCCCTATCCTGCTCTTTTGGTTTATATTGCATGTGCCTACATAAACCCTGTAATAGACCCTGCTAGAAGGACTATTGCAACATGCACAGGAGTGCCTTTTACAGACATGGACAACTCTGAGCAATAATAGCTGTCTCCAGCTGATTCTTCTGGATATTTACCCAGATTTGAGGTGAATTTTGCAACAGAGGAGAGATCCATGCTGCTTTAGCACTGCTGCTGGGAATACCCAAACCAACAAATCTGAAACTGGCTTGGGTGTGTCAAGAGGTGCTGCAGTCTCAGGAGGTGCCTGGCATGCAGGCACACATGAAGATTCAGCAAGAGTCAAAATCCCACAACCTTCCAGTAAATGTACTAACTCCAGCCACAGAGTGGACTGTTTATACTCTCTGACTTGAACAGGTTACATAAATAATGACGAAATACTCAGAAGAAAGATTCCATTTCTGCAAACATCTGCTGATGGCCACTGAGAATGCAAAATGAGCGAAACCGGAACTCTCATACCTTAACTGAAGATGGACGGAGCATTAAAACTTTATAAGAAATACAATTTCCCACAGCCTAACTCAGTTTGAGTGAAGGACTATAAGGAAGTTCACTGTTCAGTGAGGTGTCAATGCAATTTTATGTTCTTAATTTCCTCAGTTTTGAAATTGCCCAAAGAAACAATTTAATTGCTATGCATGCTATAGCTTGAATACTTCCAACTGGGCTTCTAAAATTCACATTTTACTGAATTGAACAGTGTAGGAAAGGAGTGACTCTCCTCTACATTTCACTTGTAGTGCTTGTCTGGTAACGGTGTCATTTCATTGGCCATTTACTCACTCTTTCTACGGGCTCTTATTATTTTTGTCATTTCAATAGGAAAAAGAGATTTTAAAAGTGAAAATCTAGAAATCTAAAATTAACAGAATATTACCGAGACTCCAAAATCATGCTTTAGTTCTGCCTCTGTGGGCAGCTATCCTTGTGTCTGATGTCAGTCCAAGCATAGGAAATGCCATTACCAAAAGTATGTTCTGCTAAGAGCTGAGAAAATACGGTTGCAGTGACAGACCTTTCAGGTGCC
>VZTA01024722.1:51467-68967 GCA_013398855.1 Mohoua ochrocephala | reverse complement strand
CTGGTGTCAGCTTATTCCGTCTCAATCTAAGAACACAGACAATATGCATCTCCTTAAGCATCTAATTATTTTGTATTTGCCAGCCTACAGAGACCACAATCTGTGGGAAAATGAAAGTAAAACACAAGCACATAGAAATCCCTCACTAAAAAATGAGACGAGATTCTAAAGCAGGCGAAATGCAGAGTAATTCTTAAGCAATGGAGACAGAGTATTTCCGGTTTCAGATGTTCGATTTTTAAGCTGGAGACTATGGCTTTTGCAGGTTCTCTTAAGCCCCAATGTTACTTACTGCTAGAACAGATGATCATACTTTTGGAATGTGAGCATTTCTAATACAACAGGTTTCGTCTAGCCAAGGAGAAGGGGTGGGGATAACGCTGACGGGATAAGCAAATACTTTTAAACTGCAGGTGATTTTTATCATTCTGCAAAGGTGTGTAATGAGCACACTGCAGGTTCAAGACATTTCCTTTCATATAATGCACATAAAGACTTTTCAAAATTTTACTTCTTTTGGTTCACTATGGTTAAGGTTTCTGATTTCTCCTTTCTCTTATTACATCTTGTTTTTGCAGCTTTTGGCTGGCAAACAGATACCAACAGTGATATCCACAGGCAGGGAACAAGCTACAAGGCTGCATCTCAACAGCAAATCCCTGCCAATTACATTAAAACTAATTATAAATCTCTTTCCTGTAAAATCATAACCCTAGCTGAAAATAATCCACATCCCAAATAGAACATGGGCTATATTTTAAAACAGACTTTTCCCCAAGGTTAAAGTTAATGTCTTGATTGTACATATTCTCAGAAAATAAATAGTTCAGTTGCAGCAAGCAGCTTTAGTTTGGTTCATTCTAAATTCACATACCTTTACAAAAATCATCAGTGAAAATGAGATAGCTCAGTTTTAGTACTAAATCATACTCCACGCAGTATTGCACTTTCAGGAGCTACATCAATCTGCAGTAACTATTTCATTCATCTGGTATTGTTACAGAGTGTAAATCAGGATTCATAAATGATCAGTTTGTATCCTTTGGGAGGGAGGGATTACATGTAAATAATCCCTTTAATGTACGCATCGCCTCTAAGCATTTCACACAGCAATAAATTGGTAAACTGAATTTGAGCAATTAAGAAATTAAATGAAACTAATAGAATGTGTATTTTAATATTTCTTGGTGGTTATTTGGGGATTAGTGAATATGAAAACAGCCACTCTCCTTCAGTACGAAGGTAAACTGCAACACTTTGATAAACTCTATCTCAGCTTTTCACTACTGCATTTCAGTCACAACTCCTCTTTTGAAATTCTTCAATATACCTTTCATTCCACAACTGTATTATTAACTGCATTAAACTATGAAGTCTAAGTACTCATTTCAATAGAAGTAATCACAGATCCCATAGTGAATGGAAACAAGACAAACTACCCCAGATCATGCTACTTATAAAATGATTAACACAAAATGTTTGAGGCAGGAACGGCACCATAACAACCAGAGTTTTGCTTCAGTCCTCTCCACTCCACATACGCTTGCTCCCACCTCCCCAGAAAACAGCTGTGGTTCAAGGACAGCCTGGACAGCAGTGAAATGAGAAAGCACGTGCACAGGAGTAAACTGCTCTAATAGAAGAAGCACAGAAAATTATGGGCTTTATAGGGCAGGACATTTATCAGACACAGACCTTGGCTTTCTTTCCTTGCCTTCAAGAAACAAGCAAGAGACTCTGATCTGAGAAGCTAATGGTGAAGGAAAGCAAGGGAAATTCCAGCATACTATCTATTACAAGTATGTCAGAAGAAGCAATGGCAAGGTTCATGACCACTGTTACTGAGCCCATGCAAACAGAATGCTAGATGTTCAATTTGGAATTTTACACACATTCTATTAGGTATTTAGAATAAATTAAAAATAAGAGGATTTTTTTTCCTGAATAATATTATCATTATTCATTAATTCATTATTGTTACAGGACATCGTAAATAAATCTGCGTGTTGTCAGGTTATGGACAGGTTAACTGTACCAGTGCTGTGAACATGAAAGATCAAAAAGATAGCAATTATATTTCCCTTCTCTGCATAAGGTTATAAGAAGAGCTATGATCTGATTTATTTTTACTTCCAATCTTTAGCTGAAATCAAGAACATTCAAAATGATACTATGACCTAGTTATACTATGGACTAGTGTGGCAAGAACAACAGAAATCCCTAAGAAAATAATTTCAACCTCAGATGACAAAAATAGAAACCATGAACAACCTACTAACCAGAAGCAGCAGTTTAATAGTATGCTTCATTTCCGCCTGTAGCCTAAAAAATACCAAGACTCTAAAAGGAAATACTAAACTTTCAGAAGATTTTATATAATTGCACAGGTTGGGTCTTGTCCTTAGCCAATTTGCTCTTCTTCAGATTCACAGCTCTGAATGTAACAAAATCTTTGTCACAAGGTGCAAGTTAGGATTTTCACCCTTCAAATTAACTTCTTTTTCGTATTAGAAATTACTTCAGTGGCACCCGCTGAGTTTTGGGCTTCCATTTGGTGCTGGGAGAGCAGCCTTCTCGGGGCCTTACAGCCCAACACAACACTAAGCATGTGTCTGATGTTAAACCTGTGCTGAACTTTCCTCAAGGTAAATGGGATGCAAATGAATGTTTGGTTGTTTTGTTTAATATGGATGATCTCATGCACCTTTGAACTGTTCTGTTGCCAGCTGCCAGCTGCCACTTACCACTAACAGAGAAGTAAATTTTATAGGATATGCTTTGGATCATTTTAAACTAATCTCCACAGAAAGAAAATAGTTCATTGGGAGTAAAAAAAGTGTCTGATAATGCCACGTCTGCAAGTTGCTTGGATGAGTGGGAGAAAGTGGGAGCAAAGCCCAAGGTGCTCTAGCTGGCAGTGTAGCCACACAGCTTATACTTTACTTCCATAACCATTTATAAAAACACAGCAAAATGCACAGAGCTGAGCAGCTTGTGCTCCTGTCATAATGTACAACCTCTCAGTACCTCATGTACAATAATGCCTCCATGAAAATCAAGCTGTATTGCTTCTGCTTCTTTGTACAACACTTTGCATGACTAAGAGCAGCAAGTGACAACGTTCTCCAGTTAACTGAGATTGATTATTGGCGCTCCAGCACATCCATAATCATGATGCATGCAGCACGGAGAGACGGAATTATTTTCATACACTGCCCTGATTGGTAGAAAAAACATTCTTTTCTAAGTGAACTGAATATGTATAGGATGCATGCAATATGCTCTGGAGGAGTGGGTATTCTGCTAGCTGCCAAAGGTCTCTAGCTGTACTCATGCCGTGCAGGCCTCTGAGCAAGAGGAGTCGTGCATGCTGACTGCATTTGCTGTTTTTCAGTCACAGTGGTCACCACTATAAAGAACATAAATTTACCAGTGGTGACCACTCTGCAGTATCTGAGACACTATTGTTTTACTATGAACAACGGTGAGAACCTGAAAGGAGCGTAAGAAATGAGTGTGGCACATGGTGGAAAGTATGCCAGTTGTAGGTCTGGATTTTATTTCAGTAACATTGGTTTTATAGCTGGTTAACTGTACTGACTTCAAGAGAATTGCTGCAGATTGTTAGTAATGGAGTGACTATAGAGTGTGAACCTCTGTATCTGCTTACAGCAACAGGAAACTGAAGATTCTTTAGCAGAAATATGGGTTAGCAAATTTTTTTCTTTTCTTTTACAGCATATTTTTTTTAAAGCCATTTCCAAAAATCTCAGAGGACTTAATATTTTAAAGAAGTCACTGTTATGCCATAAAATCCCGGAAGTTATAAAAACATCTAAGATACTGGCACTTCATATTTGGTAACTTCACAGTTCGGTGAATAGCAAAACTATTCTGAAGTTCAGGTGACTTTTCTAAATCAGAATCATCGTCACATCTGGAGGATGTGATGCCTGGGAAACAAGGAAGAATTTGTCTTTTCCAACAGACATATCAATAGCCTTTGCTACTCTTCCTTACTGAGCAATACTGTCTAACTGTGGTATTATTGCGACAACAAAAGTTTGTGCTACAGTAAATCTCATTTGATCAAATGGATTAAAGAGTACTTTGAGGTTGTGGAAATGGACAGTGCACTGCAAACTCCTTAATGATTAAGGAGTGATTAATTAAATACTTTTTAAGGTGAAATATGGTTACAAATAGCTCAGTAATAAAAAAAAGCAGTAATATATCTATGCCATAATGAATTTTCTATATTAGGATTAACACACCAAATTGCAGATAGTTAAATAAGCATTTAAATTATTAATTTTCTCGTTATTTCATGTTTCTCCAGATACTAAGCTCCATGTAACCCAAGAAAGATTAGAGATGAAATATGAAACACGATATGAATATCACCACACTGTACAACAATTTATAAAATAATACACCAAGAAGAAAGTGAAATACAATGTAATGTGGTATCAACATTAGGATTGGTTTTCCTCTGGACTAATGGGTATGATACCTCCCTCTTCATAAATTTACAGATCACAGGACTTCTGGATATTGAACTGCTTGGGCAGAAATGCTATGTTCTTCTCCAATCCGTCTTACTTTCAACTTTAATTCATGTATCTCAAGGACAGACATAGAAACTGAAAAACCTTCCGAATAAAGTTTTGTATATGCTAGTAGAAAGAGGAGAAAGAAAAATTTATCTTCAATACTGAATTGGATAGAATAAAAAAGACTTTCACTTACTGTACACACATGTTTATACATGCAGCAGTAACTCATTTAGCATAGGTTACAAAAAAAAAAATCCATGAAATTACAGCAATTTTTATTAAACTGCTGACATCAGTGGAGGCACTTTCAATTTAGTCCAATGTGGGACTGTAGAATGAGATTCAAATTACCCTTTCAGGAAACGAGAAAAGTCTTTGCAGTGTCTCCCCAAAGGCCAGGGTCAACTTTTCAAAAGCAGCCTTTGATTCCGGATGCTCAGCCTGAGACAGCTCTTTGGAAAATATTGCCACGGATATAAAATCCTTAATATCTTTATGTTAGGCAGTTATCAGCTAGAGAGTTTTCCTGTTGGGACAGGGTGGGGGCTTGTAGCCTTCTGCAGCTGTTATCAAGTGGCACCTAGTCTGTCAGGAGCAAGTATATGCAAGGCAGTTAACACTAGCACTGGGTATTAAACAGATTTCTTTGGACACCTGCTTTTGCTCAACCCAGCTCCCATTCCTCTCTCATACCTTTGGTTTTATTTTCTCTTCATCTTGTACAGAGATTGCCCATGGCAGTTCTTTGTAACGCTATATAACCTAAGAATGAAGGAATTAAAGGTCTTTGTACAAGCCTCTGTGACCCTGCGCCAGGCAGGAAAGGGAGCCCTTCCAACGTTATAAACAACGTGCAGTCTAAATCCTGAGGAAGACCATGGTGTTGTGGAAGGAAGCCTCTAAATTAAGTTAGATACTTCTATAGTTTCTGCCTTTAAGAGAATAGATTTACTCAGGTACACTGTAGGAAATTGGGGTACTGGCTAAAAGATCAAATTTCACAAATTTCTCACACTGTTTTAAAAACATATTTGCATTTTACAAAATTGAGTAACAGAAGAAAAGAAATCTCTTTGGGAAAGAGATTTCTCATTCACTTTTCCTGAAACGCCGTGGAAAATATCCCCAGAACCTCTCTTTTGTTTAAATGATTATTCTTGTTCAATTTCAAGCCAGCCTGTCTCTTTCTCAAGGCATTCATAAGTCTTCTCTACTTCCACCTCAAATTCTCTCTCTTTCCTTTAGTCTCTTTTTGTGTCCCGCTGGAAAATTCCATCTGTTTTTATTGCTATTCAGAATTGGAGGTCATTCCAAGTTTGAAAGATACAAAATTACATTACTACATTCAGATGTAAGAGCTGAAAGGTGAGAGCAAAACATAGCTGCCAAGATATTTAGCTTCAGTTTATATAAACTGTGAGGAAGACAGGAAAATAGGACCACGTAGAAAAGCAAAGCATGAAGCTGCAGAGAAAGGCAGGACAGATACCATCCCCAAATACATGCTTTCCTCTTAAAACTGCTTAGTCATACTGATCACTTAGAGTAATACTTTCAGCAGTCAGATTACTTCAGGATTCACAAATGTGTTGGTGGAAGGGGACATGCTGATAGTTTTGGTGTCTTTACAGCTGCTTTTGGGCTGTTCCTTCTATGCTAAATTTGCCATTAGCCACAGATCTAGATCCTAAGCACTGCATATTGCATAAATATGTTGGGTTGTGCCTTTTTAAACTTTTCAATTGGTTTACATTTGTCCTGGCTCTGAAACATTCCATTCTGTGAGTACTTGTACACCTGTATAACTAATGGAATGGAGACGGATGATTCAGCACATTGGGGTGTCCTCTGGGTATCCTGTATCCTCCCACATTAAGGATGAGCCTCACAACTCGTATGCCACTCCTTCCCATCACAACATTAACATGACATCATGAGAATGGACATTAAGATTTACTGACCCTTGATTTGCACTTGACTTTGTCAAGACACACTGATATTTTAACAGATTTCAAACCTGATACCAGACTTACTACAGTATTAGCCCACTGTCAGCAGTCAGTGAGCCTTTTGTAAACATCCCAAAGCATCCTTTCCTCATCATATCTCGTCCTCAGCTACAGTCACAATATTTGGTAGTGGAAATCACCTGTTAGCTTCCGATGTGGAATAAATTTCCTTCCTCCTGCACAAAAATCCATTATTCTTGAAGAAGGCGTAAATCTAGCTTAGTACTCCATTCGTTTTCCAGCAGCAAAATGAATGACCTTGTTTCAATTACATTTACAGTAAAAAAAAATATAGCATTTACAGTATTTGAGTACAGTGACTTTGGCTGTTTTATTTATGAATATCGATTTCTGCATAAAGGTACCATTTCTGCTTTACTCTTACGTTTTTGGTGAATGAGCACACTAATATTGGCTTTTGGGTGAGTCACAGCAGGTACCGCATAAAATACTGCTGAGGCTGTGAGAAAGCTCTCATACTATTTAGCAACACAATTCCAACAAGGACGAGAGCGGAATAATTCTCTCTGAGGGTTAGTTCTTACATATATTGACATCTACAAAAGTTTTATTATCAGAAATCAGCAGCTTTCAATCAGACTTTTTAGCAGTAAGTGTTGGAGTTCTAAACTACTGTATGCAGCGAGAAAGTGGGTTTTTTTGGCATTTCTTCAAATACTAAAAGAACAAAAATGGCTACAGAGTAGCAGTATATCAGGTACCCCAACCCTATACGTGAAAGAGGCATTCCTAGGGTAGATCTAATGTTTTGTTCCTGTGGTTTGCAGCTGCCAGTGAGATGTTAATAAGCATTATATGGACTGTCTTCCCTCTATTGTTCACATCTGTCCACTGGAGACAGAGTGGAAATCACTGATCACGCTTCAGCTACCTCCTTGACCTCCACCAGACACAGCCACAAATCCACCTCAAAAAACCAAACCAAACCAAAAACCCAAACAAAAAGCCACCACAAAACAAACAAATAACCCTACCCACAAACCTGTGGGGATTTTAATTTGATCAGTTTTGCACATTCTAAGAAAAATGTTGCACTTACTGCTTTTCCAAATTGAATAGGAACAAGGCTAAATATGGAGCTAAAAAAAGTTACTTTTGTTTGAGGAAAAAACGCTCAAGGGGTAAAGTAGCCCAAAATCCCAAACTTAAAATACATAAATCAAGTAGACATACAGATAGTCCAAGGTGCATAGATGGCTTTGACTTTAATGGAACAAAATACAGCGAGCCTTTCCTATTCAAAGCAATCTGTAGACTAACTGGACTAATTGTATTCAAATGCAACATCTATCAGGCATTCAGAAATAACTCAAACATCACAGTGGATAGTAGGTCTTCGTAATGGGATAGATTTTGCAGGGCATTAATGATTTTATATTTTATTTTATTTTCATGTAATGATATATCAGAATGCCCTGGGAAGAAAACATCTAGACAGAAATTAAATACATGGGCCTCAGTTTTGTCTTTTCTAGCATTCTGGTTCGAACTTTCTCACTGGTTTACAGTGTATTTATGTATGTAACAATACAGAGTGAGAATTATCCAAGTGTATGTATACCCACTTCTGTTGAAGTGTTTGAGTTCTGAAGCCAATTTAGGATTTAGCCCGGTCATCAACGTAAATAAAGAAAAAAACAAACCTGGAATTCCAAACTTTTGGAATAAGTCTTATAAGTACTTTACAGATTGTGATAGCTTGGTTTGGTTGGATAAGAAAACAGTGGAACCACCTTCTGTGCCATCAGTTAAAGAATGGAGATCTGCAAATATGATGCAGTTGGTTGCTTCCCATTAAATGCTCAACTTTTAGAGATTCACATAATGACCTGGGAGCGTGTATGCTCTCCCAACTCTGACATTTCTACTTGGCACCCATGTTATTTTATTAGCATAGTGCCAGCAAACTGGATGCGGTGCTTCCAATTTCATCCATTATCCACTCTATTATGTGTGTAGTATCTCACAGACCGTTTAGAGAACTGACTTGACCTAGTGAGAGAAAAGCCAGGAAAGCTAAAAGCAACAAAGCATTAGTAAACATCTGCAGAAACTCTCGGGGTGTTAGAAATGGCCCAGTCCACAGAGTTGATGTGAGGCACACCTCTGAGAGCTACAATGCTTCACTTAATTAATCTGGTTCCATATCTCATTTTCCAATTTCTATCAGCAAATATATGGTGACTCCCAGTAACTTACCACACCCTTTCACTTAGCTTGAAAAATCTACATCAAATCAAAATTATTACTAAAAAAGATGAAAACTTATCAAATGTGAAATTAGATTAAGAGTCAATCAAAATCCAACTGTGAATTTATCATTTCAATGAATTTCAATGAATGGTTTAAAATCTGTTCAAAATCTATTTGAAAATGAATATGTAATAATACAGACATATCTCTTTTTCAAAGCTAGTATTGTCAGATGTATTCTGTACATTATAATTCATGAACATGGTAGATGACTATTTGAGAAGTATTAAAATGAGCTGACTTTTCAATACAAGTGTCTGGACAATAAGTTTTTCTATTCTTGGCAATTCAGAAATGTAGACAATTGTGCTAGAAAAATAATATGCATTGTAATATTCATTGTACAGTAGTAGTATAGTAAGTGGCAATTCTGGACATTACAAGAGACACAAGGATTATTTTCTGTGATTGCACAGAGAATACTTGGATTTCTTGTGAAGCTTTTGCATTGGAAATGAGATTCATCAGTCTGAACAGGGCAGGGTTAGAGCCCTTAGCAACATGCTTATTTTGTAGAAGGTCACTCAATAATAACTTCCTCTGCCCTCCAAGCTTATTAAGACTGACTGGCATATATTAATGAAAACACCTGATTCTCCAACCATAAAACCCAGACAAAGACTTTATTTTAATATTAAGGAAGGAACCCTTAATTAGCAGGGTTTCAAAAATGTCAGCTTCTTCTATTAGCTGTTCTGGTCCATCAAAGCCATAATCCCTACTGTCAAATTTCATCACATGATAGACAGTTTGCTGGCTATCTTTTTTTTTTTTTTTAACTGATCATACTGACTGAAGCTTTTTATTTTGCCATCACATTTAACAAGTTTGTATGCATTTCATTGTTACATTGCTGATTTTACTCCTTTCAAAGTCTGCCTGTGTCAGCTAAAAGAAATAAAAATCTGGGGAAACACAAAGTATTACATATTGATACACAGACACATAATTAAAGACTTTTGGGGAGAGTTCTCATTCATAATATTGACTCTTCTCTAGGGCATGCAAATGTGCTTATGTGAAAACATGAATAAAAACCACTATTCACAGATGAATTTCCATTTCAGGCATGTTAAGAGAAAAAAAAAGAACAAATGTTCAAAATATTGTGAAGACCTTTAGAGATGCATGTTCTTTAGAATTAACCCACAACGCATCTTCATGCTGCATAAAATTTGTTCAAGTAGATATTGCTTGCACTGCCCTCCAAATGAGAGATTGTGTCAAATTTTACTGAAATAAACATACCAATTTAAAAGGATTTATATTCTAGCTTCCTTCAGCATTTCCTTGTTTGTTAAACATTCACATGAATCTATTTCTTTGACTTGAAAGAAAGCAATAGAAGATTACTGTCCTGTCACAGACTTCTAAACTTCCCGTCTAAACTCTCTCAAGGTCTGTGGATTTGATAAAGCTGTATTTTCAAAAGCAGCACACACCTACGTATGTTTTCTCTTTTTTAATATGAAAAGGAAAATTTATATAGAATTTGTAGGATGACATTGTATTCAGAAGAAGTACACTACTATGTTCTTTTCATGCCTGTTTTTCTCCAAATATTTCCCCTGCAAAATTTTAGATTTATTTATTAATAATTTATGCAATGCTGCACATACAATAAATGATACAGTAAAAAGGAGTCTTAGTATTGAAGATATAACTGAATCTAGGTAAGAAAAACAAATTCCCAGTATTCAAGAAGAAGAAAGAACTTTCTGAATGGAAGAGTATGGGTAACATTTGTATTTTAATATAGGAGAGAAAGAGTCTGAAAAAAAAGAGCAAGGTATGCTAGAGTTGACAAATGAGACGTACAGGCTTCTGCCAAGAACTGGGGGCAGCATGAGAAGCACCAGAAAGCCAAAATCAGTAAAGGAAATTGAGGCAATCTGACAGACTACAATCTGAGAGGAAGTGAAGCAGAGTTGTCAGAAAAATAAAAATGTTGAGATCCTTACAGGCTTGTAAGGGAAAACTGTAACAGTCACAGTTTACTCAGACTGAAGCAAAAAGTGAGACTGAGGTTGGATCAAGAGGGGAAGATTATAGCAATGCAGGTAACCAAATGATTAAGAAAAGGATACAGATGAATGGACAAATTTTGGATGGTTTTGTATAGATGGTGTTATGGAAGGCATGGAGAGGAAAACACGATAGTGAATCTGTATAATGGGATGACAGTCAATTTTAAGTTGTGAGAGAGAAAGAAGAATGGTTAAAATGTATTTATAGATGTGCTTTTGCAGTGTTTGGCACTACTGAAGAGCAGACAGAAGGGAGAAGGTTCTGCAGCCTGAGAGATGCATACGGACTGCAAACAGCCACAAGTGCTGAAGACAAAAGACACCTTTAGAGCTCAGTGACATTTTTTTTTTGTCTTAAATGTTACAACGCCTAATACATGTTATGAAACAGTAGGCCAAAAGTTCATTTCTGCTTAGACTGAGATACAGGCAAGAAATGAAGGAGGTGTTCGAAATACAACAGCAAGGGTCAGTAAGAATGGCAATACCCACAGAAGCAGGAGAAAAAAAATCTGTGACTCAAAATTATAGAGGTCTGTGGAAAATTTTGGCAGAGATGAGAGGTAATTGGTAAAACTGGTAAAATTGGGGTAAAGTCAGAGAAACTTCAGTGGAACAGAGGGAAACAAAGAGCTAATAGAGGAGATTGAGAGGGAGAAATCAGAGAAATGACCACTGAGAAATGCAAAAACCAAGAAAGGAAGTGGAGCTTCTGAGAGAGAATGACAAATATAATGCACAGATTAAGTCCAACAAAGGAAGAATAGCAAGAGATATAGGTGTTTGTAAACTGACTCACTAGCTACACCTTGGCCATGTTACTCAGATATTTACTGAAAATATATATCCTTCCTACCTCAGGAAAATAATTCCAGTTCTTCACACTGTGGAATCCTTTTCATGGCTAATAATTGCATAAAGTCATATGTGTCAATTGAAGATCCTTGTACCACTGTCTCTTTGAATGTTCTGCTTAGACTTTACTGTTTCCTGAGTGCCTGTATATATTGCAAGTGACCAAGTATGTTTTTTAGCTGAACTTACAGCTAGACACTGCGTTCATTTCAACGGGTTTAAGTGACTGTGAACATTTACTCACATGATTTCTCTGTCATTTAATTAATTTAGTGATGAAACTCACTATTTAGAACAGAAGAGTTCCCTGCCTTTTCAAGGATACATCTAAGGAGTGGAGTAACAGTGGATGGCAGCAAGATAGTGAGGCCAACACATGAAGTTCAGCTCTCCCCCTCCAGCATCACTCACAATACCTACTAACTAAAAACCAGGTGGTACATAGGAAAGCTATATTAGACTCTGAGCAATCTTTATCTTGTGAGGTATATGACAACTAACCTTAGTTTTGAAAACAGTTTTTCCTATAAATACATCCAATTAAAGTTGTTGGTACGTTTAAAACATCTGTGACCGAGTCACTGTTGGAATTCCACTGTAGAGTAAAAACCATAAAATATGGCCTCTACTTTCAAGCATTTTTAACAAGTAAGCATATATTTTTAGGCTTTTCCCTTTCTCTTATTCATTATATTTTTTTGGTATTTTTTAGATTAAATAGTTCCCTTGTTTTAATTTTTATTCATCTCCCCCACCTAAAGTATGCCAGCATCTGTCTTACACAAGAAATCACAGTGAGGGTCTTTTTGTTACTTGTTTGAACAGTCCTGCTGTTCTGTCACCACACAGGCTCTATCAGGGTCCAGTGTCTACCTTGTACTGCTCCCATTCTGAATATGCAGTTGATTCCATGGGTATCATACAGGAACATAAAGAGAGGGAGAAAGAAAAAAGAGCAAGAGAGGCTTTTGTGGTTGGTAGGATTCAGATGTTCTGTTTCTGGCTAAGGCTATGATCTGAGAATGTCCAAGAACTGGTGTGTCTTGCCAGCCATCACCATGCAGTCCTGTAACAATCGCATAAAAGGGAAAGGCTCCAGGTTCCTAAAGTACCAATAAATAAGAAATTCTCCAACACTTCTCTTTGTAGTTGCCTTGGCAAAGAAATATTGTCAGGCCTTGATTGCATTTTATGTTCATGATATCCTCAATATCCTTTCTCATGATGCTCGACATTTGGGCTGCTTTTGCACATTCAGTTGTCAATTTCAGAGACCTATCCATGCTGACTCTGAGACCTTTTTCCTGAGGTGTAACTACTGCTCTAGCTGAACATGTTAATATTAGTCTCTGCTATCCATGGAACTTTCTTTTATCCAAATGGCAGAAACAAGAACAGAATGACATTACAAATGGTTTGTCATATTTTAGGTAGGACAGTGTCTTAAACCTCAGATGTTCTGTAGCCATGCTTTTAACATCTGCTTGGAGACCTGTATGGTGCTGCCTTGCTGCTGGAACCCAGATGGTGTGCTACAACATGGCACCCTGTGTGCCTGACTGGCACTTCCTAAGCCTCTATTCAGCATGGTGATAGCATTTTATTGTAAGTTGTTTTAAATCATATACGGGTCTGTAACATGCGTGTTTTATATCAGACACAGCCAGAATGGCGCATTTACGGACTGATGGTCCCTGGATATGACGAGGGATAATGAGGCTTATGTGAGGAACAGAAGGGAGAAAAAGGTAAAAGAGCAGAAGGATAGCATAAGGATGCAGGCAAATGAATATAACTGATTTTTTTCAGTTGCTGCAATGTTGGGTGAGAAATTCTGGGTTGCCATCTTTACAGCAATGCCATTTTTGTGGATTGGAATGGTCAGTTTTTCACTGACAGGCAAGAATATTCAAAACTCTTCAGTTGGAAAAGAGTATTATAATCACTGACTGGAAAGTCTGCCTGCTGGCAATGTAAGCTATTATTTTTGTATATAGTGTGCACAATTAATACTAGTGTATTTGGACCAATTTGTGCTGCAAATAAAGCTGTGGCCTTTCCTTGCCAAAAAGAGTGTAATTTCAAGCCATCAGGATTTGCATCTTGGGAAAGGATGGAAAATGAATATGCCAAAGATAAAAGGAAAAATATACTGCTTTAAAGAAATGGTAAATCACTGAATGTAAGAGAAAGGGAATTAGGTTCAATGATAGTTCAGTATGACATTTTGTTTCTTGCCTTTTTTATTACCGTAGGAAAGAACAAAAGGAAGCTAAATGAGATCTTGATATAAATATCTAATTAGACTTTTGCAGTCGAAAAATTGCCATAAACCATATTTTCCTATGTCTACAGTCTCTACTCAAAATGTAATAAAAGTCTTACATTTCAGACTTCATAGGAGTTTAGATGTACAGATTGCATTGACTGCCGTGCATGGTATATAGCCCAAAAGATTAAATACATTGCTAAGGATATACAAATTTCCTATTTCCTTTTTCAAAGTTGGCTTGCATTTTTATACTTCTCTGCAAAATGCTTTTCACTAAATTCCCCTGTAAGTATTTTTACACACTGAACTGACTTTTCAAAAGAAAGTAGAAGCTTGATGACAGAAGTTGTACAACACCTGTGAATTCCTGTGTACGATTTAATTCTCGTTCCTCCACATAAGACTCTCTGAATGGATTTTTTAAAGCGTTTGGAAGCATACAGACACATACACACAGAGTCTGCTTTGGAGATGAGTTTGAGCATGAAAGAATCATCTGCACTGTTATCAATTAAATTGCCCTCAGTGTTGCAGGCACCTCTGGCAGGGTTCCAGGCTCCAGAGAGTTTGGATTGACTCACAGTACCAGGAATAAGGGTCAAACTGACTCTCACCTTTGCAGCACTGATAGAAGCCCTTTATAAATCACTTGATATATAAATATTTATTTATCAACATTTAGCTAGTCAACAGCATGGTGTGGTCTGCACATATTTCATAAAGCAGACGGTTTACATTTTCTGAACTCAAGGTAAAAGTCAGCACTACCTAATACTCACTATTTAACAGGATTTTTTGACTACTAATATATCATAATTGCCAGGGTTTCCACAAAGCAAACAGATTAACTCCTAACTATATAGGGACTGGTCTTACATTCTTATACTCTAAAGAAAAAAATGAACTTCTGAAACGAACTGCACAACAGCTCACCATACTGACATACTGTGATCTGTCCCAAATCCAAGAGTACATTCTTAGCACATTATCTGTGCCAGCTTCACAAAACTATTACAGTTTCACTTTTTCTTTGTGTCTGTAATGGTTCCCCATCATCCTGATAAGTGGGCAGTCATTTCTCCCTGCATAGATAGAGCTGTGAAGGAGAATTAGATTTCAACACTTATGTAACAGAGATTAATTGATTGATTAGATTATTAATTAAAGTTTCCATTAAATTCCCTTTTTAAAAAGCACAGGATCGTGGATCCCCAGGGGTTTTTCTAACCCTTGAAATCATAAACAAGAGAATGCATAACTAAACATTGTACCTTATCTTGTGAAGAATAATTAAGCCAGTGGATGCATTGCTATGAAGGAAAATATTTTTTCTTCCAAAATATTCTCTTTTTTTCCCCCACAAACCTTAGGAAAAAGAAAGGGGTTTCTGGCTTCCCTCTACTGCAATAGAAGAACAAACACCAAAAGTATTGTTTTAAACACAGATAAACACATAGGTATGCCTATTTGTGTGCACTCTGTTTGGGGTTTATATGCTATATATTTTTATGAAAAGATAAAGGAGTGAAAACACGACTTGCGTTGTTTTAGATTTGAACTGATGTAGTCTACCTAGAAGTTCCAGCCATATCATATTTGAGAGATTGTGGAAAAATAAAAACAGCAAGTGGCCTTTTAGGTAACCCATAATTAAAAGCAATTTTGAGCTGTCTTTTCAGGGAAGCTACCCAGGGGAAGTATTTGCTACCTGTTTGACCTTCACAATTGTGAGTCCTTGGCAGTGTCAGCGACCCTCTGAACTGAATTCAAAACTAATCTCTAACAGAAAAAGAGAAACAGAATTCATGCAAATCATATTAATTCCAACATTTCCCCAGTGAGCTGGGTATAAACTACAGCCTAATTAAATATTTTTTAACGATGTGAGTAATTTTTGCCAAGGGGCGGATTCAGGCGAAAATTTAATATGAGATCACAAAAGCTGTTCCCAGCGTTGATTCTGTAAATTAATGACTATCTGCCTTATGATAAAAACATGCTGCCAAGAATGAAAATGAAGTCAGCAAAGCTTGCTCTATTTGTCTAACAACCAAATATACAGAATGCAAAACTTTAAAGGATATGGAAAATTTCCATTGTCTGTATGATGTACTCCTGATAAAGATGCATGACGCTGACAGCATAAAGCTGCTTTATGTTATACAAGACTATCAATTCTTATTAATTATCACTAATATAGCATTAGCTAGTGTTAGCTATGAACTTTGGTGAGTCAGTGCCAAGCACCAACATCAAGATCCTGAGAGGTATTCATTTATGTCTGGGTAGGATAATGTGCTATGACCATTTCATAAATTGGGTATCTCTAAGACACACTGAACGTGGCACAATTTCTCAGAGTTGCTTACAAAAATTCATGCATCTCACCTAGCACTTAAAAAGACGTTATCGTTGTAGTATCTGGGCACCAATCTTAAGTACTTGTCAGAAATAAAATCTCATTAAACCAATGTTATTAATGCATTCAAATAATAAATGCAAAAACATTAAAACTATGATCAAGAGAAACTATATAAAGGAACAGGAATTACTCATGCATCGGTCTGTCCAGATTTTTATCATGATTTGGAAATTGAACAATAAGCCTTATGGGACTAAAAGGCTGCTTTATAAAGTATAGTATTAGATCAGATATTGAAGATATTCAAATGCAGAATCCTCTGTTTAACCACTAAAAGACTCCATGCTCTTTGTTCCTCTCATGCTAACCTAACTTGTAACAAGACAGACAGCTAACACCAAGGAGTTACAAAGCATTGCCAGATGACAGGTGACCAGGACTTTGGTAGCACCCTGGTCAAGAGGCCAGCCCATTGTAAGGGCTTCGCAGCCACTGAGACTGAATTTACAGCTTTTCAATTAAAAGGTCATTCTGTGCTAACTAGCATGCCATTGCCTCATTATAATCATAAAATTAGTGAGAAAAGACTAGCATGAATAATATGAAGGAGCCAATCTGAAAGGTGAAGAGGTGCGATTTTCTTGCTTCATCAAAGATGGGAAAAAAGCTTGCTGTTTAGAAACAAATATTTTGCTTATAGTGCATGAAAGAAATAGTTTACCATTTCTTTCTACTTGAGAACAAATAAATTGGTCATTTTCTGTAAATTAAGCTTGACAGATGAAAGGACGGTTTACGACTGCTGAACAGTGTAAGCTAGGGCACAGCTTCCTATGATATGAAATGTCTGTGCGAGATTTTAAGTTTCAAAGCATTGCAAGAGGACTTTTATATTTCTTAATTTGAGCTTAGCCATATTATGTCTTTTTGTAAGCGTAATTATTTAAAGTTTTTAAATAAAAATGATAACTCAGAGAGAGTTAATATCAAATATATCTTAGAATATTAGTTAATTTACTACTGAAAACTGAGAATGTCATTGAAACTTCAATGTGCCTGTGAACATGCTGCTGAGTCACTGAGTAAAGAAATGTAAACTACACAAAGGATGAGGACTTTTGCAATTCCCCTCAAAGCATTGGGAG
>VZTA01024722.1:50315-51433 GCA_013398855.1 Mohoua ochrocephala | reverse complement strand
ACAGAAATAGAAAAAAACCCACAAAAATATGATGCACTTTCGAATAACGAAAATGTTTCAAACAATTTAAAATATTTTTTACTTAATGAAAACCTGGAAGTCATCCTAATTTCAGTCTCAAAGCGCAGATGATCATTAAGGGAAAATTGCTAATTTTTGCTCAACACTGGTAATAAGGTATAAGCCACTAGAACAGGAAAAGTAAGCTGGAGAGCATGAAACAGTTTTCAGGAAGAACACTTAGAGATTATAGCCAAACAGTTTAATGCCCACCATTCTCCATAGTATCCTGCTCTATGTTCAGACCATAACCCACTCTCCAAGAACTTTGGTCTCTTCTAGAGGAACTCATTCTGTACTCAGCAGCCACTGATGAACACACACACAGACATATCCAGTTAGTGGCAACCCTGACCTGCTGCTTTGGATAAGCTGCTTGAGTAGCTTAAAGGGACATGCTGCCGCTCAAATTGAGAGGCTGAGGTCCTTTGTAGTCCAACTGAAAGCATTTTTTTAAATTATGCTCTCACTTGTTTTATTTTCCAGAAATGGAGAGAGTCTTTAAATGGATTTGTTGCACATCTGAAATAGTCAGAAACTTGCCCGTAGGTTTTCTCACATCACAAAAGAAAAAAAAGAAAGGGCATGGAACTTGAAATTCAAGTTTCCAACACCGCCACTACTGGATCTCCCCCTCTGGAGAAACCAGCTGCAGAAGGTAAACAAAAAGAAAGTCTAGTAAGTTATTTCCTGTATTGAACAGGATCTTATGGAGACCTTCAGTCTGTAATAACACACGAAATGAGAGTTGATGATGCAACGTACAGAGGGAAAGAAAGAAATCTCATGTCTATCTACAGTTTTTATGTTATGCAGCTGTAGCTGAGAGACCTTGTGATAAAAGCATGCCAATATTTACTGCTCTGTGCATCACAAATCCCCAAATATATGATTAAATAGAAGGAAATTTGATAAAAACAATAACAACACTCAAAAGGCTGGTGTAAGTTAGGTGTCTACAGACCTTTGAGAATTAATCAGCTGATTTTAAAGCCCTGTGTAACTAAAGATACACAGCAGATAATTTCAGTTGTGCAGCTCAATTTAGGGGTAGAAAA
>VZTA01024722.1:12815-45315 GCA_013398855.1 Mohoua ochrocephala | reverse complement strand
CTTTTGTAGTTGTGGTCAATTTTCTATCTATCGACATGATAAAACAAGACATGACACAATCATACACCATAAATCTCTCACTCTTCCCTGCTGCTGGGAATCGATGCATTATTGAACACAAACACTAAAAAAACAAATGAGAAATTTACTTGGGGTAAAAACTTTCTGCAAAACAGTATAGCTGTATAATGAAAGATGAGCAAGTATAAAAAAGTATAAAATACTATTTTTTCCCCCTATCTTTAAATAAACAGGCTCTTAAAATAAATTTGATGTTTTCAAATGCTAACCAATTTTTATGATTTGTAGATAAGGTACCTCTTAACCCCTGATGTCTGATGCTCTCCTCATTTAATTGCAATGTAAATTAAAACCACATGAAAACCTTGGTTGTAAACATTATAGTAAATTATAATCATGCATGTGAGTGTAATTCAGATAGCAATAACTGAGCAAATACCATGCAGGAAAACATTCCACACTGTCCATTTTTAATGAAAGAACACACATTTGTGCTTGTGGAGTCCAAATGAAGGACAGTTGGAAGCCTCCAGTATATTTGGTTAGTGTCACAACACAGGGCAGCAAAATGCAATGGAAGTTTTCCTGCAATGGTAAGATAATAACAACCTCTGCACTCACTATCCCCTGTTGGGTGAGAGGTGAATCAGTCCCCTTGATAGCTAGCTGCATTCTGAGCAACATCACCAGGGGTGTTGAACTATATGGATTTAAATTATGGACAATTTCCCATAGGGACTAATATGAAACTTTTGTATCAAAGACAATTTTCTGAAAAGAACAAGTAAACTTGAACTTTTATCAAGTAAAAATAGAGCACATCTGTGCTCCGTATCACACACTTTTTAAAAAAAACCAAATTAATGCATTTCAACAAATGAAAAAAGTAAAAGGATGAAGGAAATTACAAAATATGGGCAGAACTACCACTACGGAGCTGTGGCTGACCCCAGTTCTAGTTAAGATTTCCTTCCCCAGGCAGCTTCATCATTTCATGTACAGCTGCATCCAAGAGAACTGATACATGCAGTAGAGGAGTATAAGGGTTTATCAGCAAGTGTCTTGGACGGATTTACATCATTCCACGTGCAAGGTAATAAATAGATACCATCTATGTAAAAGAACAAATAGGTTTGGAAGAGATTAAGAGGTTGCAGATTCATACAGACACACACACACATAACATACATATGATACTGTTGCATTTGTGTCAGTGTGAATATTAAGATGTGTCCCTCCGCAAATTTATATGCAAATGATACTATTTTTATTCTCTAATAGATAAAAATAAGCTCTTTTAGTTCTATAGTTCCAACTAAGTAGGCCTACGGCATAAAAAGTAATTCAGAGCAGGAAAGCTTTTATCATGTGTCACTAGACCAGGCAGAAAGGGAAGCCTCCCTTCATTTTGTGCTGCCCTAGTACACAGAATGCAGCTCTGTTTGTTGAATGTGAGTGGCCAGACGTTCCCTCTTGCCCTCCCTATCCTGAACTGTGTTGGGTGAACTCTTTCTTGTTCATCAGCATATTAGTGTTCCACATAAAAAGCCTCCACTAAGACCACAATACAATTTGAGTGTAAACAAAGAATTTCAATTGTACCAAGTTGTACTCTGTGCCCTGATATAGAAGCAGTCGTACCATAGGTGCATGAGCATTTTAATGTATATTCACTGACTTACTATACCTTTCATTTCTAAAAAGTGTGTTTTTTCTAAAAGAAACAGGATTTTAAAACACATTTTGTAGGCTAAAGACAGAAGTAGAGAAAAATGAATTCAGTTTAGGCCTGAGGGAAGGGAAGAAAAGGGAAGAAAAAAAATTGGTTGTTTCTCTTTTATATTTGTAGGAGATATCTATATATAAACATCTGTATGTGCATGCAAGGACATGCACTTTTCTTGAGGTCAGTGGTTGAGAAAATGAGTGAGTAAGAGGTCTTCTCCATGCAGGTCTACTGATGAAGCACAGAAGGTAAAATCTTTGTTACTTCCCCAGGGATTCACAGGGAGAGGGGATTCTATGTACTCTCTGCCCTGCAATTAAGTGTAGTTCAAAATACATTTCCAGAATGCTGTATATTCTTTAAGATTTTTCTTTTCTGAATAAATTTCTGAAGGCTTCCGATGGATTTTGCCTTCCTCCATGCTGAAATCTCAGTTTTACACTAACAATGAAAAGCCAATGATTTAGAAGTCAAAGCATACATAGATTTTATTAAAATACCAACTTGCCCCTGGTATCCAGCACTAATATGAGGCTCGATGCAATGAGCTGTGAGAATAAAATGTAATCAAAAGATTTGAGGTAGCTCATGAACCATGACAGCATAAGAGGGAAAGAGAGATTGTGTCCACTCACCATGTGATGTCCTCTTTTGCAGTGTCAGGATGAGAAGAATAAGGTGGGTTGGGGAAAAGACGTCAAACTCAGAGTGTTAGAATAAAAATGGCCCATGCTGACTAACGTTTATAGATCAGAACAAGTAATTTAGGGTACTGGACAAGAATAAGTGTCTCATATTTCAGAGACAACGAAGAGAAAAGATAGAGCCATTTCCTAAAAGAGGCTAATAAAGCTCCTCCTATGCCCTTCCCTGTTTCCACTCTAAGCCTCTGCTGATGGAGTGCTTACAGCTGCATGAAGTTACAGCCATTGCTAACAGCCAGAGAACGTTTGAGAGTAAGAGTTGAGAGAATGAGATTCAGTCTACTAAGTTAATACATTGATTAGCAAGGTTATCGAGATGATTTTTTTAAGTTGAAAGTTTTAATAATTTACTGACAACAGATGAAAAGTTTTTTATTTTCCCCTGCTGTTGAGCCAGCAAAAAGTAGCTGGGAAGAAATTTGCTTTCATGTCTGAACTCTAGGTAAAGATCAAACATGGCAAAATTTCAGTCAAAATATGCTATTTCAAAAACATATGAAGACATTATTTAGAATACCTTGACTTATTTACCTAGGTATATTAGATAAAGTTAAAAGATTTGCTATAATTTCCATTCACTCTTGTCATCAACATATACAGAAAAACATAGGTACAGTTAAATCAGAAAGAGACATAGCCTAAAATCCTGGAGTTATAATGTTAGAGGCCCGTCCTACAGCAAATATTGTGAGACACACATAAGCTGCCTTTCATGTATATGTTTCAGTAATTTGTCTTTGTCTACATATCTGATTTTTTTTTCAGATCAAAGAATCACAGAATGGGTAAGGTTGGAAGGGATCACAGTGTGTCTCCAACCTCCCTGCTGAAGCAGGGTCATCTTAGAGCACATGGCACAGGACTGTGTCCAGACAGATCTTCAATATTTCCAGTGAGGAAGACTCCACCACTCTCTGGGCAATCTGTCCTGTGCATGGCGACTCATGCAGTAGAGAGGTAGAAATTCCTGTGCATCAATTTCTGCCAATTGCTTCTTGTCCTATTGCTTGGCACCACCAAGAAAAACCTGGCTCCATCCTCTTTACACCCTTCCTTTATATATTTATACACATTAATGAGGACCCCTCTCAGCTGCCTTTTCTCAGGGCTGAACAGGCCCAACTCTCTCAGCCTGTCCTTGTAAGAGAGATGCTCCAGTCCCTTAATCACCTTTGTAGCCTCTGCTGGACCTGTTCCTGTAGATCCCCGTCCTTCTTGTCCCGTGAAGCCCAGAACTGGACACAGCACTCCAGATGTGGCCCATGAGGGCTGAGTAGAGGGGTAGGATCACTTTTCTTGATCTGCTACCAGTGCTCAGGATACCAGGAATGCACCCTAGGATATGACTGCTCTTTTTGGCCCCAAGGCACTGCTGGCTCATGGACAGCTTGTTGTCCACCAGGACCCCCAGGTCCTTCTCCTCAGAGCTGCTCCCCAGCAGGTCAGCCCCCAGCCTGTGCTGGTGCCCGGAGTTATTCCTTCCCCAGGTGCAGGACCCTGCATTTGCTTTTGCTGAATTTCAGAAGGTTCCTCTCTGCCCACCCCTCCAACCTGTCGAGGCCCTTCTGAAGGGCTGCACGGCCCTCTGGGGTATGGGCCACACCTCCCAGCATCCTGTCATCAGAGAACTTGCTGAGGAGGCATCTCCCCTTTATCCAAGTCATTCATGGATAAGTTAAACGATACTGGACTCAGTATTGAGCCTCGGGGGACATCAGTGGTGACAGGCCTCCAACTAGGCCCTGTGCCACTGTTTATGACCCTCTGGGATCTGACATTCAGCCAATTCTCAATCCACCTCAGTGTGCACTCATCCAGCGCTCACACCCTGAGTTTGCCTGTGAGGATGTTGTGAGAAACAGTGTCAGAAGCCTCGCTGAAGTCAAAGTAGACACAATCCACTGATCTGCCCTCATCCACCCAGGCAGTGGGTTCATCACAGGAGTCAGTCATGTTGGTCAAACATGATTTACCTTTAGTGAATCCATGCTGACTACTCCTGATCACCTTCTTGGCATCCAGGTGGATGTCACCAGAATGAGGCACTCCATCAGCTTTCCAGAGATTGAGGTGAGGCTGACTGGCTGGTAGTTCCCTGGGTCCTCCTTCCTGCCCGTTTTGAAGACTGGAGTGACATTTGCTTTCTTCCAGTCCTCAGGTGCCTCTCCTGATCTCTATGACCTCTCAAAGTTGAATGTGAGCAGCCTCACTATGGGGTCCCCCAGCTCCTTCAACACTTGTGAATCCTTCCCGTCAGGGCTCATGGACTTGTGGATGTCCAATTTGTTTAGGTGTTCTCTGACCCAAACCTGCTCAACCAAGGGAAAATCTTCCTTCCAACATTCATTTACTCTGGTCTCCTGGGCCAGAGATCAGGTATAACTTTGGTTGAACGACGAGAACTAAACCAATTTTAAATGGTTATCACTGCCTTTTAAAAAAAGTCAAATAACTATAAGAAATTAATTAAATATGGCTTCTTTAGTGTAGCCAGTGTGGTGAAAAACAATACTAGAAATAATTGTATTGCCTTCTATGGATTTAGGACAATTACATGACCGTAAAATATATCTGTATATATGGCTTTCAGAAGAATCCTAAAAAAATCCATACATTTGCCATACCTATTGCCAATGTAAAGAATCATTTTGAAATGCTCGATCTCACTGTCATACACCCTCTATTTCCTCAACTCAGTCTTGCACAGTTCTACTTTTGTGCTGAAATGTCTTTGTGTTGGTAGGAAAGACAGTGACATAGCGATTCCTAGTTACAAAGTTTTGTTAGAAGTTGGCCATGCAGTGACAAATGTTTATGATTCTGATAGATCAAGTTAAAATCCCATTTAGGTCTGAGAGTGCCTTATCTGTTTGTCAATGTTGACTAACTGAAATGGTGCTGGAGTTAATGCCCTGAATTGCAGTATACTAAGCATGTATGAAAAGATGGGGATAACTAAGTGAAAGAAATGGGATCTTGTAATACACTAAATTACAGTAGAGTCATAGAGCTTTTTTGGCTAAGTTAAATGCAACCTTTCCCAGTATAACAAAAAAGCAACCTCCAGTATTTACCTTCAGTAAATAGTTCTTGAAAAGGAGTATCCTCCTTTTCACATTTAGGCATCTCTGACCAACAGCATCCAGCACATGAAAGCTGGCTTAACTGCAGTGCTATTTACAGAATGGGCACACGTGAATTGTTGTGCACTTGAAACTATTTTCAACAGAAAACCACCAGTATAAGACTCAAAACTTTGTCTTTGTGTATCCTGAATAATTACAAATAATTTCTAAATTGCAATGTTTGTACATGTCTTTGGGTATTTTGCTTCATTTCTCTCTTAGGAACAATGACCTCATTACTTTCCTTCATCCTACTTCTGTTTATTCCATTCAGATGATAAAATCATCACAGGAGAGATTTTCGGTTAGAACACGACTATGTACAGTGCCTGGCATGAAGATGCCCAAGACTTTGGAGGCTGCTAGTGCTGCTGTAAAACAACCAAAAATCTAATAATAGAAAATACATTGTGTTGTCCAAGGTGGGAGTCAGAAAGCTTAATTCCATTGTGCAAATTCTTTTAAGGTACAGTTTCCAGTTTTGTTCGTTCATGCACCTAGTCTTCTACAAAAAACTGTAATGACATCACAGTTCTTGTGGTTTGTGTTACAATGGGAGGATAAAATTGTAGCAATTCATGACAGCAAAAGCTATAAAGAGAATCAACAAACAGAAAAGGAAAGTCATTAGTTGTAAGAACCTACAAATAAATTAAACCTTGCCTAAGATGTATTGATTTTCTGTGGCCTTGCCTATAGAATAATGCCAGGCATGCTGACAATCCATTAGATTCAGAAGGCAAAAACTACTTATAAATACTCTTTCTCTTCCATTTTAAGAAATACACTGATATCAGACCTCATTCTGATTCTCATCTGCCATGGTGTAAGTCAGAAATAATTTTCCAAAACTCTTCAAAATGGAGTTATAAGCATAAGGATTAAAATCAAAGCACATTTTACTGAAAGGTGTGAGTTAAATTAACATGATCAAGAAGACCTGTACTTTTTGTATGAATTAAAATTTCCTGACTTTATAATGTCAGCATCTTAATCAAAATAGGCAGTTCCAGGAATGAAATTAAACAATAATCACTGTAATAAATTATGTGCTTAGATTGCAAGAATATGGTTTTTACTTAATACTTCCTAAACTAGCAGAATACAATACTTTTAACTGTTAGTAGACATATAAGCAAGAGACTGTCAGAAGACACAGATGATTAAGGAAAAAAACCAGCCTGAAAATTATTGCTGTCAATAATGAAAAGCCATCAAAATAACAACCATAAATTCTCAATAATTTTCTATTTAAAATTCTCATTATATAGTTTTAAATTCTTACATAATTGTTTTCTGGTTTTGTTTTCAATATAAAAAAATATTTCAAAGGTACAAGTAGTTTTACATCTGGTTCCCCCTTGATTTACAGATGCTTGATTCAAGCCTATAATCAAAACAATTATTTTATCATGAAAGGATCTCTCTGCCTACACTGCACTCAGAAAAACAAAAGTGGGCACAGATAAACAAAAGACAGGCAGAAAACTTTTGACAGAAAAAAAAGAACGGATGGAACAATGTAGCTTATTCTTAAATGTGTTTGGTTTAAACTTTTCTGTCTACCTGTCCTAATGACAATTCAGTTGTAGACAGAAAAAGCACCTCTGAATGCTTCTAACTTTTTAGAGTTATTAGTTTTATAATTTTATATGCTTTGAAAATTGCTATCTACAAACAGCAAATGTGGAGAGCTATGAGGCAGATTAGAATTTTCTGTGGGATGAAGTCTACAGCCAAAAGCCCCTACTGAGGTTTTGTGGGTTGTGTAAGGTTTTCACATTTTTATTGCTTCAGCAATATTAGGTCATAATTTCAGGATTGTTTGCATACATAATTTTGCTTATAGGGTTAGGCATTGAATCTATAGGTGTTCTTTAGATTTCATATTATAAAATGACACGTCAAGTCTAGTTGTACATGTGGAGGAGAGAGACTAGACACGACTATTCACAGGTTCCTCTTCAAGGCAAGAGGAGTGAATTGTCCTCCCTCTTTGACTACAGAGCAATTTAGACTTAGACTTGGACTAGGTGACTGCTCTTCAGACAGCTGGAGCTGAGGGGTTAATTCTTTCTCTGCTGTTCAACAGAGAGAAACCTGTCCTGACCTGCTAAGCAGAAAATATAGAAGGCCTTCCTTCAGAGACTTTGTAGGTAAATTCCATGCTTGAGACCACAGAAGAAGAAAAAAAAACCTTCCTACATACACTTCCATAATTCAGTATCAATTTAAAGCAATAAATGAAAATACTTCACATTTAAGAGCATATTACTTTTGTTTACTCTGACTGAAATATCAGCTTAGATGGCACAATGACATGACTTATAAAACTACTGAAATTTGAAATTTTGGGGTGTATGTGGCAAAATCCATGTCCATTGAATAATTACATGATGCTATTTGGGTGAGGGACGGGGAGCAGGAGAAGGAAAGAAGCAGAATGAAGAAAGTTGCTTGAGAATTTGCTTCCAAAATCAAATTCCTTTACATAACTTGTTACCACAGTGGCAAAATACAAGAAAGTTTGCAGTACTACATAGTAGTCAGTACAACGAGTGAATCAATTGAAGACAAGCATTAAAAGAGTTATTTGCTAATGGGCACCATGCCAGGGTTACTCATGCAATGCTGCCTGCAGAATTCCTAAGCTGAGTTCAGAAGATACAGATCGATGCACCTCCAAAGAGAGTCTATATCAATCGCCATTTCATTCATTAGCTTCCACTCTGAGCTGGTAGGCTGCTAGTTAACTCTTTAATGTGGGAGAAACTGTCAGTGTAAAGGCCACTGGGACACACACTCTTCTCTGCTGCACTTGACCTGTCGATATTTCTTGAGGCCCACTGTTTAAACTGGTACAGCTAATGGCAAAATGGAGATCTGCGAGGCTTGGAGAGGCTTTCCTGGCTTTACATTGGCTTATCATTCTCCAGTAAACATTAGTAAATGCATCCCGACAAAGTATTCCTATTTGTGTCCTCTCGCATATGAAGAACAGGCCTCAGATGAAATAACTCAAACAACTCTGTCCCTGAAATCAAAGACAGCTTAAATAATAAATTATGCTAATTTGAGAAATTAGCACATTGAGATATCATGCAAATGAACTAGAGGCAACTGACATTTGGTTACTAATTAAATTGTTCTAATGTCCCAGACAGACAGAATGAGGTAGATACAGCAATAAAGTTTGAATTCAGTTCCACCTTGCATTTGTTTGGCTGTAAGTTCATTGTAAAATTGTGTAGAAATGCAGCAGGTCCAGGACATGATTGATGCATAAACCATTTAGAATACTTCTGAAAGTGCAAATATGAGATCTAACATATAAAGGTATAATTACTAAAACAAAGAACAATCTCAAACCACCCAGACTTGTGGGCTTTGCTATTTTCTTTCTACAAATATTGAATGTACTAATTTCCCTTGCCTTGCTGCTGAATAAAATCAATTTCCTCAGTAGAGCTGAACTCTCTTTTGTTTAAGGTTAGATGCAAAGTTGATACGCATCCTTAGATATAACATAAAATCCTTGAATATTTAGAACTACGTCACTGTGCGAATCCACAGCTGGTAGGGATTCATTATTTGACAATCAGTGCTCTCCATACAATAACCAACATGCTTGGAACTAGCTGAAGGGGGAAAAAAAGCTTCACATTATTTTAAAACTCTAGTCAAATTGTTTGTATACAAATTTTGATAATAACACCTGCTTTTTCTCTCTTGGCCAATACAATCCATGGAGAATCTTAGCTCCAACAATTTCCCTGCAGAATTGTCAAACATATGTATTTGTATTTCATTACTTGGGTAATAGCTGATTTGCCAAGTTCATTTACTACTAGTTGCTCCTCAAACATCTCAGCGGGATAATTAAGGAATACTAAGAACTGAAACTGTAGTATGTTAGGTGGGGGCTAGAGCAATTGCCCAAATCCCACTTCTGATTAAACTGCTGTCCAGAATTAAATATTCAATAACTGAAATTCCGTTTTCTTCCCTTACTGTGAGCAACTTATTATCAAGGAGATAGAATAACTCCCTGTTTTGTGCAATAGAGACAAAAAAGCTCACTGCACCACTCAAACCAATCCTAATCCCTTATGAGCCTACAAGAATGGTATTTAAACTGAAAATTGACTGGGTAATGGACTAAGTGGTGCCTTCTGTTCTAATGGTTCAATATGTTGGCATTAAAACAAACAAAAGCACATTGATGCCCAATGCCTGAACTGGGGAGACTAAACAAGTCGGGGGATAAGGTTTAACAGTAGGAAGGCAATTAAAAATCCTTTCTATCTGAGGGTCTATCTGAAATATAAAGCTGCTGACAGCGAAATGGATGCCTCCATTAATTCTGCAGAAAATAGGGGTGTTCTTGGACTTGCTTTGTTCTCTTTACATTACACAGGGGCTGCACAAGAAAAAAAACTTTTCAGCCAGATATTCCCACAGTGAAGTCTCCAGTGGGACTATTCTGGTTTAACTTCATATCTCAAAATTTTTCTGGCACCTCTTTCATTTTTACCTGCTGTGGGCACATTCTGGTCTAACATCCACAGGGTAAAAGTCAGGCAAAATTTCTTCTCCTGTTCTCATGCCTCTTCCCTCATGTCATTAGCCACAGGAGAAAATTTGGCTTCTGGGTTTTACAGTGATTATGTGAGAGGCACAAATCTCCAAATTATTGTGGGTATAACAAAAATCACTGCCTCTAATTCAGGCTGTCTAACATTTGCCATTGTTCAGTTTCGTGCTCCAGTACACGTTACTCTGCTAAACTCTAATCATTTGGACTGACGTTTCCCCTGCCAAGGGGAGTTGCATTTCTAAACTGCCAGAGGAAAGGTGCCATGCTGTATGAATTACCCATCTGATATGATAATGTCTTTATTACATTTTGGAGAACTCATACAAAACTCCACTAAAGGCATTTTTCTATTTTGTTTTGAGATTCATATTAGAGATAAACATAGCATTTCCTAAAAAGCAGAATGACTACAAGCCTTCTGACACTAAACAGAAGAAAACACCCTTTCAAATAATAAATAAGCATCCACAGAAAACATCTAAATGAATGTCTCACTTGTTCTCTAATCACAGACATTCATATACACAAGAAAACATGACTGAAAACTACAAACTCTTTGAAAGTTGATGGGTATACTGTCATACAGGTGGTTCATACACTTGAACTCGAGTATTCAGAGCACAAGTATATTTAGAGTTTGGAATTCTTAGGTCCGGTGAAGTTGCTGGTGCCAATGGATATTGAGCATGACTGCTGACACGTTGAGAACTGTGTGTAGGAAATATAAAGTGGATGGAGGACTTAGTGTTTGGGGCTTCAGGGATTACAAAGATAATTGTGGATCAATTCTGCCAAATGATTTGAAGTAACTTAAGCCTGCCATCAGTACTTTAATTGTTTTTACAACAGAACTTGAGAGTGCACTTAGTGCAATGAATGATTTGATAACACCTGGTTGAAATGCCCTGTCCATTAGTTGCGTTATCGTCTCTCACTTTTATTAAGCTGGTTAGTCTACTGCTCCACTCATTTAAGACCCAAGATTTATGTTAGAAAGAGATTTTTACAAGTGTCTGTTGAAATAAATATCTCTTAGTAGGGTTAGAATGGTAAATGTATAAAAAGAGTGGCCCTTCTATTGGAATCTTTCCATATTCATGTTTGTAAGCAATAGCATAAATTTAATAAAAAGTATTGTCTTATTCCTTTACACCAAGCAGAGCTAATCTTTGTATACAGGAAAGAAAAGTAAGTAAAAACTGAATTATCTCTTGACAAAACATCAAGAATAAACTGTTTCCTAGCAGAGCAACCAGCTGCAACTCCGTGAACTATTGTTGTTCTTGAAGTAAAACCACTTACTTGACTACTGGCAATTACAAAGGCTAGAGGCAAATTTGGTAAGAAAATCCTGCCTGGATGGTTTTCTCTGTTTTCTTTAGTCTGCGAAGAAGCACGGGAGCACAGCTACGTCTAACCACCTCCATCTCCCTTTCTGTAAGATATGACCTATCAAAATCCCGCAGTGTTTCAAACCAACGAGCACAAGTGCAGTAAGTTTTCATGCATAGTCTCAAAACTCAGGATGTTGCCTATAGTGAAGAATTGGAGAGATAATTAATAAATGGAAATTCCAAAATGCAATCAATCTCACTGACAACTTCTTCAAAAGCTAGCTCCAGTCTGTAGCTGGAGTGCTGCCAAGCAAAAAGACTTGGATACCTCTGGGCTAAGACTGTTGTAACACCTGCTTGCCACGGTACCTTTCAGGTTGGATGAAAGCATCTGTACACAATACAGGCCAATACGGAAAATAAATTAATTAGCAACGATATGCTTTCTTAACTCACTCAACACCACCTGATGTCTTCCTTTAATATAAACTGCCAGGGCTGCTGTATTGAGAAGCATCATCTGATGAGACCTATCAGTGGCTGTTCTGCAGAGCAAAGAGAAACAACTGAGAACTGCCCATTGTTGCAAAATGCCTACAAAACCACTTTTCTAATAGGCAACCAGAACAATTTCCATTTTTAAAAAAAAGTAGCAGACCCTAACTGGAGTAAATTGGTCTAGCTTCATTGGTTTCAAAAGAGCCATGAAAATTCATCCTAGCTAAACACAGAGTTCTATGTTCCCATGAATGACATTAAAGAGACACTAACAGAAGAAAAAGAGGACTTGAATACGATATTTGTTGAATTAACCTTTAGTGAATAGTTTATAAAATTGCTTTCCTTCCTTCCTTCTTACATAAGATCTAAACCCACAAATCAATCATTAGCATAATCCTAATTGCTAATGTCAACATTAAAGTCTTTTTCTTTTTTTCTTTTTCTTTACGATTGGCAGATCTCTTTATTCCAGATTGCATTTTATTAGACATTACTTATTTACAATGATGACTTGAAAAAGAAAACATTTTGAGAAGAATGAAAGCCACTCAATATTTTGGTGGTGTTGGTGGCAGGAAACAGAGAACATTGTTGGAGATTAAAAATTAACAATGGTCAAAGCACATTTCTCTTTCATCCATCTTGAGTGAAAACCCTCTGAGATCTGAAGCTCAAACACCATTGGGAAAATTTGAAAAACTGGCTAATTCTGCCATTCATTTAAATTCCAAACCATTTGCTTCTTTGATGGAGAAGTTACACTGAAAAATCTGCTGATTCGGCTATTGCAGACTTCGAGAGCTTTCTTACTTTAGCTCACAGCTAAACATCAAGTTCATTATCAACTGATTAAATTGGCAGTTGGTCAAATAAAAAACTATTTTATTAAAACCTTGAATTACAGACATGCTGGAAAACTTCACCTGTTGGCAATACGCTGGGCTTTTAAAGACTGTGCTAAGAGCTGCCAGTGCTTTTAAAAATTGCCCTCTTAGAGAGTCCAGCATAGCTTTAAACAGCTTTCTATGAAAGTCGAATCTGTCTGCTAAGTCTTGGCCTAATACCAGATTAAGTTAGGACTTCAGTGTCTTTAAAGAAAGATGCCTATGAAGTGACAGGGCTGAGAATCAGGCACTGTTATTCTAAAGGAAAAAGGCAATAATGAGAGGCAAAGAGAAATAGGATGGAAGACACAGAAGTGTGAGGAAAAGAAAAGCACAGAGTGCTAATGTTCAATCCCTCACCTTGAATTATGCCTACTTGCCCTCAATCTTCCCTGCTTGATGGCATCTGGACACCACAGGGTTGCAGAAAATTTAGGCTTTTCTTCTTCGTGTGGAGGAGCGGAACACCGCATTGAAAAACATGCCATGCTGATAGCTCCTCTCTCAGCTTAAAGAAAGAGTCTTCAAAATGGCTTTTCAGGTCTACCCATGATCATGTGAGAAGACAAAACTTTGCCTAAGCATGTGTAAAAGAAGCCATAGGTAGGGGAAATAAACACAGAAAGTTTCCAGCAAAAAATAAATCCAAATTGCTTGACCCAATGCAAGGCAGGAGAAACTATAGATCTTCCCAGTAACCAATAGTGAGGTCTGCAATTAAAGACAAAAAGGAATTAGTAACCTAAAAAGCCTGCACTGAGTGGATGGTGAACACTTTAGACTCCATTCTTCAGTCTGTGATTGTTACTAGTTGCCATTTCAGCCATTAAGTATCCCACAAAAAGTCATTTAGTCAGTTCCTTAGGCTGCGTTTTCTTTGATTGTCGTTTCCTTCTGCCTTAACTGTTTTGAAAGACTTGAAGAAGATAGAAAGGAGAAATAGACTTACTGATATGAGCATATATTTCCATAAAATACTAATTGATTAACTGAAGAGATCCAACTTTATTCCTCTGGAGTAGGATCTTCAAAGAAGCGTATGTTTTCATTTAAGAAAAGCATGTTTTATCTCTTCAAATGAGTACGGAACTGAGTTATAAGATGTTGGAAACTGCCATCTGCACATACTCTCAAGAACTCAGTTAAGACTCAGCATTAAAATCTGCATTAAAGATCCTCCAGTATCATCTTGTAAACCGTGTTGAGCAAAAACTTGATCACTTTCTTTCGCAGTCCACACACCTAACACTTCTGAGTACGCAAGCGAAGCAGAGAAGCGGTGACTTATCATTGTGAAACGAGGCACTAGCCTCACTCCATGCAGAAGTTAAAATGCAAGTGAAACATATTATTGCAAGAAAAGAATATGTGGTCAGCTGGGTTCTGTACCTGAACTAAGGACAATGAATAATTGCTCACTCAATTCTCTATTTGGTTTTACCACCAGTGTGACACTGAGGAAGAATGTCAAAACTTGTATTCAGAAGGACGGCAAATAAATGTTGCACAGGCAAACTTAATTCTAAGACTACCTAACTTTCGAATGCTTGGTTTTGTTACTTTATTATTCTAATAATGTCTGGTGTTACCTAAGCTTTAGATCTGAAGACAGAGGCCTAGACAGATAAACAGACATTGATTGATACCAGTCCTCAGCAGTTTTCTTGGCAACATTGCTGAGCGACATTTGTTTATTTCTTTATTATCATTCATTGCCTGATAGGCCAGCCTGCTTATCAGTCATCCCATGCTCCTTTCCCTTAATTAGAGAGATCAAATACACCACCACAAATTCCCTCCTTGACCATCCACAGCCACCACTCAGCAGCAATGCCTCAGCGTAGAAGGAAAAAGAGTGGATTGGCTGATAAGAGAGAGGCTCAGATCCTGCAATGGTCTTCTTACAGGTTTACCAACCAAGCGCAACAGGAATGAGTGAAGAGATCAAAGACACTGACTGTGGTTGATCAGGACAGGTGTTTGTGGTGATGTTTTCAACAGATGGAGGTTCCTGTGAGAGAAGAAAAGAGACCCAGGTTATACCAGCCAAATGTGATGACTCCTCAACCAGAACCACTGCAATCAGTTACATTTTTCTCCCTGTTGTAAAGTGAAGTGCATGCACACACACAGTTTTATCCATTTGCATCTTAAAGAGAAGAAATGTTATCCCTTTTGAGAAGAAGAACAGATGCAAAAAGAATAAGAGACCTTTACAACATCACTTTCGTAACAGAATTTTGTTGTTTTGGAGTGATTTATTTCTGAAGAGGAAAAAAATGTAAAGAACTTGGAACACAAAAGTACCTTCTCATCAAGGGTTGTCTATCGTTTCATGAATCACATGTGATGGATGAGATTTATGAATTAGAATCTGCGCCAAAAGATTTACAGCATTCTAAATTAGTTATGGCATCTTCTCGTCTGCGAGCATAAACTTTCAACAAAATATCTATATCACCATCACAGAAGCATGGCCAACCCAGTTCTTTCATTTCACTGCAGCACACCCAGACCCTGTCACAGTGTTTGATGAATTCTTGAAGGAATGGGCTTCAGATCAATTAAAATAAACACCACAAGCTGATTTATCAAATCTTTTCTGAATGCTCTCAGAAAATGTCAAAAATCTGATCCATTGACAGAGAAGAGTCAGAGAATCGTGGCAGCCTATGGGATCACAAGACCTTTTCAAAACCATCATAAATCACTACAGAAAACAAATGGGGCACCATGTGATAAGATTTTGTCTGACAGCTTTGCCTCAACAAGACATATACGAGATAAATGGATACCTTCGTCTGTGCCCAATTGTCAGTTTACAAAGTTCCAACTTGTCAAATTGTAAAATACACCACATCCAAAATAATATACCTTTTTGGATATCCAATAGCATGATTTGAGAAACCTCTCACTCTATTTCTTTGTTGCAATTTTAAAAGTACTTCTGAAGACACAAATACTTGAGAAAAGACAGGTAGAAAGACAGGAAGGCTGGCAGACAGACATGTCAAATATTACCTAGCACAGTAGTTCTAGTATTGCAGCCTATCTAAAATAATTAATTCCCTCTTTTAACGCATTGTAAAAACTATTCGAATTACTGTAAAGTAACTTCAATCACAATAACCTGTGATATTGCTGTTGTTCTCTTTCATGCAGATTCTGCACATATTCAAAATAATGAAGTAATACGTAAATATTTCTCAGGTATTAGCTGGACTCTTGAAAATGCCTTTGCTAATGAGGTATAAGGTTAGGCAAGTCAACACAAATATTCAGGTATCAGAAAACAAATGGATCTGATGCTGAATTAGGAATGTGGGCAGCTATATATTTTGGTGGTTAGAATTCTATTAACAATGCTAATGATAATGATTTGAGCCTGATTTCAATTTGTTAAAGAAACAAATTTTAATGTGTTAAAGAAACAAATGGTATCATTTACAAGTGGTTATGGACACAGAAGGTCTTCAAAATTTCAAGCATTTTCAAAATTTGTTAGGAATTGGTATAGTAAAAAACCTGGGTAGTTTCTTTATTTTGGATGTCGTCTCTGCTGCCAGCTTTTAAAACACCATCTTAGTTTTCCTCGATATGTAATAAGACTGCAATCATTATCACATAGAGCATGAAGAAATACAGAGAATTTGAAAATACAATTGTAGCTAGAACCTGTGCTTTTTAATGTTGTTGATCTTTTAAGCATTATTTCTGTGCACCTCTAAAATTGCCATACTTTTTGCAGAAGAAAGTTTACAAATTCAAATTCTGAAGAAATTCCATTTTTAAATACGTATCTTCCTCAGAGATGCATAATGCTTCCTATGTCCAGTTTTCATTTTAGGGAGGAAGCAGAATCAAAATCCCTTCAGAACTTGTTTGTTGAAACTATAGTATTGACAATGTACTTAAAGTGCTTTGCGATCTTCATGGTGTCATGAATGAAAAACAGTCTCAAGGGTCCTTCCAGGGGCTCTATCTGGGACTAATAAAACCAGGAGCAGAGAAAAGTTTGAAAAGTCTTGTTAACCAAGGCCAATGCCTCTTCAAACTCCTTGTGCAAAGGAGTGATAATCAGATAAAGACATCAGCACAGCCTAGGTGCTTTCACGTCTGATTTCAGACCTTAGCGTGACGAAGGGATGACGCCGGAGTGCTGATGAATGACCTCGCCCTCAAGGGCCATGCAGCAGAGCCTAGGGCCACGCTTTAGCCAGAGCACTCATTAGAGGCTATGACATAACCAGAGATAGGATTAGTCTGCATGAGGTTTCCTGCAGGAGTTACACTAAATTGATTCTACTTCTTCTTCTTCAATCCCATGTGAAATACATGTTTCAGTATCTGTAAGATCTGGAAGAAAATGAGTAATGTGAATGCCAATCTATGAATAGGAGAACCAATGGAAGTGGGAAAAGGAAAGCAATCTCAGAAACGACATGCAATCACAATGTATGGTCTTTCACCAGTGAAGGATACTTCAGTTATTAAGCTGAATGCACCTCTTTAACGTCTCAGCACTGCTCAGATAGAAAATCAGAAGAATTCTTTTCTTTAACCTTTTCTCTCCAAGTGCCTACAGGAAGGAGTTCAATATCCTGCCTACTGTTGGTGCTACATGTCTGCATTTTGCTAGTTTTGAGTGCTAAGTAAACTCAACTTTCCTGCCGGCCTTTAACCTATGAAATTCAGCATTTAGCACACCTCTGGTGTCACTAAGCATACATAATGGTATCCATGCACATAAATGTAAAAGAATATTTGTTGTCTCTCTTGAGTAGTAATCTATAGCTTCTCTTAATTGCTCTGTTTGTCCCCCAATGTTCATATAATAAATGGTCTATTCATTTTTAATTAGAATTTCAGTACTAAAACAATGAGGAGTGATAAAAATACACTTCTATTCTGTGTTGCTTAAAATAAAATTGATTTTATTTATGAAAACCTGTAATCTGGAATTTCCTACAGTTTATACTTTCAATGAAAATATGCAATATATTGATAAAGGAATAGAATACATATTTGTATTTATCAAATTCGTCTCAATTTCCTTCACCTGCAGAAAAAGTGGCTGGATCACTCTGTGGCCTTCCATTGTTCTTGTACTTTGCTAACTGCAGAACTACAACTAAAAATAAACACAAGGATGTAAGTCGGCAAGTGGAGCACTTGAGCACTTTGCCTTATGGCAAACTCCTTTATTTCATCTGTAACGATGGCTTTGAATTCATGTATACAGTAAAAGTATACACAGGACTTTTAATTTCAGAACAACATCCCTAAAAGCATTATTCAAACTTTTGAGGTGCATGGACTAGTAGCACCTGAGCTTAGGAAAAGCTCTTGGCAAATCCCTGTGAAATTTTTTGACAGATTCATCTTCTAGCCTTTGGAAAAGAGAAGGTGCTCCAGGCAAGATATTTGATTAATGCCACAAAAAATAGTGTTGCTGGCACAGCTGGTATGTTGGGAGAAAAATTCATCACTAACTCTGAAACTGCCATGTAATTTTCTCTCAACAGTTCTTTCCCGTACTTGACAGAAGATTTGCACAGGACAAACTAGCCTGACAGAGGACAAGTCAGCCAGCTGTTGAGGTATCTCTAAACATGACAGATCACTATGTTTTAACTCAGATTAATTCACTTATTACAGGTAGACCTAAATCACTGGTCATTGTCAAACCAGTTGTCACAACTAGCAAATCATGTCAGATTTCTGAACAAAAATATTTCAAATCTTAAACAGTTCTTGTAACCTCAGCCTGTCTGCTTTTCACACAGACAAGTAAAGCATTGCAAAATAACCAATGCTGCTCCAGCAGTATCTGTGTTGTTTGTCTGGTATTTAATAGGACCAAAAGGACTTGGAAATTGAGTGCAGGTTCTGGTAACTGAGAAAAATGAAAGTATTTCTTCCAAATTGCTTTCCTGCATCCCATCCCAACTTTTTTTGTCTCTTTTTTGTTGCTTTTAAAAAATTACCTGCTGCCTTAAACTCCTACCCATTTTTGTCACTATCCTTTCAACAGTAAAAGATATAAAAACCAACAGGACTAATTTTAAATATGTCCAGCATTGGCTTGCCAGAATTATTAGATTGCTGGATTCGAATGAAAAATCACTGTCAAAATGAGAGAGCAGAAATGAAGTCCATATTTAAGGCTGTATTTCAATTAGTTTTCTCTAAGTGATTAGATAATAAAATCAGTAATTCAGATATAGTCAACAGATTTAAAGGCTACAGAGCCTGAAGCATATTCGCAATATCAGAATAATAGACTGCCCCAAATCTGTGCTATTGGATCCAATCCTCCTAGATCATGGGGAGGTTTGGAAAAAATTTGAATGTTGCCAATGGAGCTCAGAGCTAATCAGAAACTTACTTAGTCCAAAACATGCACTGACAGCACAAAACATTTTGCAAACTGAATTCCCTTCTCAGGGTTTTTATAAATGATGCTATAGTTTTCATGGAAATATAAGGACTAACCTCCCAAAAAATTTTTGTCTAAACCCTGAGGGAGAATGCTGGGTCTCAGGAGCAGCAATGAAGTGTGTTATGTGAGCCAAAGAAGTTTTTTTGCAAAGAAAAATAAATACATTTTTCATTATTGTTAATTAAATGTGGTTAAGGGCATCTCAAGATGTGATATGTGGGGTTTTCAAGACAAGACTGGATAAAATATCAAACAACCTGGTGTGACCTCATACCTGACCCTACTTTGAGGGTCAGCCAGAGACGTCCCTGAAGTCCTTTCTAGTCTGAATTACCCTGTGATCCTAGCAACATAACTTTCTTTGTTATATTCTTTGTTTGCGTATATTCTATGGTGAAAGTTACCACATCTCACTGTTCTCATTGCACAACACACACAGTGCATTTCTCCTGCAAATTCTCAAAAAGTACAGTAACAAACATAGCCTATACACCTTCCCTCTGCCAATTTGTGTCAGATCAGTCCTCTCTGATCAAGTATCTCCTCTCTGTCAGATCAGCTACTAAACAATTAGTTGCCTTTTGCTTATTACTCCCTTCTGGCATGTAAGGTAGGTATGCAACACATATTTCAAGAATGATAAATACATTTCCTCAGCACCAAAAGAGGAATTCAACACAGTTTAAATAAACAAAGGATTATATACTTTAAAGACACAGAAGGAGAAAAATGCAGTAAAGTGTTAGATTCTAGAGGGTTTATGTTTGCTGATGGGATTTGTAATAGGATTTTAGTAAGAAACACAAAGTTTATGTGTGTTTTCATTAGGGATTGAAACATTTTAGCCTTCTTTCTGTCCAGAGATCCATAGCTTCTGTGTTGAAAATACTTCAGTCTCTCAGAGAATGGTGCTCTCCTTTCTCGTAATACTTTATGTACAATTATACTTATGACAGGTATATTTTATGCTCCAGCATAAAAGTCCTCCTACTTATCTTTTCTAATCACAGCTGAAAACTTGTGTGAAGGCCTTCAAGGGGAAAGGAGTGTCCTCACTCTTTGCTGCTCCTTGACAGTGTTCCAGGAAGGGGTTGGTTGTTATTAGTCATTTGTATAAACTGATCTGTTCTGGCTTGGGGTTCTCACTTTACTGCTGATAGAAGCAAACCTGGAAAAGCGGACGTGAAAGGACTTGTTAGATGACTTTTTTAGGTGACTTGGGGATGTAGGGACTGGTACACATGCATGTTTTGTTCTGCAGAGTTTCAGATCTCCATCATTCTTGTTGTCATAAAATTATTTCCTTAAGGAGTCCTTCACGTTTAAAAGGCTAGAGAACTCCGATCAGATCTCTGGTTCACAGACATCCAGATCTTCATATATTTAGGAAACTACAATCACATATGATCCAATGGGTGAGAATATGGACGTATGTCTTTTAAAATCCAGCTATGTTACCTGAAAGGCTGCTGCTTCTAGCTGCTTATCTCCCTCCCTACCCTATTCCGGACAAAATTATTCTCCTATCACGCTAGAAAAACAAATGAACTTTTCCTAAAAGATATTTAAGTTACATTAAAGAGAGATGGCAAAAACTTACCATTGCCTCTGTTCAAGTAATCAAGTATCTATCAAATGAATTTCAGTTGGGAGTGCTCGTATCTGCGATTTGGCTGGTAGGTTGAATTGGGGTAGGTCTGGCAAGATGATGGTGCTGGCAGTCAGCTGAGGTGGCAGCCCGTTTAACTGGCACAGTCAAAGGACTGAAGAGGAAATATGTCCACAAATCAAGTGATTCAACAGGCAATTATAACCCACAAGGGATTAACTTTTCTAACCATAACACCCTCAACAGTCCCCAGCAGAAAAAGGCTTTTACTTTGTGCTTGGGAAATATATCTTGGAGGTCTGTATAACACTAGAAACTGTTCCTTGTCTTTCTGCTAAGTGAATCAAGGTCTTAATGTTACTTCTCATCACAGTCTCATTCCTTCAATATTGACTAAAGAAACGAACATTAAAGGCCTAAAGAGAAAGAAAAAAAAGGAGGAGGAAAGAAAGAAGGCAGGGGAAAGTACTATCTGCAGATATTCTATCTTCTTCTATCTTTCCCTATTTCTCAAACTCCCTCTCTTTTGGAGGCAGAAAGCGAATGAGACTGTGGAACTAGAAAACTAAGGATGGCCGGGGGAAATGGCACCGAGGTGGAATGACATTGATACAAACAGCACACATAACGAATACATTTTAGCTAAGATATTTGTAGGTATAATGCATGACATTTTCAACCTATTTAAGAGTTGCTTTAATTTCACTGACATATTTTACTATATTTTCATTTTGAAGTTCACAAGACAGTATACACATGTAGTTTTGGGGGGGTTTTTTTGGTTTTGTTTCGGGTTTTTTTTTGTTTTGTTTTGTTTTTATGTTAAGGTATCTTCTTAAAACAGATGAACCAAAACCCTCCAAGGAAGAAATCAATTAATTAAAAATTACATAAGAACATCTGCTTGCAAGCTGATCAAACTAGAAAGGTGAAAACAACGTCTGCTCTAGTGGAGGGAAGAAAGATGACAGTCTGGGGCATGGGGAAAAGGCAAAATGTGGGGTAAATGATAAAGAAGCTGCCAGATTCCATGTCTCGAGTCATGTTAAAATGTGAGCTTAAACACAAAGTTCAGTTCAGTGAAGCAGAAGGACAATTCTCTTCCTTAGATAGAAAAAGATCTTTTTTCATCTGTAGCAGGTGACATATGACTCGTGCAGATGAGCCACTAGCCACTTCAATCCCTGTAACTCGAGAAATTCATCAAGGTCCAGGAACACTGACTTGGATTATTCACATGAGTTTGGCAGAAGCTGTAGAGAGCTGTCATTTAGTACAGCTATGCACAAAAAATCAAACAGTATTTAACCAAATGTAATGGTGTTCTGTATAAAAGGACTCAAGCAGCACCACAGAACAAATGCCACAGAGCATAACAGGAATGATCCCTGCTTACATATCACATTTGTTAAACCATGTGCACTTATTATTCAAAACTAACTTTTTAGAAGACAAAATTTCATGTATTTGCAATTAATGTATTCTTTGTTAAAGCTTTTAACGTGGTTGTTATTTTCTCTCTAAGTGAACTCATTTAAGCATATTCTGACTTTAAAAAGGAAATATTTTTAGGGTTGATTTTTTTAGAGTTCAGTTTATCAAACCCTTGGGTATGCTGGAAAGAATAAATTTGCTCTCACACATAATTGTTTGAGGGATATTTTCTTTATATAAAGACATTATTTCATGTATATATGAGAAGATTAGTAAAACTCTATCTCACTGGCTCATAATTTAGCAGGGACAACATTTTAACAGCAAGACCTAAAAATACTTTTAAAATGAGAAATGCAATAATGCTGAGCTATTTGACTGCTTCTCAAGTCAAAGGCATCTGAGGCTTTGTTAACCTAGGTATCTCACAGTGTCTCCAGCAAAGTGACATATGTCTCCTTTATACACAGGCATCAGATGAGCCTAATTGAAAAAAACACAGATTCAGCAGCTGACAGCCTACTGTGGCTGAGAGGGGAGCATTTTTCCCCATTTTAAACTATTCTCTCTTGCATTCTTTCCTCCTTTGGGAAAAGCACTTCTCAAACTGATATTTTGTTACATTTTTTGAGACAAAACTGCCATTATTTTCATTTAGGTGTGTTACACTCAGTGTTACATTAGGAAACAGGACCCACCTAAATGATGAAATGGCACCTCCCGTGTGACGATTTTACAAGATGTGCCTTGATTTCTGCTGCAAATGCAGTTATCAGTTGAGAAAGAAATGCTGAAATGAAATGTAGGATGATGCTCTGTAAGTGAAAAGTGGGCACTCCCTTCCAGTGCCCAATGATTCGAAACCTGTGGCTTCTTATGAGAGATGAATCTGATCAAGGGTTATGAGTGACTTTCTAGTTTCCATTTAAAATTCCCCATCTCTCGTATGTCAGCAAGAAGTCTCAGGCTTGTCATTGTCACCTGAGAAACAGGGCACTAGCAAACCACTTTTAGTACACAAGTACTTGTGAGGATCGGACTCTATTTACAGTGAGCACAAGCGTGAATTCTCAGCACACTGTTTTGCACCCACCTATTCTGCAGTGAGACCCTAAGGATGCCTGACGAGTGGTATTTATACTGAGTAATAGAAACATCATATTTTAACATCAGATCCAAGCGAGGCATCTTAGTTCCCTCAGCTGTATCAGCGGACAGAGAGTGAACATGCAAAGACCACAAGACAGGCTTCTGCTCTTAAGTGAGTTAAAGTATCTTCTTGTCTTCTTGAAAATCCTACCTCATATACCTGAAGTTAATTGCCAAAACGTCAAAATGCTAACCCTATTATGTGCACAAGAGCATCCACCCAAGAAGTTTGTTGTGAATTAGGAGTTTATTTTCTGGATGCTCAAGGAGAAACACTACATAATGGGAATATTACAACTTGGCAACAGCCATCACAACCATCCTTCTTAACTAAATACCAAGGTATTTTTGAGCTCATAGGTGAGTAATTTATTCTGTTTCATTGCAAAGAGTAGTAACAAAAGTTACCAGAAAATCACTACAATCTAGAATGTAGCATTTATGGTCAGATAAAGCCATGTGGAAATGAAACTATTAGGAAAATATGCCAAGTATTCTAAGCTGGAGTAACTCTACTGTATGTCAGTGCTCTGGAAACACTTTCCCTTTGCTCAGCAATTTTTCGTGGCTACCTGGCTGACACATTGTTCCATACAATGAAGAGCTCTTTATATACCATCAGTAACAGCACAGGTGGAGGCAAATGGCTGCTGTAAACAACTCTAATTAGGTGACCTTGGGAAAGACCTGACGTGCAGAAAGAAATGCTGGTATACTATTTAACCAGACTCAGTGCACTTAAAAGTTATTTCCTGGTCAGGCATTTAACTTGGTCAGGAAAACTGTCAGCAGTCTATGCATGTTCAGCAGGGCTTTCAAAGTCATTCTTTAAAAAAATTGTTAGGTTTGATTTTTTGATTGAAAGTTTTAAGTATCAACCAAGAGAACCTGACAGAAAAAATATCATAGTAAATATTATGCTGATCTCAGACTGGAACCAGTGTTAACATTGCCTGAACACATTAATAATATTTTTTTTCACAGAGGAGAAATGCACTTAAATATTTCCTTCTTTCTTTTCAGGTATGTCAGAAATCAGATTCTCCTACTGAAAGTAGAAGTTGACCTGTACTTATATATTCTCTCACAGCACAGTAGAGACTAACGACAGAAAAATAACATAATGCAAGAAAACAGAAATAAAATAATAAAACAAAAATTAGGCAAACTCTAGAGGATATAAAACCAAAGAGAAATAAATGAGAACAAAAGAGAAGAAGAAAATGATACTAAATTTTGGTGTCCGTTCCTGTCTAAGAAAAGAACTAAAAAATACTGAAATTCATCCAAATGTACACATATCTAATGGGATGCATAAGCTACCATAAGCTACAAGAGGGAGCTGAAATGGACTCTGATCACAATAGATGAAATTCAGTTTTCTAATGCTTGAACAGAATCTCTGAGTGATTAATATGTCTTTTTACTCACTTTTGGGCTAATAGTATAACATCCTCCTTCTGTATGTCAAGCTAGTTCTATGGTACTTGCTGTGATAGTAAGTGCCTACTTTGTAATTGGGACAATTTCGTTATGGGCAGATGGCAGTGTCAATCTAAAGCCCACCTTTATAATGCATTGCATTTCATTCATCTCCTTTGCCAAAAGACTGCAATGTCCAGACATGGCCGAACGATGTATATTTAAGCTTCGATATATTGAGCAATGCCAACAGAAGGTGGAGTTCTTAAATTGCAAGCTCTTCAGAAAGGCTCATTAGTAATTCGAAGATATTTTAAATTGTAGACTGTAATCTGACTGACTGGTCACCTGTTGTCCCTAATTTATGCCACTTTTCATCCTTGACTGATAAATTCAGATCTTTTCAGAGTGCTACAGTTTTAATATTCATGCTGGACGAATCCTTGACATCTAAGTTTTATACTCCCCAAAAAATTGGAGAATTTTTGTTCCAAGTTTTCATTTCATAGTGTTTAAACTGTAGGCTCTCAGAAGCTGCCTTTGTGTTGCTTTGTATTCACCCAACATCTGGCACAATTGACCTGCTTCTTGGTCAATAATTAGGCAATGACACAGTAAACATGATTATGACTATTACCTTGGTTTTGATTAATTACAAACTTGCAGGTTTTCACATCACTAATGTATTAAAATATTTTGTAGGCCCTCTGAAATTATTTCTGAACTTCTGATTGCACTTTTGCGTGGCTGCATGGTTATAATATTTAGCCCTACAATAAGAAAATGCTTATTTTTTTAAAAAAAATCAAGAGACTATGATCAGAATTAAGTAGTAAGAAAAAGCTGTATTCACAAAACAACACTGAAAACGTTGCTAATTCAGTCAGCTTTAGTGGATAACTACATTGAGGGATTAACCAGAAAACAGTCTTTTCCCCTTTCTTCAGCCCATCCCAGGTGCAGCTAGTAACATCCCTACAGAAATGTTCTGATGACTTTAAAATTTTTAGTTCTGAGACTGACAAAATATGTCCTTTGTACATCTACTGAATGACCGTCTGCCAGAATAGTCCTCTTACCTTTATTCTTAATTCTCCTTCACCTTTGTGATAGCTCTTGGCAATTTGCATAATAAGAAAATGTATAAATATGTAAAAATGTTTCTAATATGCCCTCTGATAAAATAAAAGCATTTTAGTATGGAGAAGCAAGACAAAAAATAATAATTACAATACTAGGTAATAGAAAAAATAATGCAAAACTAACCCAAGATCATCTACTATCCTTATCTGAAAGCCACATGAAAAATATGCTGCAATCGCTCACAGAATTTTTCCTCTTTTAGCAACAGCAGTTTTATTCTTCAGAAAGTGTTAGCTTTCTCTTAGCTAGTGCATTTGCAACCAAAGGAAAAACAAGAAATAGGATCACTTAAGCAGGCAGTGAGAAATCAAAGACCTTCATTGCTGATTTGAAAGTGATGAACACCTTTTTCACACCCCAAACCAGCTCTATGTGTTAGATGAAACACTTATTTTTGAGCCCTGGACCTGACTGGCTCAAACATATCAGCCAACTTCAATACTTTACTGAGTATATATACAAGGGAGTAACTCATCCACCGTGACTTTACCCAAAGAGGTACACAGTTCTTCTTTAGCCTCTTTGCAACCCATTCTTCCCAAATGAGCCAACCCACATAGTAAATTATTAGGAACTATACTGACTAATGAATTGTTTGGCTTGAACTTTCCTTCTATTTCCCCATAAAATTTTATATTTTTTTTCCTATTTCTCATTATAATGTGTGTTACTGCTCTTCCTCCTTTTTATCTTCACATTGGTTGTTGCTACCCTTGTAATTCTTGATTGCTCTGGTTGCATTTAAGGGCCTTCCTGAGAGAATGAATGGGATAAGATTTGTCATTTTAGATCTATTTCTTTTCTCTCTTCATTTACTTAACATGTACCTACAAGAATATGAAAGCGGATGGACTCTAATCTGAGAATCAGGTCAACTGTATAGTGTAAAGGAAATAAAGTCTTCAGGTTCAAGTTAGTAAAGCACATATTACAGAGTTAGGAAGAATGGACTAAACATTCCCCTGCGATGGTATTTTATTCAGCCATTATTAATTGTCATCAATAATTGGACACCATTAAGCGGTGTTGACTGAATGTGAGATGAGCAACTCTCCGCTAAGTTTTGTATCATACGGAGACTAAATTAGGCTTTTCAATAATCGCTGTTTCTAAATGGCAAACAAAAGGTATTCTGCATTGCCCCTGTGTCCTTTATGAGTTCCATAAATAACTAATTAACCCCTGAAACAAAAGTCAGCATTAAAACAGGAGGCAGTCTCTCTGTACAAACGATGGGCGTCTCAGAAAAGATCTGAGCAACACAAAGCTTACACTCTCCTTTTTTTGCAGTGTTCTCCACAGAAATTAAATGCTTATTGACTCCACATTAATATCCATTTAGTAATCTGCCATTTTTGTTTGTTTTAATATAACATGCAGTTTTACAGTAGAAAGGAATTATGCAGTTTAGAAGTATGAATATTAAAAAAGGATATAATTAAATCTGTAGCCTGAAACCTCTGTCTAAAGCTATAATGACAAATTTAGTCCATATTTATTATGGTGCACAAGGGACTTTAACTAGATCATTAGTTTATATGCCTTACTCAGTAGCGAAGTTCTAAAACTTCACATTTTGCATATTATTACATTATTCATTTTTCCAACTAGGCATAAAATATGACTTCCCAAGAGTACAATACCTAATTCTTCAAAATATACAAAGATAGCAATAAAATGATTAAATTACAACTCTTACATCTGTTCTTCTTGTTCGATTATAAATTAAAATGTTCAAAACCAGAAGAAAACAATGCAGGTAACAAATATGTTTAACCTGCATATCTTCTCAGAATTAAAAAATTTACCCAACTCTATCCCTGCAATTACAAGTGCTGTTCGCTTATCCTGTTTTCCACAGGTTGTTGCGTCTCTCTTTGAGAGGTCATGAAATAGAGCACAATTTGACGATAGATTTAAAAATCACTGACTGATAACATGGATGAGGTCTTGTGAACTCACCATCACAGTAACTGAGAAAGGCTGATCAAAGGACTCAATGAGATTTCTGTGTGTATGAACACAGTGGTTTAAAAAACCCATAAAATGTTATGCCTGTCAGGAGAAAAATATAAAATGCTATTCTAAACCACTACCCATCATTGCAAAATGCTGCTTGGTGTTTTCTTTATCAATTACACATTAACAAATCTTTAATCCAATGATGGAAACGCACCAGTGCAGGTGACACTGATAAATTATCCTTGGCAGTCTCTGTACTCATAACACATTTCAAAGAAGACTACCTTGATATAAAATGCATGAACTGTTAAATCACAATGCCTACTGAGAAATTTGATTTTAGGGAGCATTATTAGGGAAATGGTTATTTACTGAAAAATTTATATTTGAGAAAAATAAATGTATTTTAAACTCTATTATTTCACTCACCTGGAGGTGGTTTGTTTCCTAAAATCCTGAAATTCATAAAAATAAATACCTAAAGAAATTGCTTAGATTACTGTGGTCATAATGGCACTGAAGCAGCATTATGCAGCAAGGCATTACTGGATGCCACTGTAGGTTTCTGTGGATAAATTAGGGGAGCAGAAGTTACGAATGAGTGCTCCTTGAAAGCTTCTGAACCAATTGAGTTTTCATCAAATTGAGATACCATGCTATGTTTCCAGTTTTCATCTGTCTCGAATGGCTGTATTTACTCCAGATGAAGATTACTCCGTAGGTTCCGTTGACACTTGCCTTCCAGATACATTTTACGCCATTATCAAAAACATCTTTCTTTCTTTATATCGTGACTGCTTCAGTTGCAAACAGAAACATGGGAAATAAAGAACTGCATGACTTTGAGTGATCAAACTCTTCCAGTTACTGAGCTGAACCCATGTAAGTCAACTTACAAAATGCCCCCTAAAGATTTAACTCGTTGTTTTCAAAAAATCATATTAGAGCTGATAATGGGCACAAAATAAATCTAAATGATGCTTCCATGTAATTGAGATGGAGGAATAAAAAATTGGATGAAGAAAGAATTTACAAGAATTTGAAAGCTCTCATGTGGAAGAGGGCTTTTTGATAAAATATTCCTGTTAACAAGATGACTTTTGATTTATGTACTAATACGTTAAAAATCTATCTTGTTCACCCAATCTGCAAGGGGAAAAAAGAAAAAGGGGAAAAATAAAAGAAACTGACTTCATTACATGGTGTCCCTCGATAAATAAAAACACGGTCTGGCCTCTGTCCACTGCTGTTCTAAATGAGCCCAGTCAGTCTGGCCCATGTTTTTTCATTTCATTTTCTCTAGCCAAATGACTACCATCTGCTGTCACAAAGCTGTCACACAATCAGTAATGGAAGTTTTCTAAGGAATATAATAGCTGAAGTATGAATATATGACATTCCAGCTCCTATCTAGCAGGGTGAGAACAGCAACCCATTTGAAAAGAAACAGCAGTAGTGTTCTCCCACTTCTCAGCAAGTGCATTGTAATACAAATCTTTATTTGGACTCAAGACGTTGACAGGTCAATTGAACAGAATAAGTCTAGTTTATGATGCAGTTGTCAGAAGTGGTTAAAGCAGGAGTCTGTTTACCAGCGCTCTGAGATATTCCAACAATTTTTCTTGCAAACCAGCACCTTGAGGTTAATTACTTTACCAATTTGAGTAAATGGCAAGCCATATTCCCATCTGTCTCCATTAGTTCCCCACTATTTCTCAATTTATGATGACTGGGGTCAAGGCTGTGGTACAAAAGAAGAGCTAATAAAGCATGAATGGAGCAATTTTCTGTTTATACAAATGCGGTAGCCACAGCATAAATACGGAAGAGACATTTTAGAAACGCTTATTCTTTGCCTTGAAAACTCTGGGTACTAACTGTATTTAGAGAAGTGAAAAACAAACACCAGCAAGGAATTGCTGTTTCCATACTTATTTATCTTTGATAAAACCTGCTATGTGCTATGCAGCACTGTAATGCCCACTTGCACCCTGGCACAGGAATCAGAAAAGTTCTGAAAAGCCTACAGCGGTTGATCTCTACTAAGCTTGCTAATTCACCAAAGGCAAGCTGCCTGGGAAAGAAAAAAAGAAAAATCTCTTTATTTTGTTACCAAAATACAGCATTACTGAAGCTTCTCTTCCTCAAGTAAACATTTCTTGCTATCTATATAGGATTTAGTGCTGGAATCCCTTAAAAGCTGTTTAGCAGTATGACTGATTTAAGAGCATCTCAAGGGACAATACCTATTTTATTTCTGTTTGTTCATTAAAACACTGTGAAAGTTTACTCCTGTATTAAAAAGCGAAGACTTTCTCTTCTTTCTTAGTTTCAAATTCAGCCATAGAGTTATATTCTATTCAAAATACTTAGTTCCTATGGTTCCTAACCAATACCTTAGATAAATAATTCAAGGGAAAACCTCCACCAATTTCCACAAACTGTTAATGAATATGCTAGTTTGATAAATTCTGCCTAATCTACTTTGTCTAAACAGTGGCAGTCTAAAACCAGAAGATAATATTTTGGCCATTTGCCACAAATGGCAGAATTACTCATTAATTAAACACTACAATAAAATAAATTTTGCTGCAAATGAGGCATAAAGCACGTATTTTCCCACAAATGATTCAAAATAGAATGGAGGTAATAATGTTCTATTGCTGTTTGTGTAGTGTAAAAATTTTAATCCATGACATATCCATCAGAAGCCACAGAAACCCATTAATGTGAACCAAATCACTAAGTCCATATACATATTAATTCCTGTAATACAGTCTAGAGAATAACGTATTTTTAAATTACTACATTCATCCCTAAGATCAGATCAAAAGCCAGCCAGTAAAGATGACAGAACAGTCAAAGAACAAAATTGACTATCAACTCTTCTGATTTCTTAAGTCATAAAGTAAGGTTTGCACTTATAATATACTTCTATTCTTCACACAGTTCACATTGTCAGTTTTTCTCATTATATGCTTTCTATTTTACAAAATATTCTTCTGCTGGTAGTGTGGATTCTAAATAATAATGTTGTTCTGACACTAAAGAAAAACAAAACCAAACACCTAAAGATGATTGGGAAAGCAGAGGAGGGGAAAAGGTGGTTCATTCTGTAGTCATTTGCATATCATATTCCTGGTTTATGATATAACAAAAAACGAAATCAAGGAGAGAATTTAAACTGATGAAGAGTCTGTCTTTGATCTGTCGATAAAATCCAGATGGACTTTTCCAGAGAAGTCCTTCTTCAAAAGAAATTTTCCTATTTCCACTGGATGATTTCAACAAGCCTTCCTGATTAGAATGATTATGATAACACATTTTTTTTTTTTCAAATATATGTATTTCTTACAATGGTTCTACCCAATTTGGACCTTGTAATTACAAAGAATTTTTAAACTGCTTCTTTCTGTGTCCACCAAGAAATAATATCTATAAGTCAAATGCATATTTAACCATGCCAAATTCATACCTTGTGAAAATTTGGTGAAAATTGTTATCTTTACTCAATAGTAGCTGTAATTAACAGAATTCCTTGGACCTTTTTTCCTGTTATCCTCTATTAAGAATACCTGAATGATGGACCTGACCTCAAAATCAGATGTTCATTACGAGTAGAGACTGTAGTAGCAAGTACAAGTACAATGCACACAATACTAAGAGCAAACTTTATCATTTACCACTTCATTTGGAACTAAATAGTAAAGTTTTGGTGACCTCAAATGAACCAGTTAGTCTTTCAAACAGTGAGCAGAAGAGTTTTTGTTTATTTATGAGGAAAAAAAGTTCAGAGTCATCTCCTTACATGAAAAATGCTGATGATGACATTCTGCAAGGAGTGAGTTATTCTGAATAGTTGTTCTATAGTAAAACTAATACGTTATGCATGTTTCTGGTCAACATACTTTGGAAGAGGATTCATTTAAGCCACCTAATGCACTTTAACTGCAAAATAAGATTTTTCATATGAAGACCTTGTTCAGAAGAGCTAAGCAGTTTTACCTTTTTTGAGTTCATTCCCCTTGCAAGCACATCCCTGTTCACTGTGATTTGTCTGTTTTCAGCTACCAAAAAGTTTTATTAAGTCAGAAAAAAACCCATTATTGCGAGAACGATCAACTCCCAGTTGACCCTGAAATTGTACAGAATATGCTGCTCCAGCTGGATCCCTAAAAATCTATGAGGCTTGGTGGGATTCATCTGAGAATCCTCAAAGAGCTGGCTGATGTCATCACAAAACCTCTCTCGATGATTTTTGAGTGGTCTTGGGAATCTGGAGAGGTCCCAGCTGACTGGAATCTGGTGAATGTTGTCCTGATTTTGGAGGGCAAGAAGGAGGACCCTGTAAACAACAGGCCTGTCAGTCTCACTTCAGTGCCTGATAAAGTTATGGAGAAGATTATTCTGGGAGCCTTTGGAAAGCAGCTAGAAGACAACACAGTCA
>VZTA01024722.1:255-12088 GCA_013398855.1 Mohoua ochrocephala | reverse complement strand
CTGGGGTGACCTCGAGTCCTGTGGGCAGTTTTGGGTGCCACAATAAAAAAAAGACATTAAGCTGTTAGAGAGCATCCAAAGGAGAGAAATGAAGATGGTGAAGGGCCTGGAGGAGAAGCTGTATGAGGAGCAGCTGAGGTCACTTGGTCTGTTCAGCCTGGAAAAGAGGAGACTAATGGGACACTTCATTGCAGTTACAACTTCCTCTTGAGGGGAAGAGGAGGGGCAGGCACTGATCTCTTCTCTGTGGTGACCAGTGACAGGACCTGAGGGAATGGCCTGAAGCTGTCTCAGGGGAGGGATAGGTTGGATATTAGAAAAAAGTTTTTTACCCAGAGGGTTGTAGGGCAGTGGAACAGGCTCCCCAGGGAAGTGGTCACGGCACCAAGCCTGGCAGAGTTCAAGAAGCATTTGGACAATGCTCAGGCACACAGTGTTACTCTTGGGGATGGTGCTGTGCAGGGCCAGAAGAAGGACTTGATGGTCCTTATGGGTTCCTTCCAACTCACCATTCTGTGATTCTGTGCTTCTGTAATCTTGCTGACTGAATTCACTGAAGAGAACATGACAGTTAAACTCTAAGAGCCTCAAAGTGTGTGTCCTGGTCTTGTAATGTGTGCTGAGCATAATTGGAAGAAATTCAGAAAAGTAATTCCTTTTAAGACCTGAGGTTGAATCTCAAAAGGGAATATGTAAAAAGTCACCCTCTTATGTCACCCAGACTCCTCAGCATTTCAATTTTTAATCACTTTTTTTCCCTGTGTTTCAGTGGATGAAGCCACAGAACAGAGGGTTTCATACGTTTATCAAAAATGTTCTGGAATGTGGGAAGTCACTGGAAACCCTTTGGGTTACACTGTTTTTGTCACCTAACTAAAAAAATAGCCAGTACCAATATATGGGAATATCGCAGGGCAGCATTAAACAGTTGGAAATTTCTCGTATCAATTTAATTAATAAAAATCATGATACAGTCACTAAAGTGAAACATGAGCTAGCATTTCAAAAACCAGCAAGCTCCTATGGCAAAGATTAATCATATCCACCAAGAGAGATGAAAAAATAACAGTTCAATGATATGCAAGTTTCGATAAAGAACAATTTTCAAAAAGTCTTACAAAAATGTAGGATTGTCTTAGGGTTGTATTCAAATCATACCTGATTTCATCTACCACAGTTTCTTCTACAGGATGAAATGGAAACCACCTCAAAGCAGTATAAGGGTTGACTTTAACTTCTAAATGGCAACGTACATCTGCTTCACAGAGCATCTTTACAGCAGCCTCACAGTAAGATAGACATGGTTTGTAACTTTCGCACTCCCTACATAAAAAACATGAAGCCCTGGCTTTATTTTTTAAAACACTAATTACATGATGGGGAGGAGCCTCTAATTCCTGAGAATGCACTCGAAGACAATTTGTAAGAAGAGTAACAAAATAATGCAGAAGTGCACAAAGGCTTTATTAAGAAAACAGTTGACTTCTCCTATACTCCAAATTTGTTTCTGATTCTTGAGCTAGCACTGCTTTAAGCAAAAGATGCAGCTTTGTCAAATGATAAAGCAACAAGATATATTACCTCGCTTCTGTTATGAAGTTCCTAATAAAAAACCCCAAGGATTTCTCAATTTTGCACATGTTGTATCTCCCAAAGTGTCCTAAGACATTCTTACAATTCTTACAGAGGATTTGTTCGAATTTGTAAATTACTTCTGTGTGCTTTGTCAAGACAGAAATGTCAGCTTTGCTGCTCTTTGTGGCAGATGTTTGGGCATGCTTTCAGTTCCTTATTGTCCTAGCTGTAAAAAGAATGAATGCAACCAGTAAATGGAATAATTTCCTCTCAGATTTGCTTCACTTTTGATATCTGTTCTATAAAACATCCTAGGCACAATCAGTTGTGCCACAAAAAAAAAACCCCTAAAACCAAAGCAATAAAAATGCAAACCCAAACCAAAACAACAAAAACCAATCGAACAACAGGCTGCATATGAATACAAGGCAAGTTTGCTTACAATCTGTTAGAACTTTGGACTGTAGAAGTTATGATGACAGATAAGGAAGCCACTAGTAAAAAAAAAGAGGTGAAACAGCTTAAAATGTCAAAACTTTGCAGAACTAACTCAACATGACACTATTTATATATCTCTTTCATCTTAAGAAACATGTTAGGAGAGAATGGACTCAAAATAGAGGAATGAAGGGATACTACAAAAAATGAAAAAGAAAGAAAACATCTGTTAGGACTTTTCTGCTTTTCTAGATTGGATCCCAAGTCTTGAGGTGTTTGGATTTGATAAATACCTTGATACTGAGATCATTCTCAGGACCTTGGCTATGCTTATACCCATTGAATGAGCATGCCCCAACAACTCTTGGTGAAACAGCTTCTTGCTGGGTATCACCACCTGTTCAGTATTTCTTATAACTAAATAAGTGGGTTTCCTCTCGATAGTAATAATTTTGCATGTTGAACTTTTGGAAGATCCTATCCTTGATTGACAAAATAACTTTTAACCTTTCAGTTCATATTAAATAGGAGATTCAGCACTCCGTGTGAAGTTTCAAGATGTTAATTTACATTCAGTAGCTCACTGCAAACAGAATCACTGTTCGTAAGCATTTCAGACAGGAGTTTTTAGAGATACAGCTACTGGGTCCATCAGGGTAAGTGCCTTTTTTTAACTTCCTAAATTTTCTTATTACACTTGGAATAATGCGACATGAGAATAATCATTGTCTTTTTCTCCATTTGTGGAGCCAAACACAGCTATCTGAATCTGAGCATGTTTCTTGATGAGCAGGTCAGTGAGAGAAATTATGAGCTGAAGTACTGCACTGACAGCTAAATCACTCATATAATTAGAAAAATTAAAGCTGTTTGGGTACTGAGTAGCGCCCCAAGAACTCTGGTTTTCAGCCAAGGCCTCCACTGTTTTGCTTAAGTCTGTTCCTAAAACCAGGAAATTGGTTGGTTTAGCTGTTGCTCCTACCTCCATTCCAGCACGTGTTTGAGGAACTCAGAAAAGAAGGTAGGGAAACACAACACATCCACTACATAAGGGCATTTGCCTGGCCAAGGATGAGAAGCTGTATGGTAAAGACCCGAGGTTATGTGTTTCAGAGGCAAAAATTTCATCTATTCCTATGTCATCGCTGTTATTTCAGTATCAGTATCTGATAAGTGAGGTAAGCATCCTGAAACCATCAAATTAGGATCCCAAATGCTACTATGCTTATATGACCTGCTTTCATTTTGGAATGCGTGCAAATAACAAAATTTTCCAGTGGTTTCTGGTTAAAGCTTCTCAGTCTCTGAAACGGTATTTTTTAAAAGAAAGAAAAAATCCTTTTATAGATTACTGCTTAAGGTCTCTTCTAGTAAAGTAATTGTTCAGAAGTCCCTGCATCCCAGCTACTCTGGCTTTTTACTACTCTAAGTAAGGGGTGATGAACTGAACGAAGTGCCTCTGAAAAAGTAAACTGCCTACTCTTTGTGCTCCCTGTATATAATAGAAAGTGCAGACTGTATCTTAAGATATGGCAGACCATTTCCTACAGGGAAGTAAGGTGCTTATCTGATGCTAAAATGACATAATTTTTCTTTCCATGGCTAGACTGCGGGATGTAATCCAAACTCTAAACTGGCAGCAGTGGCGGGTGGGGGGGAATGGAATGTGGATAGTAATTCTGATTTCACAGCTGAGCAATAAAATCTCCTGTAGGTTAGCTCCCATGAAAGAACTAATAAGGACACTTGTTTTCAATCACAGATGCTCTCTGCTCAGTCCTATTCTGAAGTGCTTTATTCAGAGTTTCCCCAATCAATATTTTGACTTTGAGAGGCAGAGCTATTAGAGGTTATTTAGTTGGAGAGCTGGAATGCCAGGTCTTGAGCCAGGCAATCCTCCTCTATGGTTTGTCAAAGAAGGTAAGAGGAACATAAAAGAGCAGATGCAAAGAAACAGCGTACATTCCCACCCTAACCACTAATCTTATTTTCTGTTATTTCATCCTTTGCTAAACATTTATAGATTAGAAAACATGCAAACCCAAAGCACTGGAGAAACATAGAATGGAGAATATGGTCATAGTATCATAATTTTTCTCTAAAATGAGCGACAGTATTCTGGCTACTGAGTCCTGGAATGCCACTTCCCCTGTCCTGGGATGAAACTCTTAGCAAACTAAAATATATTCCTTTGTCTACTATATAGAATGATTAGTTAGGTGAGACACATTTTAGATTTTTACAGCAGGCTAGGAGGAAAACATAGTATATGGAAATATGTGTGTGTGTGTGTGTGTGTGTATATATATATATATAAAAATATAAATCTCTTTCTTTAGGTATGATAACAGATTTTTAGTTAAAAAAGACTACAACTTCAATTCGAAGCTGTAAAATTATTTTAACATGACTATGAATACCTCAAAATCTATTTCAAGCAGCAGTTTGGTTTTGCTTCTCCTACCAAAAAGGGTAAAAAGGTCTACCAAACACAAACAGGGTGAGAAAATATACTGTCTCACCCCCATACAAAAATGACAAATGAAGGCTAGACTTCTTTACAATTCAAATACTTAAGAAAACTTTATTAAACAATGTTTATTACTTGGATTCCTAATCACAGTGGATGACTGCACTCTTATCATCTGTTTTCTGTCCACAGTATGCAGCTATCTCTTTTGGGAAGATTAAGTGCATGGCAGCTTATATTTTGTTGGATATTCTTCTTTTTGGCTACAAATCCTTATAGAAATTCTGCTTAAGGTACGTAAGTGTTATATCTTAATTGATTTTACTTCATATGCCTTTGCTTTTAGGACTATTATTGCTTGTTAGCAGCAGTTCTTTGCCTTCCAAATGCTGCTCTTCCTAATATATCTTATTTACTCAAAGAACAAACAAAGAAAAAACGTCTTGAAGCCAGAAGTTTCTGAAAATCATCAGTTTAGCAGTCATACACCTATCTGTCTTTTTGTAGCTTCCACTATCATAGGCAGCAATCTAAAGACTTTTTATATAAATGAAATAAGAAAAGAAAAATTTCTCTGTTACTCCAGATGTTTGTTTTGCATTAATATAATTTTACATTATTGCTTGTGACTATTTTCTTTTCACTTCATCCTTTTGGATCATCTGCTTTTGATCTCACACACTGAGTAAGGACACTGTTTTCACTATGTTCAGGGTGAAGCTTTCATGCAAGCTATTTTTTATGACTGCGTGCTATCAACATAGAAGCCAAACTGAGGAGACACTGGTTATTTATTTGATAAGAAGCAAAATAAAGATTGAATGAACACAGAACAACATTTTATTTTACAATCAAAAAGATCCGTCTACACCTTGAGAGGGGAAGCAAAAGATCAGACAATTTTTGAAAAATGTTTTTAAAAGTAAGAGAAGCTTCAGTAGTAGATACTGAATTGTAACAGATGATATTTTCATTAAACTGGTCTATTTTAAACATTTACTTGCTTGTTTTTTTAATAGCTGATCAGGCAGTAATTTTTTGTTTTGGTACATATTAATTCTTTTGTACTATAGACTGCAAATTTCTGGTAAAAGATAAGGTGGTTTTGCTTTTATTTTAGAAATAAGTTACCTATATACCCCAAATGGAAACTCTACAGTTGTCCAATTTACTTTCTCTCTTGATTCTAAGTGGGCGTTTTTGTGTTGCAAACTGTAACTCCCAATTCCTTTTGGCCAACTCCATATGCATCTGACTGATTATTTGTTTAGTAGCACTCAGCACACTGAACAGGGCAGGTTTGTTCTGCTGACGACTTTATTACCCATCTGCTGCAAAGCATGGCTGTGATATAATTCATTTGATTTACCCTAAAACAACAACACAACAACAACAACAACAACAAAATCACTTCTCGTGGGTATGCAGCGTTATGAGAGAGAAAAATAATTTGACGCTTCATCTTTCAATGTCTTTTGCCTGTACGCAGGGAAAAATTATGTAGATATAGTCCTTTCATTAGGAACAGTGCAATAAAAGTAATATTTCTTCCCTGAACATATAGCACCAAGGAGACATCCCAGCATTTGGAATGTACTTGTTTCTCAAATACAATTAACCAGTTGATATAACTCCTTCATAATTTCAAACATTTTATGTTTTTTTATTTTACAGGATGTTTTTGGTAGTTCTGATTTAGGAAGGCTTTTTCCTTCTGTCAGGTTGAAGGGCTTTTTGCAGTACATCTGTGTGAATGGCGCGCTACTATGTAAGACACCCAGCAAAAACATGTAAGCACTTTCCTTTCAAAATCCTCCAGCAATCTTCCTTCCACCAATCTTTACAGCACATCTCACACAGTTATAAAACAGGACGCTAAATGTTTAGAAACTGTTACACAGATAGACCAGAGTGTGCATATGTGCGTGTGCATGCTCCCAGGGAGACAGCGTGGGTGGGGCAGGTGAGGAGGAGAAACCTGAATAACAATGATTTCAGAAAGCAGAGGTTAGAAACAAACATGCCTTTAAACAGTGCACACAGTTGTACCTTTCCTTCTGTAATTTAGATAAAACCAGACTGCAGGTATGTGGTAAGCTAAGCATGGTATATCAATATTTATGCTGCTTGGAATTTACGAACCAGCAAGCTCCTATGCAAATGTTCCAGCTACATAAAGGTAACATTGTTTCCTGCACATCATGCTCCAAGTCATATGTTCTGAAATAAAGATTTCAAGAGTATACTGGCCTTCTTGAATTTTTATTTTATTTAGAAAGCTGTCATTTACAAGGCCAAACCTCTACTCAAAAAACTCCTGTTTTAATGATGATGCATATTATTTATTGTGTGTACTAGCTATGAATACATTATTTTAACAATGCTTAAAATTGGCCAGAAAATCTACAAGCATTCCCTTCCTTCTCATGTAGAGTGATCAGCTCCTGCTCAGCAATTTCTCTGTGTGAGACACTGGAATGAAGCAAATAACACATTTTTCTTTACACTGACAGAGATGGCTATTTATTCTAAGTTCTTTGCCATTTTCATAAACAATAAAGTTAAGAATAAAATTTTCTACAAATTCTGGGTAGTTCTGCACAGACAATTTTCAGTTCTGTCAAGTGAAGCCAAAGTAATATTCCGGTGTCATGTTTATAGCCATCTGTGTAGATGCAAAGTCAAGTTTGGGCAGCTTTGATCCTGATAAGGTGCAGATATTTTGATGTGAAGGATGAGTACCTCAGTTTGAAAGAACAAATGGATTAAAATGCTTCATGTGCTAGGAAGAAACGGTCAGAAAGCTAAGGCTCATTTTAAAATAGGTTTTCTAACTATAATCAGACACTAATTAAAGCAACAGTAGCCAAATTTGGAAAGACTACACCTCCTAGTAATTTATTCATGTTTGAATAATAACCTTTAGAGACAGCTGTACAAAATGAAAGAAATACAAAACCCAAGCCAATGCCCCCTGAAAAAGTCACTATTCTTCTATCTGGAAGGGAAACTAAACTTAAAACATTTAGAAATATCAGAATCCCAAAAATATATTTCCTGATTACTTGGTAAACCCAAGACAAAGCTTTTCTTACTGCTTCCAGGTTTTGTAGCCTTAATAGTAACTATTACGGTTGGTGGGACTGTTAAATGGTCACAGCCATACCTTTAGTGGTGTGGCTACTCAGAGAGGCAGGAACAGCAAAAAGGAGAGGGGGGAAATGTGGGTGTCCCTGAGGTCAATGGCCAAGCAGCCATTTGTATCCTGATTTCATTATACAGGTTCAAGAGTCATAAGGCTCCTCTTCTTGGAAGAAGTGGGCATGCAAACGTCTGTTCAAGGGTAGTAACAGCTCAGGAACTCTGGCAAACACAGACTCAGAACGGATGCAAATGCTTACTGTCATCTGTGCATTTGTGATTGTGAGAGAAGGGAACTTCAGGCTTTTACTTCATTGGAAAAAGCACACCACTGGATCTCTGAAATGCTCTTAAGCATATATGATGCCTTTAATAACTGTTAAACATCAAAGTTGTCTTAGTAGCTTGCAGTTAATAGCCACCTTCTAAATCAACAAGGTGAAAACTGTGATATAAAAATTCATGGAGACCTTGAGAATGAATTGTTAAATAGAAATTGGACAGTTTTGCTCTCAATCTGCTTGAAATAAACCTGAAACTGAAATTAAAGTTTAAAAATCCTTTAGTAAAGATACATCTAATTCTCTTTCTTGAAAACTTATACTTGAGGAGAGATATAGGAATAATTTTTTTTTTGTTTGTCACACAAGTCTGCAGAAATTCCAGTAATTCATAGCTTAACTATTTCCTAACGCTTCATGAATCAAATGTGCCTTGAAGGAAAAATTATCCGCTTTCTTGTAATCATGGGATTACTACAGTTTTGTAGAGTTGCAATTTCAACTGAAAAATGTAATTTTCCATAATATTGCTTGTGTCCCCAGATTAGATTGGAATTAGTAGCCAAAAGTTCCTGTTGCTATTGTAATTTTAATTCACTTTTTGACAGGTAGGAACTTCGATATCTGACATCAGCTGTACAAATTGAGAAGTCATCCACTCTCTTGATATTTCTTTTCAAGATAAATTACCTAAGGATATTTTTCATGACCAGGTATCGGTTTCTACCTGTTTCCCAGAAAGGAAAAGATCAGAAAGCTGCATCTTTTGCCCTCAGTTTTGCCAGTTCCATAGTGAGGTTATCCTCCATTCTTTATTTGTATAAAAATGTTTCAATATAGTACATGACTTCAAACATGTATCGTGTGTTGTGAGAGTGTCTGGACAATGGGAAATGGCAAGCAATGCAGGGCTCGGGGCTCAGTTTCAAATTTATCATCTAGAAGCACATTCTCAGGTGGCTGACTAACATTATCTGCCTCTTCTTCCTATAGCTAAATACATCCGTGTGAAATGCACCACAATGGGCTCACATCCCCCTCCCCACAATCTTAATTTTATTTATTGAAATTTCCCTCTTCTATTTAATGTACAGAGAAAAAGTTATTTTGCACTGCCACCACTGCAGGAGCTTTTTAAATGATTCAAGGAAGTATAGCTTTCATTTAGGTTTGTGCCCTCCAGTCTGTTTATACTGGTCGATACACTTGTCTGAAAAATATAATGGATTAGCACATCATTCAACAAACTAGTCAGAAGGCAAGCTCAAGGCGACAGAGACCAAAAAGTAAATTACAGCCAGTAGAAGGGACAGGCCAAGCCTACAGCTAGGAAACATCATATCAACTACAAAACCTGTATTCTGTGAGAATGTTACTTGAACTGAAATGGGTGAAAAATTTGCACTGAAATGTAATAAAACAATGAACTCTGTGATTTCATACAAAACTATAAATTGTAGAATTCATGATATATAATGCAAAATGTGATTCTCACAAACAGTGCATGCTACAGTCATATCTCCTATCAACAACAGACATTATTACCCTGCAACATGAATGGAGTATTTTGTCTCCAGTTTAGTACTTTTTATTTCGCCACTTATTTGACACATTTAAATATGCGCCAAACCAAACGTGCCAAAAAGCACATAATGAAAAATCTGTGAAAATATATCTTATACAGGTATAACAAACACACACAAAGATGCAATACAACTCCAAAGATGGGAGGTCATTTTCCTTAGCTTAGATAACCTATCTAGATTTCCTAGATAACCTTCAAGGTGAAGTTCATTAGCTACAATTTATAGCATATATGTAATTAATTAAACTCCTTTGTATAAGTGATAATTGTGGGTTATTTTTTTTTTTGAACCTCCAGCAGTTGATTAGAAAACCAAAATCAAATCACTGTAGCTTTACTTCTACTTTAAAACTTGTAAAAGTGTTATTTGCAATAGTCACTTTAGCTATGTAACACATAAACCTTTTCACATTTACCAAGAGAAAAGAGCCCCAATGTTGTCATAGAGGTTGAAGAATATCATACCACTATAGCAACCTTTCAGAAAATTAACACAGTGGATAAAATTCATTGCTGAGGTAGATTCTTTATCTCAAATGGAGGTACATCAAGAAGAGTTGTGTGTGCCATGCTGGAAGGTATAAATCACAGCATAATACTCTTAAGTAAAATCTTGAAAAGAGTTACAAACAACCTAACAGATGCATCAGCAGAGAAGAGTGAGAAACTTCCTGTCATGTGGCTTCCAAAGTCATGTATCTGTGAGAGAGAAAGCCATCTCCACGGAAAGTGAACCGGCTCTATCCTTCCTTTCCTACATTTCCATTCAGCTGTGCTTCTGCATCAATTAGTTTTGCCTTACTCCTGCTATTTTCAGTTGTGCTTGTGTCTTACACATGACTGCAGGTATCAGGAAAGATAAGACCAGCATTTCAGATTTCCCTCATGGCCATAGCCCTGGTTTCATTTATTCACAAGATGAACAGAAGCAGATGATTTCTGGAACTCAATTTGCCTATCTCTATTCCCCAGCTCTCACCACACAGAGTCACTTTGAACACCTTGTCTAGGATTCTAGAAGGAGATCATGCCATAGGACAATGGTCCTTAAAGGGAATTCCCACACTTTTAAATTCATAATAGATGCTTACTGGTATTGGAGCCAAAGGAGCAAATGGGAAGCAAGTGTTTCTATTTTGGACCACTGATAGTTTGCTCAGTCTAGGTTATTTCTGCTCAAGAACTGCGTCAAGCCCCTATACAGTGAGGAAACCTCTTATAACTTTATGGATAAAATCAAGTGTATTTGGATTCAATTCAAATATACTGTATAGTATAAATTTAAAATATACTGTATAATACAAATTTCAATTTCCTGAAGGGAGATGCTCCACAGCTGACTCTTTCCAAGTTGTGTGTATATTGCACTGATAATCAAGTTTCTATTTTGGTAATGAGTTGGTTTGTAAAATCACATTTGCATTGGGATATATCTATGTCTCAGTTGTCTACCCTTGCACACTACTTCTGGGACATCTACAGCAACACCAAAACCTTCCTTGTTTAAAGTAAAGATGCCAATTTTAAAATGTCATGCCCTATCACAGCTGAGGCCTTAATGTTCAAATATGCTGAGCTTTCAACTCAATATGAAATGTGCCTGTTCTCCTGGCATGGGGCCAACAAGAGACTGATGGGTTTTGACACATTCTTCCCTGGTTTGTTTGTTTCCTGGGCAGGAGCTGTTGTTCAACACCAATCACTGTTTTAGATGTTTAGTTACGTTTCTAAAATTCAGACCGTGTATCTCTATATTTTAAATATATACAATATAACAAATCAATTAAACATTGAGGTCCATGTCCTACTTTTATAAGCACATGTAATTTCACACTTTTGAGTGACCAAATGATAAAGGAAGCAATTTTGGATGTTTATAGAGGTAAACAGGGTATAAAGAAACAAAATAGTAACACACAACATCGGTACTTTTTCACTACTGAAATTCAAGTATTGCTACAAAATGGGTTTGGTCATAATTTTTCTCTCCAGAAATTTTGATTTTGCTTTGTTTTTGGTGAGATTGCCACTGATTTTAATGAGAGTTCCCACAGTTCAAAAATCCAAGCCCAAATCCCTCAAAGGTTTAACTGAATAGATTTATCATTTGTTTCACAGCTTTCAGTGAGAATTCTTGTGTTCATGTTTCCAGAATCCAAGCCTTTGTTATGACATATTAATCCCTTCTTCTACTCATACTCTATTTTACTATTTTGTTATGATTTATCCATCCTTTCTTATACTCTTTTATTTCAAGTTCAACTTGGAGCATTACCTTTTGTTACTGTTGTTTTAACACTTATCTGTCAGAAAACTGTTTTCAGTTCCTTGTCACATTGTCAA
>VZTA01024720.1:77918-91797 GCA_013398855.1 Mohoua ochrocephala | reverse complement strand
TCTTGAGGGAAAAAAAAAAAAAAAAGTAAAAAAAACCCCTCATCAACAATAACCTTCACAAGCAAAAACCTGTGACCTTTTTCTACCAAACATTTTGTAGAATTTTGCACTGGTAGCACCAATCCTTTGCAATACTTTTCCCACAGAAAACATTTGTCCATGGCAGTCAGTACAAGTGAAAATTCTTCCGAGAAAAAAAAAAGTAAGTTTTAAAAGATTCTGCAAAATGCCCACCTTTAAATTTTTTTTTTTTCTTTAATTTCATTCACCTCATATATCACACTCAAAATAACATTCATCAGGAAAGTTATTGTGGCGACATTGACAGCTGTGGAATAGCTATCTTTTAATGTTGTATATGAGCTTTTAAAAACATTCTTCCTGCCTTATACCACTTAGGGGCTTGTTAAATAGAGATTAGAAAAGGAAGGATAGTCTTGTACTTCAGAAATCCTATGTTCCCATAGCATTTCAAAGTTCTTTTCCTGCAACTGCTGCAGGTTTCATTTGTGGTCCTGGAAAAGTCAGTCTTCATCACCCATGAAAATACTATCTCATTCCTTCGATCTCATTCAGAAGTAACATCCATCTTGATTTTTAACTTGTTGGGTATAACCTGTCAATCATTTATGTCATCAAATCCGGTGCTTAGAATCCTGGGAACATCCTATTACCTGGGATGCTCTCATAAAACAAGCAGTAATCACCACCATAAAAATAATTGACACAAAGACGCACATTGGTGAATGCTTCAACTTCCCCAGCCTGTGAGGCACTGAGCTGATATTAACTGGGGAGTTGCAGCGATTTGTACCAAATGCTGCCATACATGCAGGATGGGAACTCACCTCAGCAATTTCTGCTCACAAAACCAGATTAATTTTAAGGCTAAAAACTTTCTTTTTAAAACCCTTTTCACATCTATTGACAACCTTCATTATTAGTTGCTAACTTGCTTGGGTGTGTTGATCTGCGAGTCTCATTTGAATATATTCATTATTATACTGCCAGAAGAAACAAAATTAAACTTAATTAGAGGTCACATCACCTCCAGCTCAAGTTAATTAAAAGTCTAATCAAACCTTTTGGGAAACAGTAGCCTGTCAGAGAAAAAATGATAAGGGGAATAAATTGCATTATCCCCACACTAAGGACAGTAATCTGTCTGATTGCCTTTTATTCCTCCCCCTGCCTGATTTTGCACAAGAAGAAATACATAGAATAGTATAAATTCTCTCACATAACATTCATACTGAATAAATGAGGTTGCCAGCTTTCCCTCAGTCTGGTAATCAATGCCTCTTGCAGGAGGAAATGCAGGAATTACCCTGCGCGTCTTTATGCTGCCTAGCACATAAAAATAATTAGCTATTACAAGGTCAACTTCCCAACTTAACTGCATTTGGGAGAAGCGTGGAAACCAGCTGGAGGCCTAACAGGACTGCATCTCCAATTAATATGGAGGAGATAAGCAGGACTCGTGGGGTGCACACTCTGACCATTGGTGTCAGGACACCTGTGCTCTCAGATCATACTGACCCGCTGTGCAACCTGGGAAAGCCACTGCCTCTCTTGGATATTTGTTTTGGCCATTTAAATCTGCTCACAAAATGCAGTCTTTCAGACAATTTTTGCTTCTCAGTAACACGCTCTCTTCACTTACTACTATATTATCAATTAACACCAGCCATGCTGTAAGGAAGCTGCAAAGAAAGACATTTCTCACGTGGGAGGTCTAACGAGGAAAAGTTCTAGCAACAGATGCTGAAAATTATTGTGGCCACTTGTTTCATATCACCAACAGCCTCATATAACAGCCTCTCCCATCAGGAGCCAACAGATGAAATTTATGAAAGATAAATACTGATTTTTCAATAAAAGTTGTTTATTGGACTTGAAAAGAAGTCCTGAACAAAAAGCACCCCACAAGAAACTTGGGATACTCAATACGTTCATTATCTGTATTTCTTTGGCCCCACATATTTTTTGAGTCCGGCAAGACTGCTTCCTTGGGCATTGTAAGTAATATTCATTATTGAACATGAAAAACTCAAATTGTGTCCAGCTACCAGTTTGATGTCATCGCTGTTCCATACTGGATTCATAAAATTTGTAGAAAATGAGATCCAAACCTGTGTGCTTCTGAATTTTGCTGCTTGTCCTCCCCCTTATTTGTTCCTCCTGGAGAATGACGAGCTGTTTAAGCTGAGCTGAGCTGATGGTTTTCATCAAAATAACTTTTTATGCCAAACTCTTAGAAATCATACATAGATTTCAGTGTTGATTTGAAAGGAAAATCCAAAGGAAAGTTTTAGGAGACTTAATTTTGAAATAAAAATCCAGGGCCTTGAAGCTTCATTTAAAACTTTATTCTTTTCCATACTGTTCACATCTGTTTTGGATTCCTCTTTCCATAATTTCATGATATATAGAATATTATTGCTACTCCTGAGGGCTCCACTTAATGTTAACTGAAAGGCATTATCTACTTACATGAAAATATGTTTCCTATTTGTGTGAGGAATGAAACCACAAGTATAGATGTGTTTTCTTGGATTGTCCCAGAGCAGCCATTTTTCTCACACGTTTGAAGCATCCAGGTTTACCTAAACAGAGCAAAACCAGCTTACCATGGAAAAGCAGAAAGCAGATCAGGAATAAATTGCTAATACTGGATATGTCAGCATTTCATTTTGGTATTGCTTTTCTCTCACGACGTGTTTTCAGGGAGGGAAAATTAGAAACACACACAAATTTGTGCTTTTGCCTGCTGTCATTTTCTCACAAATGTTGTTCTCAATTTCAGCACCAAGTGGAAATATCTAACATGGCATACAGATGCTTGCAGCTGAGCAAATGCTTAATACAAATGAACATTTCAGTTGCAAATCAGGGCTAAAATAAAGATTTCTTGTGTCTGGAACTCAACTGGAAGAATTTTCATTCCATTTTCCTTCTTCTCATGATGGTTTCCCACCCAGCCAAACAACACGTACTGCATGCTACTCAATAAAAATACATTTATGCTTAGAGTGAAGGCGGGCACAAATTTCTTAATCATATGAAGGAATTCAGATCAGCTTTCATCAGGGAAAAATGAGAGAAAATTCAGGAAAATGTTGCTTTACTTAAAAAGAAAAGACCACTAAGGTCTGCTAGAAACCATGGAACCATAGAAGTATCATAAACGTAGGGAGGCCAGCACCTAGGAATGCTAAAATCAGAAGGAAAAAGCAATCAGTGCTAAAACAAAGTACCAGAAATGATGGATGTCAGGAATGAAAGAGAAAAGTGTCATGGAAGGAAAACAGATAAGTGGATATTAAAAGGAAGGTCCATTGAAACGAGAAAGATGAAGGACAAAGCAAAAATCAATGAGAATAAAATATACATGAAGTGAGTCATAACAGGATGCTTGTATTTTGTCAGATGGAGTCATCAGTCTATGAAAAGAAATAAAAATGTAAAGCAGTGGAATAAAGAACCGACAAAGCTGGGTTGGAAATGCACTGGAGCTTCCCTGGGGCAGCACGATGCCTGGGGCTTCCCTTAGCTCCCCTATCACATGCTCTGGAGTTTTGGTACCTTTCCTTCAGAACAGAGCAGTGAGGTTTCACACAGTTTGCTGTCTCTGAGTGTAAGAGGCAAAGCTGGTACACAGAAGCAGGGGCTTCTTGGGCATACAGAAACACGGGCTCCTTAGAGTCTTTTGCATTCTTTTGAATTTGGGGAAACCAAGCCGAAATCAAAACCAGAGTTCATGTGACTTCAGTGACCGTAGGAAGTCAAGTCGGTGATGATAAATGGAAGACAAATCGTGGCATATTCTATCAGAGCACAGAAAAATAAAAAATATTTACTACTAGCTTCTTGGAAAAGCAGAAGACAACAGCAATTCACATAGACCTCAGTATTCAAGGTATTTCTAACTCATTTTTGAGCTTTGGGAGGGAATTTTGTTTGTAGTTGGTTTAATTGAGAGATGGAGCTCATAATAAAGATGTGATTTGGAAGTCACTGCTATAGTAGCAAATACTTTTGTGAAAAGAACCTTGGAGTTTTTACATCTTGAAATTCTCCTTCTCTAAAGCAAGCTTTTGAATGAGGAGATGTTCGGGTTTGGAGCAAAAGAAATAGAAGTCCTTCCCAGGATTATTTGCCATAGGTTCTGTGATATGGGAACAGACACTGATGCTACAGGTCCTGCAGGTGCTTTTCCTGGCTGCCTGCCAGATCAGGGGCCTGCTTAGCTGTGTGCTCACTCCCTAGAATGTGCATGAGTCAGCTCAGGTGGAACAAACAATTTTCTCCCTACCAAGAGGAAGTTTCCAGGCAGATTCTTTTGTAACAGGGATGTAGGCAGCAAATCTTTAACTGTTGTTAGGCGTGCACTTCTCTTTGGTGCTCCTCACTGGAACACTGAAATGGAAAAATTTGCCTCCGATATAAAAGTCAACCTGTTCATCAATTCATGTATGGGGGATTTAAAGAATCAGCTGCTATTCTAGGGAAACAAGGTAACCACATTCTTTTTTGTTACAATATTTTCCTCAGTGATAGGAAAAAAAAAGGTGGAGGGTTCCCCATCCTCTTCTCTCTACCCGCCGAAAGGCCCGATCTTTATTTCGCACAACAGCTGCTCAAACATCCCCATTTCCACTGCTAAACGTGGTTTCACAAGGTCATTCCCAGAGCCATGCCCAACTTTACAGCATACAGACACCACATCACTTCATGCTTGGTTTCATACAGGCTTTATTTAAGCTTTCTGTCTGAAACTTTCAAAAGTACAATTTAGGGTGAAATTGCAAATAAACCTTCAGAACTGCCTAATTCATAGCAGAGAATGCTTGTTAATCTTATGAAAGGTACTTGATGCACTATCAAGGGAAGTTTAAAAAGCTGATTGAATCACTGCTTAAAAAAAAATTCCATAAGCTTAAGAGAACAATAAAATAAATGGGCTGTGAAAGGTTCCCTAAGTTTAACAGGATTCCTCAGTAGAAAAAATGAAGGAGACTGAAACATCAGAATTCATTTCTTCTGTCACAATGATATTTCTTATTTTAATTTATAGGAAATATTGTTATCCTTTTTCAAAAATAGTAATATCTGCTTGGTACTTTACCATTTCTTAGGACTCTATCGAGTTTTCTTCCTCTCACACACTCATAGCATTTTCCTGGGTTCAAAACTACTCCTGCTACACTCAATTACTCTACTTACATATGAGGGATAGGGAAGGAGGAAGAAATACCTATGGTAAAAGTACACCAAAAGTTAAAAATGATTTTAAAAGTAAATCAGGCATCTGTTGTCACTCAAGATTTTACCATTCTGTCTGTCACTTCAGGATACCTCTCTACATTTTCCAACACACTTTAGGTAAAAGGGTGGGAATATTCTTGGAAACGTTCTAGTGCGTGGATGGTACTTTTTCAAATTGTATCTCTAATAAATTAATTTTTGAGGCAGCACTTTGAGCAGCTCATAAACTGTTTATTCTTTGACACATGCTTGTGCTCTGTGCCTTGATGCAGAGGCTTTCTAAATAAGTTGATTGCTCAAATGTAAGCAGAAGCAAAGAGAAATCATAGGTGAGTTTTTCAGTCATATCCTGTTACTTCAATGTATTTTTTTAATTGCAGTTGGCAAGGCATTAGAAGAGCAATGACCTCGATATTAAAGGTATAACAGAAATGGAAAATCTTCCATTCCAGGACAGTGGTGAGTTCTAGATGCAGACACTGATATATCTCCTCTTTATTGATCACTTTCTTCAGGAATAGGTTGCGTGATTCCATACCAATAGAATTACTGGTTATTCATACAGCATTTGTGTACTACAACTGGAGTGCTGGGTGTTGTCCACATGCATACCTGCATGGTAATCTCTGTGCCTGAATCTTCTGCAGGATAGTAAAGCAGAGCTTACAGGACATATAAACTGTATTTTAGCAAATTAATGAATTATGTGAAACTTCGCATGCCCTGAATTAGCAGGCTTACAGCAGCATTTCTGAAATTGTGAGCTGAGACTGTTTGGAGGATGGACAGCATTAAACATCTGCAACCGGCAGTAGTTCACTTGCTCTCAGGCTGAGAATGGGAAATCACTGTCTGGATGTGTCTATTCCAGTCAGGAAACTGCTTATTAACCAGGATAATTGTACAAGCACTTGTGACCAGTCACAATCAGTATTCACATCCTTGTCTAAATGAGTGCTAGCAATTCCTACTTCCGGGTCCAAATTGAAAGTTTCAAAAAAATTGACCTGGCCACTTTGGACAACTTCACGTTTCCATATTTTAGTGTTTGCCACAGCACTGATGTGATATCATTTCATCATATGGATCACATCACTAATGCAGATCTGAATCTAAACAAATGCAAAATTCAGCTTTGATGCCTTTGGTAGAGTAAATGTTTCATGTTGAAGAAGAACAGTTGTTTTCTTGTGACTTATTTACAACTCATACTGATCTGACAACATTTTCCTCCCAAAACAGCCAATCTCCATGTATTTCAGAACTGGAGAGGGTAAATGAGGGGTATGAAAAGAGACTATTAAATATGAACTGTCATGGGTTAACCCCAGCTGGCAAGTAAGTGCCATGCAGCCACTTGCTGACTCCCCCCTCACCCTGCCAGTAGAACGGAAAAGTGTAAAATATTTATTCAAATTGGGATTTCCTTATCACAGTACAAACACTGACCAACCCCTTCCCCCAGGCACAAGCTCTACTCGCACTTTATACAGTGTCATATGACAGTTTACTGGCAAGTTCTTGAGACCCTGGGACCCTGGGATCCTGCCCTGCCAGGCCAGTACAGAACATGGGACCTTCTTCTAGTGCCCAGAAAAGAGCTGAAGAAAAGCTAAGGGGGAAGGGCTGAGATACTGAATTTGGTGGTAGGTTGCTTCCTGCTGATGCATGAATAAATCTGCTACAATTCGTGTGGGAATCTTTTTTTTGCGTTGGTTTGTTTGGATCATGAGAAACGGGGAGGTCAAAACATTGCCTTAATTATAATCTCTTTCTAATTCTTGCAATTTTAAAAGGAAAATGATATTATTATTTTACATAATGGTATGCAGCAGAATCTGTGTTTGAACAATAACCACAGCTAAACGCATTAATGTTTCCCCAGATAACTGGTTTTTACTTTTTTTCTTCTCTCTTCCATTTATATGCACATTCTCAAAGGGAACATAGTGCTCATACTGTAAAAGGCTTGAATTACTGGGGTTTTTTTTTTTCAAGAATACTAGAATTGAATGAAGATAAAAAGGGATATGTATGAATTGCAATTTGGTTTTGAATACTATCAGTAATCTCTCTATGCACCTACCAAGACACATATCTCTCCTACTGAAGATTTGCTTCAAAAAATGTTAAAAGCACATCATAGCCTGATGTCCCGTGTGTGTGTGTGTGTGTGTGCAATGAAGGATGGTGAACGTGCCCTGTTGAAGCAGCTGTAATTCCTTCTACAGTTTTAAATTCTCTGGGAGTGGGAACTCAGTTCACTTTGCAGTGTAAATTTTGTTGCCCCTTCACCAAAAAGTCAGAAGAAAAAAATCCCCACCAGTATTCAAATGGCTTTGTAGCTGATGTCAAGTCAAGGTTTAGTGAGTTGATATGATTTGACATAGTTGAGTGGAGCTGTATTTTCTGCCTTTTTTATATCTATTATCTTTATTATAAAGATAACAGAATTTTATTCATATTATCTTCCCCTTACATGTCTTGTAAGTAGCCACAAAATCCGTATGGATTTCCTGCAGACAAAATTCATCCATTGGCCAAAACATCCACCAAATACTTGATTCATTGATAAAATCAGGCAGCAGGAGAACAGAAGGAGGGAGAAAGCTTCAAAAGGTTTTTGTAGTCAACTTAGGTCTTATTCCTGCCAGTCATGTACTAAGGGCTGAAAGGTAGTTATTCTTTAATTCATTCTCACACTGTAATTCTTCCTTTTTGAACACTACAATATGAGATTAAGATAATATAAACACGGCTGCTCGAAAGCTGCAGAGAAAAATGAGTCGTCAGCTATGATATATTTGACTTAACTTTCATAACTTATATTTTAAAACAATATTAGCTCTGCATGTTATTATACAAGTGCATAATGTATGCACACCAGATGGCAATTTGGGAATGTATGCAGGAGCCGAGGATATATGTAATACTTTGCTCACAGCACACCTTGAATTCAAGGACCATTTCAAAGAACATTCTCATTTTTTGCTTCCTTATAATGAAACACATCTTTTCAATAAAGGTGTTTGCTGTTAAGATTAATAAACTAGGATCGGAGGAACACATCTCTCAAACAATAAAATGTTCTGGTTCGTTCTCTTTCCACTCCTGTGAAAACATTAATATTAAAAGCTGAAGTGGCTTGTGGTTTAGAGTGGGTATGAAAAAAATCACAGATAAAAGGTCTGAAATAACTGAGAACATAAACACTTTATATTTTTATCGGTAATAATGCCTTTCCATTATAAGACAAGCAAAAGGTCTTTGCTCTGCATTTAAACTTTAACTCATCTCTTCTGCTCCAACTAAATACATTGGTTATCCAAGGTATTTTTAATCAAGAGAAGAAATTAAGATTTAATATTGTTTGTGGACATCAAAACTCTCTTGAGGCCAATTGAGATCTAAATAATCAAAATTACTTGGAGTCTGTATTCCACTGTATAATCCTACAACCGTAGTAACCTCATCTGCAGAGTGCGGAAGTGGGAAGCCTTTCCCATTCACTAAGGCAATTTCTCTGGGAGGATAGGGTATGAAGAGTAGTTTTCTGCCTATGTATGGCAGTTGGATTACGAAATATGAATGTCCTGCATGAAACACATCTGTAATCAACCAAAACTTTCTTGATGAACAAAGCAAACCCATCCACTCTTTGTCTTTTTCAACTGCCCAAGTTTTTTTTTATTTCATTTCATTCCATTCTAGTCCCTACATTCAAACTCTAACTCAATAAATGGCAAGACAACCCTCTAAAAGAAATAGAATTACTGGGCTGGCTTTTTTTTCTCCAAAGAATATCTGCTGCCATCTGTTGACATCTGAAGTGCTCTTGAGTCTTAAATAAAATGCAATCAGATTATCAGATGTTACGCATACAATTGAACCTCTCAACAGCACTTGTAGATATTGTCAATTAGACACTTGAAACCGAGCCATATGTTTCCACGTTGGAATAAAAAAGACACGGGAAAGGCTGGAATCTGTGAAAACTCCCAACTCCTCAGCCTAGCGTGGTACAAAATGAGGTGGAGCTATTGAAGAAAGTATTTGTAGTAAAATCAGTTAGAAAAGACGAAGGCTGCAGAATGCTGTTTACAGGAGATACTGAGTAATTAGGGGATGGAATAACAGTGCATGGCAATGCAGGGTCCAAACATGCAGCTGGGCTGAGTATGAATTTGGGAATAGCAGTGGGTTTGTGCTTCCCTATGTAAATACACAAGATTCATTTACAAATTCCAGTGAGAAAAATAACTGCTTTGTGAGAGTGTAGAACACAACAACAAAGTACCTTTATGGCTATTCTGCATAAATTCTCTGCTGTGCTGTGTGCAAAACTTACAGTTTTTAGGGACTCCTTCCAGTTTTTCTCCCTCAGCACTGCATTTAGAAATCTATGATGTCTTATTAAGGGAAGGAGGCGTTTTTTTTGGCCCATTTTTACATCAGCATCGAAAAGTAGAAGTTATTGGCATGTCTATAGACTTTTTCAGATGTCCTGTGTTGCAATTAATTTGAAATCAGTTAATAAAATATAGTTTGTTCAAAAATTTTATTTTTAAGACAATCCCCTATATAACTCTAATACAATCATGGCATGTTGTGCAGTATCTATGGGAATTAAGCTATATTCTGTTTAATTTTTTTCATAAGTTGCATTATACCTATGCCTGATAAACTTCTTCATCCAATAGACAATGATGCTTTCTCTCTATTCTTTTCCTAATCAGCTAGTAAGAAGAAATATTTGCCTAAGTGTGGTGAAGTTCTGTACTGTAAGTGCATCTTCCCTGTCTGAAATGTGAATTGGTGTTCCGATTTCTTCTCTTCAGAGCATCTTCAGGAGAATATTCAGATCCTTACTGCTGACACAGGAACTGAAACGTCACTGTAGCAGGGGAAGTGCCCCCCAGTTACTGGCAATGTGCACAGCTGTTACCATTGCTAAGAGGAAGAAGTCACTCCTATAGCTTCAGAGCTCTGTTCACATGGCAGACTATGCATTTTCTAGGTGTCAGCCTGATCAGTTGGATTTATTTTGATCCAACATATATTTGTTGTCATGTTTTATGGAGAAGTAAAATAGTACGTTTAGAGCAAATGCACATTTGTTCCTCTGTCAGTTGCTTTGGCTTAGATGAATCCGGGCTTGTTACAAGACTCACAAATGTCATGTGTAGTCTCAGTGCATAACATCTCCTGGGAAGTGGTGCCTGTTTTCCCCAGAGGAACTGATCCTGCTTTCTGCCAGGAAGTGACAGCTGGGAATCTCCTACCAGAGGCTCTAGAGATACCCCACCAGCACACTGAATTTGCAATTGCTGCTTCATTTTGCATCTTTGCCCCAAAAAGAGACTTCGGGCCTTTTCAAGGATATTCTGATTATTTTTCTATGCTATTAGATAGGATTTTGGTTTTAAAATGTTTCTCTTTGAAGTTCCCAGTGTGTATTTTTATCCGCCAGCCGTAGAGAAGAAACTGGGGGCCTGCAAGTAAGTGCTATCAATAAAAATTGAACTAATTAAGTTTCAGACATAATCCCCTATTATTATAAGAGAGTTCAGTGAGCTATAAGATAATAGAGTAATAAACCCCTAAAAACTGAGATTTAGCAAGGAAATACCAAGGGAGCTTGGAATGCTGCATTCTGACCCGAGTGATGTAATAAATGTTTAATCAACTACTGTTGATGAATTTTAAGCATGAGGAGGACCTGGATAAAACAGTAACAGAGTGAAGTTTTAGATTATTTGCACCAACTTTGCATCTCTTTTCTTTTCAATAGAAAACAAACAGCAGCCCTGATTTAGAGGTCTTCAAAGAATTTGAAAGGTTAAGAGAGAGCATAAATTGGTGCCAGCACAACTAGACACCTATAGGGCTATAATCATAAATAGAATTTGGATGACCCTCTTTCACAGGTATCACGATCGAAAGGAATTCAAAGCTTCTAAATGTAGAACGCTAAGATTTCAGATCATGCACGATTTTAACCTCACAAATATTGGAGCAAAATATTCTGACCTCTCTTGAAAAGTTCATTTAGAAGCTCAGTTAACGCCTGAATAGCAATGTAAACGACCATGATGTTAGATTTTTCTCCCCTACAGGATGCATAACATAGTAGATGAACATGTTCTGGTTAATTTTTTATGTTGATTACAGAGGAAACGATTTCTTATACCGTCAGTCAAGAGCAGATCTGTAGCAGTGAGTTCCAGAACACTATGGCACACCAATGATTAATTGCCAACTTCGCCTGTTCAACCACGACAGCAGCTGAAATAAAGACTGATAATTGTGTTTACCAAATGGCACATAGCAATTTAAAATCATTTGGGGGGTTACGGTTGGCCTTAGGGTACGTTTATGAAGCAAAATTTACACTACTGTCTTCTATTAGATCCAGCTTAATGTGTTACAATTAAATTATTACTCCTCGATTCTACGTTGCATAGATATTTATCAACATGATGTGCCATGGCTCTGAAGTTTGTAGTTAGGGAAGAATTATGAGACATTCCTCTAGAGGCTACAGGAAGTTTTGTATCAATAGAGACCTAAAATATGCCTATAACAAAGGGAAGTGGAAATAACTTTTCTCTTCCATTTTCTACCTTGCTTTTCCCTTTTCCAGCCTCTCCTGCTCTCTCTCTATGGTAGAGTGCTCCAGAAGAAGGACTAGTTGCCCACAGTACACATCTCTCCTGTTCAACTTAGATTTCACCTTGGAAAAAGCTGGTGGAGAGGTGAGTGCTTCCTGTTTGGCAAAAGTGTGAGTTTGTTCCAATAAAAAGCAACAGAAAGTTAGGGGGCAGAACAGCTTCCAAATCCCGGTGGTCATCAAAGCACATGCACATGGAACACACGTCATTAATGCCTCTTGGGGGTGAGAGGAAGCACAGCGAGCTCACGAGATAATTATTTCAGAGAAATACTTCTTTTACCCTCCGATCCTCAAACGACTTCCTGCTGTCCCTCATTTTGCTTTGATTTTTTAAAACACTACAGAATTGGAGCCAGCTGTAGCTTTTCACTGACTCATACAAGTATCAGGTGTCTAAAAGCTATTTATGGTTCTTGATTTCCTTTCTTTCTGGCTTTGAAGAGCAATCCTACAAAGTGTTCTCCGAGAGAAGTGTTGGCTTGGGAGAACCTTGGCTACTTGATTTGTCTGAAGGAATGTGTTTTCCTGGCTCCAGGAAGAGATTGGTAAGTTCTTATTCTACTGAGTTTTTCAGCTGGGATACAAATATACTGAGTGGGAAAATATCCTGTTGTTTAATTCAGATGATCAACAAAGGGCTCTCTGCAAATGATACCTGTGTTTTGGAACATAGAGCAACCAGAAAATGGAGCAGTCAGAGGGGTGAAAAGATGCAGAGATGAAATAATTCTGGTGAATAGACAAGCTAACAAGTGTGGTTCATGGTTGTTGGCCCCACATGTGTGTAAAGGAAAAGACTGGAGAAGGCAGGAGGAAGTTTTAGCACATTAAAAAGTGATACACCTACCCAAGTGTAGGTAAAATGGCATAAAGAAAACAGAAATAATATAGAGAAAATAGCCAGCGGGAAAAGAATACCTGGTCCCTAGGAGTGAGCAGAAACTGGGATTTGAGGGTATAAATTTGGGATGGAAAATAACAACTTGCAGTTTGACACTCATTTTAATACGAAGTGTGGTATTTGCTTGGCTTGAGTGTAAAAGTTCTCATCCTGCTTCAAATGTGTGCTCCTTTTTTTGGCATGTTTCTTGCATCTCTAATCCTGAATAATTTTGGGGTCAAGTGTAAATATGTATTTACACCTCTGAGTAATCTGCCTGAATACTCTGTCTTTCTCCTTATTTTCTACTTTTACCAACTGAGGGTAACCACTTATTTTGATTTTCCTGTTGCACATCTTGTTTTGGTGGTCTTGAAACATGCAAAAAGATGAAAGTTTACATAAGAAAAATTCACCTAGGTTCTGGTGTAGGCATTTTTAAAATTTTCATCCTTTTTCTTCCTCAAATGATGGTTGTTACTTGGACTATTTTCATCAGGGAATTATTTTTATATGGAAGTTTGCTTCTAATGAATTGGATGATGTAGATGTATAGCCACAGTGTTTCAGACAATTTCCATGGGAAATGAAAACAAACCTGGAGGCCTGATATGTTTTTTCTGGTCAGATTTCACTGAGTGTGTAAAGCAGAAACAATATATTTGTGCTTAATTTTTTTTTCCAGTGAGGATACCTATTTNCTATTTTACCTTACAATATTTGTTCAATTATAAATAATAAGAGATCCAGACCAATATGTCTAAGATTTCACACTGTGAATACTGTAAGTTTGATGTCAACTGTGTACTTAAATATCCCTTTTGTGAGGTTTAGGGAGCTTTAAAAGTAGGTTTCCTTGTGCCTCACGGTTTCTGGTGCAGAGAGCACTATTGATCTTGCTTTGTGACACTTCTGTAACTGACTGTCAATAATGTGCTGCTTTCTCTTAGTAAATAAGAACCAATACATGTGGTCAAAGTAACCCAGCCTGATTCCAGGCAGAAAATAAAGGTATGCAGGGAGGGAGAAGAGGGGAAACAACTTTGGTTGGTGCAGGA
>VZTA01024720.1:12605-77373 GCA_013398855.1 Mohoua ochrocephala | reverse complement strand
TGGGAATTCCCGGAAGGCTTAGGCTCGGGCACCCACAGCTGTGGGTGTGATCAGCTGTGCCCAGCCCTGTCCCCACCAGACCTGGTTTTATGCCTGCTTTCCCACTTGTGCAGTATTTTGAAGATCACTGTGGAGAAATAAACAGGATGGTTTATGGAAATAGCAAGAAACACTATCTACAGGCATTAGGCATTGGTTAAAGACAAGTCTTTCTCCCTACCCATGGCATTAATCACCCATCAAAAATTTAGCCATAATTATGATGCTAATTTGAGCATTTTTTTCTTACTGTGGAAATAATAGGCATTACTTAGGCTTCTGGTTGTTATTTAAAAAGTCCAGAAAGGGAATATTGGTGTCCCACTCAAATTAACAAGGTGGCTGTGGTGGGTTTGTGTAACTCAGCACAGAGATGATTAGCAGAGTACACGGGGCTAGAAAGTATTTTAAACAAAACTGAAACAAAGCCTGAATGAATGCATGTCATCTTCCACAACTTTAAAATACATTTCCTTAATTTATGTACAGCTTTTCTTTCCTGTACATATTTGTTTGAAGTCTTTCCCAACGGAATCCTGCCTGGAGAACAGCACCGGTGAATGGAACATTGATGAGGAGCTGTAGGGGAAGAGTAGAAATTGTTTTAACTACAAATCTGCCTGCAGTCAATGGGAGTTACCATGAGGGTTTGAAGGGGGTAGGGGACATTGAATCCCCACTAAAGACTTTATTTTAATGGTATGGAAGTTACACACAGATGGACACAGAAATGGGGTGACTGTTGCCATAAACAAGGTTTGACATTTCAGTGAGAAGTAGTAGCTCACTGATGTACCATAAGTAGTGGTTAAGACACAAGACACAAAATCATTCACCGTTATTTAAATATTTTCAAGAAGCATGAGAGTTCTGGAGTGCTTTTGATTGTTCCAGTACTGATTCCAAATAATCCTTATTCAAAAGGACAAATAGCAGCCTCACCAGTGCCTTCAAGGTGGGAAGTTCATTTGGGTTAACAGTGTGCTTTTAGTTCTGAGTAACCTCTGAAGGAACAATGCTGTGGGGTGTTTTCCCAGCTCCCCAGTTCTCCTGGCACAGAGTTGAATAGTTTTCCAATATTCCACAATATCTGTGAATGTGTGAATGTGTGTGCACAGTGTGTAGCCTTGCTTTGTTAGGAGCATTTGGGTGCTTTTACTACCCCTGAACAACATACAGTACATTCAGCATCAATTTCATTCCCCTTTTAATTTGGAAAGGAAAACTTATGGTCCCAAATGTATGGCTCACTTTTCATATGAAGTATTGTATTTCTGTGATTTATTGAGACATTAACATGGAAATGGTGATGTTAAACAATACTTGGAATAGCTCTAAAAGTGTAGTGGGAATCATGATTTCATAAGAAGAAAATTAGTTATGTAGGTAACATTATTGTATAATTTCCCAGGGGATTTCTACATCAGGCAAGATTTTATTATATTCTAAAACAAAGTTGCTTGCACTCACTTTAAATATAAAGTACTGCTGAATATGACAATATCATAAGGCTGCTCACAGTACAAGCAAAGACATCTGTTAATGGTACCATGAATAGTTATGAACTGTGGTACTCAAATGGCTTTGCCAGCAAAGCATTGCCTCCTAATTTATTTTTATAGCAAATGGATGCCTCATTTTTCATGGTTTGGTAGTTTGCATTCAAATGTACCAATAACTTCCAAGGCAATCGCTTCTACACAGCGTGTTTTATTTGCAAACATAAGATGCAAGAGCTAATGGTGTGGTGGTTGGGAGTCTTCTCCATCAGCAGTTTTGTAGGAATCCTTACGTTATTTTTTTAGATTCATTCACAAAAAGGAATGTGATACATAAAAATATGTTTACTGTATGCAAGATTTAATTTCATTAAACACAAATTGGGAGGGACAAAGGCTGTGTAATTGCACTGTTTTGCCATCCAGTGTGTTACTGCTGAACTGGACATCTAATATCTTCATTCGTTTCTGGAGACATCACCAAAAACTAGAAAGGAAACACAAGTGGTTTCAGCTGATGCAGAGCAGACTTGTAAAGGCTCCTCAGCTGAGGAAAGGAGGGAGAAAGCAAAAATTAATTGAACTTTGCCTATACTAATTTCTCACATTTTTGGTAGTTATTAATGGAACCGATTCTAGGAGGAGTTTGTGATTGACACGGTTAGTAGTCAGCAGATATTTTCCTGGGCTCTTCAGCTCCTGTGTGGTTTACTGTCAGCTCATCCCTTGAAACCAGCATTGTGTGGCTGGAAGGTGGGGATGCTGGGTTGGGGGATCATTTGGATTTGGCCACGGTGAGAGAGCCAGAGTTCATTGGCTGCAGCATTGCAAGTCCTCCTCTGTGCCTGGCACTGCTGCTGGCTCTTTTAAATTAAATTTAGTTCCACTTATGTGATGCCACTCACCACTGTGGTGTGTATGGTGCCATAACTGAAGTGTTACCGCTCACATCTGAGGGCAGATAAAATGAGAGTGACTGCAAAATAACCCATCTGATTTATCACAGTAGGATGTGAGGTCTGTGGAGATTTGGATTTGAAAAGATATTTGGAAGAAAAAAACAATTGAGGAACTCATGACAGTGTTGATCAAAATTAAAATCATCCTATTAAATACCAAGAATACAAATAAAATTTTAGAAGAGCTCATTTAAGACTTTTATAGGGGTGCTGGTTGATTTGGGTAATGATTTTTACTTGAGATTTCTCAAAGTCTTTTCCAAGCTCAGATTCCCATTCCCTTGTCTTGTCACTCTCACAAAGGAGTCTCCTGAGATTCCAGCCCTGAGCTGCACACACACCCAACCAGCTTTGGGGCTAAGCACAGAGCAGGATCATGCTGAGCTCTGCTCTTGCTGTCCCAGGGGGACTCAGCTCTCCACAGGGAGTTCTTGGGTAGAGCAGTTCATCGACCAGTCACGTGCTGGTTTGTAATTCTCACCAGCAACCTCCTAAGCTGAGATGTTCCATGTCCCACTCTGGTGGCCCTAGTGCAGACACTGCTTGAGAATTGCATTTGATATTCCAATTTCATACTGGCGTTTGCTGTAACTAACTTATAGATTCATCTTGGATGGCTGAAAGCTTTTACTTTTTCCTCACCTTTTTTCCCATCTTACAGTTTTACTACTCTTTGAGTATCACTTTCAAGGGAGTCTGCCTTCCACAGTGAGACCCTCCCATAACACTGAAGCCTTAGCGTTTTGAAAGAATCATTTTATCCCACTCTTGGATAAAAGAGGGGAAAAATAATCATAAAAGTGTTCCTGACAAAATCTTTCTCAATCCAGCTTTGTCACTCTTACTCAGCTCTGGGATTTCAATTAATTGAAGATGTTTCAATTAGGTCGCCAAAGCCCCTTCTCCACAAGCCCACTGCTGCTTCAGCTGCAGCAAGAGCTCCATTGTGATTCCAAGTAGCTGGAGGAAAGCTGCTGCCTTGCCCGCCCTTGCATTCTGTAAATCAAAATAACAACCACCGCAAGCCTCTGAGCAGCACAGCCAAAGCAAAAGCCACGTCAAGATCCTGTTGTATAAGCGTCCAATTCTGGAAGCAGATTGAGTTTGGGATGCTGTGGAAAAATGCCAAGAAGCAGCTTGGCAGCTAAATAACTTCATTGTCTCAGCTTTGCTGCTCCTCTCCCTTTTCACTCCCATCATCACCACTTCACACCTGGTGTAGCGTGCAGCCTGGTAGCTGCCATTTGGATCTTTTCTGAAATACGTGATGGTGAAATATTCTAGTAATAAGGCATTTTTCTTGTGTGATTCTGACTACGGGTTTGAGATACAGTGTAATTAACCACGCTTATAATAATAGATATTTTTAGAGCAGTGGTAGTAACAAAAAGCTGTGCCTGCAAAACTTGAGCACCCAAATAATAATCTTCCTTGCATGACTCCTCTGGCAGAGGCCTTTTCCTTGTGCTGGAGTAGACCTGCCAGGGAAATTCACAAATATCCCATTATGAAGGTGTGCCATGTGAGCCACCCTTGCTAGGCGTGCTTTGCCTGGTGCCCCACTCGGGCCATCAGTGCAAAGTGGTGCTGACAGTGATTTGTCACTTGTGAAGTCTGGAGCAGGCTAAACAGGGGAGCTATTGCACTGCAGGGGATATCGATCACATCTGGTTAGGGCTCGGCGACTGTGTGCCACAGAAACCAATTGGACAGATGACTGGGGGCTTGCTGGCGAGTAAAGCTCAGCTCAAGATGTGATCAATCCACCAATCTATAGTGACAGAATAATACATTAGAAGAGATTGATCCTCGAGCCACACTAAATCAGGTTAAATCCTTGTCCTTGGGCGAGTTTGTTTTACAGAAACGCAATTTACGTGTGATTCCTTTAGTTTCTGTTGAAATTCTTTAAACGCTGTATCTTTCTTTAACATCTTTCTTGCCAGAACTGCTTTGTAGTTTTCATCCTGTGCCATCCTGATTTTTCTCCCAGAAACATGTCATTTCATGAGCAGTGAGTTGCAAGTTAATTGTAACGGTTCTGTATGAACTCCTCCTTGAATTTCAGTCTGCAAGCTCGATCCAAGATGATGTTTGTCCTCTGAGGATGCCAAAGGATCAAGGGTTGTATCAGTTCAGATGTTGTTTTATCTATGTGTCTACCACAGATTTGTTGTCTGCGAGGATGTGCATTTTTGAGGGTGCCTTGCTTCATCTTTATTACACTTACATTGGGGAAATGCTGCTGTCTGTGGTGACTGTATAAAACAGGATAGAATTGTGAAAATTTAAAATTGTAGATGCAGTAAGTGAAGACTCATTTTTTGAAATGCAAAAGGTATGGTGGTCTCCTGCATACATCTGGATAGTAACTGTTCAAGAACTGTGTGTCATGTGCTGCTGCCATTAGTTGTTTTTCTTCAGAATATGCTTGAAAAATATGTCAATAATCACTTATTAGGTTATAGAAGTAATGGTAAGAGCAGAATACTGCAGACTTGTGATCATCCAGTTGCAAGTCTGCTGCTGGTGTGTTGGCTGTAAGTGGACAACAGTGAGTTTAAGGTAGCCTCCAAGAAAATTAATTATGCTCTTTGACATATATGATATCTAATAAGATTATTTTATTACTGTGTCGTGCTTAGAAACCACATTCTTATTTTTACCTCATACAGAAAATCAAATTGTTCCTGTTGATAGATATTCCGGGTTGAATAACCACAGCGTTTGTCTGTCAGGGGCACTGCAGAGCCGTGCTGCAACAGCCCTGCTGGGTTCCACGTGAGACAGAGGAAGGAAGGAAAAATAAATACACGTGAAAAACACAAAACTGCATGTTCTTCTACAGCTCCACTCCACCCTATCACGAAAACTCGAATATATATTTAGGCTGTAATAGACTTGTGATCTGAGCATCAGCTCATAAGGGAAAAAATTTGTACAAGAAAAGAGAAAAATAGTACATGCAACATGGAACAACTGATTTTTCCCTGTCATTCTCTGACTATATATTATATCTATTTAAAAACAAATGCACATAATGATTTGGATTACAGCCTATTTGGTTGTAGAACTGGCTATAAAATGCTTGTCCGTGAGTGATAGGAAAATGCTAAGTACCTAACTATGACGGCATTTGTATCTAGGGATTTCAGAATTCTTTTTGAAGTGCTTTTCAATATGTGACTGACATTTATCAAAGTCTTTTTCACTAGCAAAATACATTATTTACCCTGCTGAGTTATTTGAGAAGCCTGTAATGTTTCTCTCTGTATGTGAGCAGATAAAATCTACAAGAGTAATTAACTAGATTGAAAAGAAAGGGACAAAAGAGAATTCATGTTTTGTTACACAAACTGCCACAAAGGTATTTAATGGGAAGATACTTTCACTTCTCCCTGCTAAGATTTGAGTGAGTTTATGGCAAAGGGACACTTTTCAGTGGCTGAGACTTAATCCTAGTTAGACAATCACGGTTCTGCCTGGAAGTGGATCATTTGAAGCGCCTCATAATAAGCACTGTTAAATAACTCTGGATTATGAAATCGCAAGCATAAATTTTTTCTTTTGCTTGTACAGCAGTTAGGATATGGAAGTCCTAATTGTTTGTAAAGGCTACTCTATTTAATTCTTTAAAAAAAGGCAAAATACATAATGGATAACAAGGTCCCAAGGGAACATAAATGAATGATTTCTACTTTCCTAACAGTGTTTCAGATAAGATAAATTTCTCTTCCATCTGCAAGCCAAGAGGTCAGATTATATTCTTATCAAACAAAGACAAGAGTGTTTAAAATCCCTGAATTAGAGGAGAGCCCAAAAGTCCTTTACCAGGCTGCTGTAGAAGAACATTCCACCTACTCCCTTTATTTTCTTTGGGTGGTGAGGATGGTAGCAAAACATCTTTAATGTAGTGAGCAACCCTTTGGGCCTCTGCCACAATAAAATGCGTAAAAGTGAGAAATGTATTAAGTAATAAGCACACTGAAATAGAGTAGTCTTTTGGGGCAGCAAAGGTCCTTTTTGGGGTTTGTGTTTTCTTGTTCTCCTCCTCTGGTTTTATCCCTTATTTTTACTTCTCTCCATTTCTGGACTTCTGCTGTAGTGCAGCCCTGAATTTCTCAGCTTTGCTGGAAATTCACATATATAATTCATAAATAACCCATTACTTCAAAGCCAATCATTAGTCTATCCCATATTTGACATTGTCTCCTAATTTTTTAGAGAAGCACTTGATTTCCAGTGTCTTATCCTATCATGGAAAAGCAACAACTTAGTCCTAATCAACGCCTGTAATCTTCTTCCATGCCTGAGGAAGAGTGAGCCAATTAAAAATGCATATATTGAAATGGATGAGTACACACATCTCAGGCTGCTTGCAAACGTGGCTGTTGCAAATTTAAGGTGGTCAAAATTCATTAAGGTTCTGAAATTCAGGGTGACGCAGGTTTCAAATGTGGATGCTGCCCGTAATGACAATGGCAACTTCCAGGTTTGAAAGTCAGGCTGATTGTTATGAGAAGCAGCAGTGGTGTGTAATTCTCTGCTGGCCAAATGCCACGCATTGTAAATGCATTAGCTTTCATGTCCCGTGCATTCCATGCCTTCCCCAGGTCAGTATTGGATTTCTATTGCTTTGTCTGGGGTAAGACTTTGCTGCCAGCCAAAAGGTTCTCATGATTGCTCCAGCTAATCAGCGATTCAGGAGTTCAGCAGAAATCCATTGAACTCGCATGAGTCAAGCAGGATATACCCTGACATGCTTGTAAATTAAATTACTGCGAGTGGTCCAGCTTAGCTTAATTATGTTATTCCTAACTGAGAGAGTTCAGCGAGTGTGTTTTAATATTCTCCAGCTTTGGGAGCACTAAATACAGATTGTTTTGGAAGGGCAAGGCGGATCTCTAAGCCTGCAAATCAAGAGGTAGAGGAGGAACGGGTGGCAAAAGTGTGATGCATTAAAATACCTAAAGATGCATTCTTTAAAAGGCTGGCTTTCTAGTTCAGAGTGCTGGGATCTGGGAGAGGTGAAAGAGAGGCTGTTTATATTCTCTGTTGTCCACAGAGTTAGGTAAAACAAAATCAATCCGTTCTCCTGTGCCCATCCAGAGATGTTTGTTGGCTCTGTGGATTGTCAGCATCATTCTTTTCTCCTGCTGGAGAGGACCTTTGCATATCCTTGTGGAAGGAAGGAAGCAAAATTCAGACATCAAGAGAAATACAGAGAAAAAAGAAAAATCCATTATTTAGGATATAAAGCATCCAAGGCTTTATGTACAGAAGAAGCCAAAAAGTGCATTTTTGTCCGTTCTGCTTGTATGGTTGACATTTATCCATAGACATTATGCAAGAAGAACCAGAAAGAATTGGCATTTAACAAATTACTATCCTGTTTCTTCTGAAAGTCAAGCAATGGGTGCCAATTTTCCTTTTGTCAAAAAAGGAGATTTAGAAAATAACAGCAGTGGGTGATTATAGATAAATATAGGTGAGAAAAGGTAATGCTTAAACAAAATAACTCCTTTTTCCTTTCATTGCTTTGTTAATGGTGTGCTGTACACAGCCTGACATTTCTAGTTTGGGGGCTTCTTACCATTGCAGAAAGTGCATCCTCTGAATACTTACGTTGCATTTTCTTCCACTTCTTTTGTCGGTAAAATTGATACAATGCTTTTAAAGTAGATTTTTAATTGATTGAGAAAAACATCTAAATGCTTGCATTTTCTTGTTGTTTTGGGGATTGTTTGTGAAGTCTGTTTTAGCATGTGGCATGAATATGTTCCTGGTTGGAATCCACCAGAGAGTTGTTTGTTACTGCCTACAAAGCGTTTGGTGCACTGTTTGTGTGTCCCAAGTTTCTCACAGATCACGGCCAAGTTGAAATTGGGAGAGAAATGAGGTATCTGTTTTGCTAAATATGGGTTAATCCAAGGAGGAAGCAGGCTGAGGAGATCTTTAGCCTGGCCTTCTGCTCACAGCAGGGGCAGCTCTGCCATCAGAAAGGGTCATTCTGGGCTTTTCCCGCTCAGGTAACTGGGATAACCTCTGAGGGTGCAGCCTCTGCAACCTCTCTGGGCAGCAGCTTTGTAGGATGCAAAAGACATCTCAGGTGCAGGAAATGTTTTGTCCTAGAGAGCTGAACTTCAGGAGTATTTTAAATGAAGGATTTAATGCTGCAATGGTGGCTGGGAGTGCTGACTTTTCATTATATCTAATATAGATATAAACAAGTTCAATTAAAAAAAAATGCCAAAAGTGCACTGTTTCAAACTGGAAAAATCAGAAGCAGAACATGTGGGGGTTTTGTACTTGGTATAAAACCCACTACTAGAAAACTGTTGTCTTGTAGACTCATCATGTTTTGTCGTCAAAGTCTGTACATAATGAAACAAACCATACATTATATTCCATATATTTTATTTATTCTGGTGTACCAAGGTAATTTCAAAATGCAATTGCAAATGATTTACAGATTTTTGCTTTCCTTAAATCAGAATTAGGCTACAAAAAGTAGTTCTGTGGAAAAACATGAGATAGGGAGCAAGCGTTTTGTTTCCCAAGTCTTGGAGCTGCCTTAACAGCCAAGGCTTTGATGAATACTGCACAAGTGTAGTGAAAGCCTTTTTGTTTGCCTCTGTTCAGTAAATAATTGATTAGCAGCTCCTGATGTGGCTCTAAGAGCTGGAAGTGCTTCCCTTAGCGCTGCCGTGTCACTTGTAATGGAGCTGAAGTAGGACACTGGGTGACAGGGCTGTGCTGGCATTTCCCACCGCACCAAGTGCATCTCAATGAGGCCCTGTGTGTCCCACTTCCTGACACAGCTCTTGGTACCTGTGCCCGCACAGGCAGCCTGGGAAGCCATGCTGGGCTTTGATGAGTTTTCTTTCATTGGAAGCAAAAGAACAGAATGAATTATTCTTTTCTTCACTGCGTTAAATTCTTTATTGGAATCTAATGTTCAGACAAATCAGTATCTCTTTAACCGTGGTGTTCTCAGGTGTCATTTGGAAGAATTGCAGATTTCTTGCACCAGGTCTCCAGGCCATGAGTAGAGTTTGGGTGGGAAACGCCAGGAGCCCCTGGACTTGGTGCTGTGCTGGCACATAGGAGTGGCACAAGCAGTTCCTCTGCTCGGCCTCTGGACAATACTCGGCTATTTCAGATTGAAACATAGGACCAGCTTGAGAATCGACATTTATGCTCGTATTTATGTTGTGTAGTGTGTCTAAGCAAATCACAGGAGGGAGCTGGGGAAATATCATCAAGGGTTGTAATTCCTGGAGTTCACTGGTAGAGGTAGTGCCATAAAGTCCAGTTTGGATCAGGCTCTTTTCATTTCCCCTAGGTTCTACAGTTTGGGGATTCTAGCTTTTTTGGCAGCTCACCTGGAAGTAAAAAACCCATTTTACAATTTTGTCTTCTAATACGATGATAAATATTTAATTAGTAACTTCAATTGGAAAGAATAAAGATTAAATGTACTACATCTATAGGCTGTCCCTACCCTTGGCAGCCCCTCGGTAGCCTCACTCCAGCTGCAGCTCTGTTTTGTCCTTCATAACCCCAGTCCTCTACTTTTCTCTCATATTGTATGATAAAGTAATACATCCGTTCTTAAATCTATTTTTGTTTAAACAAACAAGCAAACAAAACTTTTTTGTTGAGCAGAAGTGTTGAGCAAGGATGAGAGGGAAAGAGCTTTCAGCAAAAACTAATAATATCTAATTTTTCTGATACTCTTTATTATGGAGAACTTGAGGCATTTTAAGTTTCTGGCAGTCCTTTGCCAAATAATGTAAGTAAAATATTTAATACTTTTATAACACTTTGCCCAGGCCATTATTAAGAGCTATAGAGTAATAAGGGTGATAGTAACTCCCCAGCCCTATGCAGGGAATATTGCTGAGCATTCCCTGTCTGAGTCATACAATATACATGACTTATTTCATCTACATTCATTCGGTACATCTGAAAATTATTTGCAATCACTTGTGTGTTCTGAGACTTCTGACGTTCAGACAGTTAGGATGAGAAAAGGACACTTGTCTGATGTCTTTAAAAAAATGCCAAGGGTGAAGACTTTACACCACCTTTTAAAGTGAAACTGGCAAATGTTCCCCAGTCTTTGGTTTACACGTTGCAGTGACCTTTCTAGAATTTCTACGTGTAACATGTGGCACTTGTCATCAGAATCAAGGACAGCGGCTGTCAACATTTTCAAATGTCAGACTTTCAACTTTCCTACATCTTCCAGATAAACCTACTCTTTGTCAAATAGCTGAACAACTCCAGCTTCCAACAGTAGCTTCCAAATGTACTTCATTTGGTGTCCGGAAGAGTTCTTTGTCTGCTGAGTCACAGTTCTGACTTAAATCGGGGTGGGAAATTGTGTGAAACTGTTTGTCACTGATCCATGTTTGGACTTGATGGGAAACGGGAATTCTTTCCAAATCATCCCAAATACTGGGACTCTAGTCTAGCAGGCTGTTTTATTCACAGAATACTACTGAACTACATTTTAAATCTGCACAGAATACGTGTTGTTATCTGAAGATGGAAGTAACCTAAAGGCAGAAAATTAAAATGATGAACAAATTCATCCAACTAAATCTGAATGTAATTTAAAAGGAAGAGATATGCCAAAGTTTTTGTGAAGAGCGTTGCTTAATATCTGAGAGTTAAGTATCACAGAAGAGCATATTTCATTGATGGGGGAAAATTCACTTTATTGAATAATTCATCTTATTTTTTTCTTGAATAACTCATATTTAAGAGCTTTGATCTGTTTTTTGGTGGAGGTTGGGGAGTTGCATTCGTTCATACTGGCTGCCTTGAACTTCCCAGGTCTCAAATTCAGCAGTATTCAATAGGTACACTGTCAAATTCTGGGGGTTTTATCCACGCACAAATGGCCTCTCCCTGTTTATTATGGGCTGGCAAAAACGCAGCCAAGAGAGAACAAGGGAAGGTGTTCGGGGGGGGGTTTGCATTTCGGCCTGGAGAGAAAACAGGGAATGTCCCATCACCACCCTTCTGAAGCAACGGGGCCCCAAACTTGCTGAACTAAGAATGGAACTGTTTTGTTTTGTTTGTTTTTAACCTACTTTTTCTCCAGGAGCAAAGCTGCCAGCAGCAGTGCAATACCATAAATTCCCCTGTAAAATACTGCAGGCAGTGATGGCAGCTGGACTTGTGTGGCTGGAAATGTAGATGACTGATCGTGAACAAGGACACTTGAATCTTTACAAGTGCCAGAATAAAATCTAAATTAAATATTTCTCAGGCCATCTAGGACAACAGTCAATACCACACACCTGTTATAGCAGCACAGCCAGTGAATAGAGCTGTCGGTCTTTATTTTTGGCTTAAACAACAGTCTTCATTGTTAGTCTAATTCTTATAATTTGTATTCCATGCAGTCAGGAATGCAAATGGCCTTAAATGTAAGCATTTAGTGCTTAATCCTGGTTGTTCTACCCAGGGCTGGCCTTTTAAACTCAACAGTTTCGTGAAGGGAATTAGATAACCTCTCAGAGATAAAGTTTCCTCTTTAATTAAACAATATCCCTGAAAGTACAAACCACTTTCCAAGAGCTGCGAGACCGCTGCAGACACACGAGAAAATAAATTGGGTAACTCCCACCTCCCCAGTAGTACGTCTAGCTGCCTTCTCTACATCTTCCACTCCATTTCCCGATAAGCCCTGAAAATGCATATTCAGTGCAGCAATTTATCCTCAACGCCTCAGTGCAGCACTGCCTTAATTTGCCAATTAACACTTCACCACCCTCCAGCAGGGCCATCACTTTGCTCATGACTGTTAAAGCAGCGGTGGGACTGTGCCTGCTCACTTCACAACTCGCTGCTGCCAAGGGGGTTACGTAAAGGTGAAAGCTCTTCCCGTGACAAAGTTCTCACAGAATATAAGATCTGAAATAATTTCTAATTGTCTCAAGTCCTCGTACTGGCAACAGATCTGTGAGCTGAAGTTGCTCTGCACAGTTTCCTTGGCTTTTTAAGCAAATGGAAAAAAAAAAAGAGGAAGACGTGAATGTGTGGAGAGCAGAAGATGTGGGATGGCTCCTAAGCAAACAGAACTGGAGGGAAGGGGGAACAGGAAGGCTATGGATTATACTTTAAATTGTTTTATTATCAGACTGCTAATGACTGTCCTGCACACTAAACCTTGACACTTTTTTTTAATTTTAAGGTAAGAAGTTATATAAACTTGCTCCCGAATAAGTCCTGCCAATCGCCATGCATTGGCATCTTTATCTGAAGGGACTTCATTTCCCTGTGAGCTTTGAAGGGCTTCTCATGAAAGTCCAGGTTGGTCCCGTGGCTGGTAAATCCAGATGTGCCTAAACAGACAACCCAAAAACAGCAGTGGAGAGGAGGATAAAGCCAGTGTGGGGTCTGCTGCTTTCTGAAACCAGGCTAAAATGCTTACAGGGAGAGTGTGGTAATGGCTGGCAGTTTGTTTGCTCTTGGAGAGAGCTGTGCACCCCAAGCACTTCTTATTTGAATTTTGCCCAGAAGCATTCATAAAAAGAGAAATGGGAGTTTGCACTGTAAGAAAAAAATAAATTGCATGTTGCTAGCTGATGGACCAAGAGGCTGTGTTCATCGAAGAGGGAGTTTTTGCCATTAAAATAAGATGGATAACCCATGTAATATAAATGTAGGAAGCCACTTTGTTACTCTTTGCAGTGCAAATTCTTCTTAATCTCACCCATGATGGGCAAAAGACAGTAAGCAGATGGAGAGACCTCTGCCAGCTCTGTTTGGCTCTAAGGTTGGATTAGAGCCAACAGTTCCAGCAGTTTTTTGCAAGGCACACTGCTTTTCACTGCAGTCAGATTTCAGCTAAAATACATTTGAGATAACTGTAAATCTACCATTGTCTTCTGTATCTGAGTATTCATGCCTTACAGCTGTTCCACTTGCAAATAATGTTAATTTTTGAAAACTAGCTCATTTGCTGGAAATCTGTTCACATGGATCAGTGGGAACTTCTGTGCAGTAGAACAAAAATGCTCTTTATGAAAGAACAGTATTTCTGCATTACAATCTCCTCTCTCCAGTTCTGAGGCACATATAAATTTACTGGGTCAATGGTTTACTTTAAGCTACTGAAATAGAGAGTATTAACAGATAAGGTGATAAATGAACTGGTTATCAACTATTTGTCATAGGACAAGATAGTAAAGAAAAAACCAAACAAAACTATTTGTATTTAGTTTTTCCCTGGTTAGTGAATAATCTTTGATTGTGGGAGGGGTTTTCCCCCTCTTTTTTTTTTTTTTGTCTGATCATACTGAACTGTGTGATTTCTGCTTCATTCCCAAATCTCTTGCTTCCTTCTAAGTTGGCTCTGCTTTGCCTTTGCTTAGTCTTCACTAATTATCGTACTAATTATCATCTTAATTCATGCTTTCTCCCCTCCCTACTTTATGGAAGATCCTGGGCATTATAGTTCATTATTGTGACTCTTGCGTGAGAAGTACTTATTTAAGCTAATAATAATTTGTTGGAAGATTTTGAAGAACTGTGGTTTTGTGACAAACACATCAGGCCTTCAAGATGCACGGAGGTAAATAAATACTGAGAGAGTTTTAGGTCCTTGCAGGAGTTTGTCCATGAGAATGATCCCTGATCACAGCCTGATCCTGATCCTGGTGATTGGCATAGTGCTGCCATTATTTCCAGCTGCTAAATATGTTTATTGTAATAATAAGTAAATATGATATACTAAGTAAAACCAACAAGTTACAAGGATGAATAATTTTAATTGGAGCTAATAGTACCTGTATTATTAAACTTTGATGCAGCCATAGGGGTGGACTGACACTTGCCTGTGTCAAGCATTGAAAGCTATGTGCAAGTTAGTAGAAATTGCCAAGCACTGTAAAGTAGAAAATATGGAGCACTTTTGATTTTTTTTTTTTCCTCACTAAAATTCTAGTTTCATTTGAAAGCTGTGTGTTTGCCCAGCTTCTACAAAGTGTTAATTGGCCATTTTGGGTCTATTTTAAAACCCTTCTGTAATGTCTTGTTTTATCTTTTTGCTTGTTATTTTTTCATTTACTTTACCTCCCTCACTTATAAACATTTCCTGTTGTCTGAAGCTGAACTCTAACAGATTTTGTGTCTTCCTTTTCTCATGGACAGATAGTGAATAATTATTTTATCAGTACCATTAAATAGTGGCTTTTTTGTTGTCACAACCTGAAATATCTATATAGCTGTGGCTTGCCAAAGAGAGCCTTCTCTTGTGAAGACTTGGAATCAGTGGTGGCTTTTATTTACAGCCCAACACCAATTGCATTGTATTAGAACATCATCCTGCCTGCCATTGCTTCCATACCAAGGAAGGCCACATTAATATATTCATTTAAAACCTGGCACTCATTTTAGTTCACACTGTTATCATTTTTACAAAGACCATTTTGCATCTCTATTACATCTTCTGCGTTTGACTCTTTTTTTTAATCTCCTTTTATTTCTCAGGATGTATTTCACCTTTAATAGCTGCATAATCCCACAGAGCTTGTTCCTCCGTACCCTGCAGCTCCTAAGTGCCAGTCAGGCACATTCCCCACTGTTTTCAGTGGAGCCCACTGCTCTGTGGGCTCATTTGTATGCCAGAATATTTCCCTGGTCTCAAAACAAGAGGATTCTTTCTCTGTGCGCTGTTACTCAACCATTCATGAAGGTTCTCTCTCTGTGACTCTGGTTTTTAGTGCAGTTGTCATGTTGTTCTCATTCATATTCAAAATTCTTAAAATGCCACTCTGCTGTGCATGCAAGGAGGTATCCTAGATCTTTAACTCATTGCTTCCTTGGACACTTCCATCAAGTCTGCTTGCTGCTCTTTCCATGGCCGGAGAGCTCTTTCCCTTTAGCCTGTCCTAAGGAATTAATTTACTGGAGATTTCCTTTGGTGTTTCTCCCCAGTTAACAGTGGAGGGCCACCAGAAATCATTAGGGGTGCTGAAGCAAATGGGAAATAAGGAGAGCCAGAGTGCTGGGATTGTTCAGCTTCTTGAGGAGGAGGCTGGGGGCAGATCTCGTTGACAGAACGTTCTATGTGGCACATCCTACAAGATACACAGTAATAGAAATTGCTTGCATTACCAGAATATGGATATGTGGGGATGCATAAAGCCAAAGCCTGGCTTTACTCAGGGGTTTGCTGTGGCAGGGCAAGAGGCAGTGGGCTCAAAGTGTAATAGAGAAAATGGCTTCTGACTTCTACTGAAGATTTTGAAGAAGAGTTCGATTTTAGGAGTACTGAGCTCCTAACTACTCTTTGTAAAGTTTTCAGTAAGTTGGAGATGCTTTATCAAACCTAGCAAAATTTTCCAGTTGTTTATACCAGAAGATTACAGCCTTCAATAGTGAGAGTGTAGTTCATTTTTGTAAGTACTGTATCTATTTTTGTCTTCCTTTACCTGTGAAGTTACGTAAGGCTAACTAGAAAAGTATAACTAGTGGTTTTATTCAAAAAGTCATTTTCAACTAGGCAATGGAGAAATTTGGATTCTTTGCTCCTACCTCCCCTTCCTTGCCATACTTGGTGGTTTTTTTAAATAATGAATTCAATAGAAAATAAAATTTGGGCTGGCAGATAAAACATTTGAGTATTTTTTTTTTTTTTTTTTTGCCCCAGAAGTTCCTTTCAACCAATTGATAATCAAGTACAGCCTTGAGTGAGAACAAAGCTGCATCTTGTCCCCAGGCAGATGCACAGCACGGAGTGAAGCAGGGCAGGAATGTGTGACACTTCCTCTGATACCCCTGCCTTTCCATCTATTGTCAGACTAGATTTTCGGAGATAGTTGGTTTCTTTCTACCTAGTAACACATAATTTTTCCAAGTACCTTATAAGTCTCCCCTTGGCAACAAGCTGCCTGTTGTGTGAGAGCTCTCCTGGCTTCCAAAAGAGCTGAAAATTCAGGGAAGTGTTGAAAACCAGCTGCAAATCACTTGATGCCTGCAAGGCTGGCATTGGAAAGCCTTTCTTATTGTGACAAGTATGCTGATTCAACAGACCTGCACACTGTGTGCTAGTGAGAGTGTGTTACAAACTGTGAAGGAAAGCAGGCAGCTCAATTTCGTCATGTGTCCAGAAGCTCAATTATATACATATAATACATATATACATACTTTTATATATATATATATGTACGACTGAACTGCTGCTAAAAACACCACTGTCCTTTTCTGACAGAAAAAATAATTTCAACAGGCTGTAAATGAGCAAGTTTTCATTATGAAATTAGACAGTCCACAGTCTTCAAATGTCGGACTACACAGGAAGACGTAGTACTGAGCTGAAAACTGAAAGGGTTAAAATCTTGCTCTGGAATCTGTGCGTATTTTCAGAGCAGATTGAAAGAGACATTTCTATAACTGTAATTTATGCAATTCCAAAGCAGAATTTAGATTACAACTTTGAAGTGTCTGCTACAAAGAAATGTGATGGTAAGAACTTGAGTTATTAATCTGGGCTCTTGCACACCAGACAAGAGTTTTGATTGTAATGGGATTTTCCTTCTTTAAGATATAAGAAAAAAGTGAGCTGTAAGGATTTATGTACTAGGCCACAGTATCCTTCGATATTGCTGGGTTTTAAGATTGGTTCTTTTATGAATGCATTTTTTTCTTCCACTTTCCATCCAAGTTACATCTCTGGCTCTGGAAGCAAGGTTTTTCCTGCCAGTGTAGTTGTTGTCTCGCTTTGAGTGGTTGGGTTTTTTTAAATGTCACCTACATTTTGTGTTGGTCTTTTGACCATTCCTTAGCTTTATGGTTTTGTCAAAATTGAGGTCTATTACTAAAGAATGAGAGGAATGGAGAAGAAAAAGGAATAAGGTCAGAACTGACCAAGTAAAATGCTTTAAGTCTTTTGTTTGTGAAAGTGATATTCTGTTACATTGATCCTCTTAGAAGGAAATGTATTTGAGTCACATTGCTACAAACCTGTACAAAAGAGGTTTTTCTGAAATATGATCTTGGGATTCAAATGGAAATACATCATCATCTCCCTTACATGTCCCTGGTTTTGTTATTGGCGTGGGAAGAGCAGTATGGAGAGCAGTAGTTCAAACAGGATGTCTGGAAATAACCTGACAGAGTTCCTCCCTGGGAGGCTGAAGGGAGGTCTCCGAGTGATTACTGAGACTGAAGCAGCTGCCCTGGGCGTTCCTGATGTAGGCAGGCAGACAGGTCTTGGAATAATCCAAGTAAGACAAAGCCTTTTACAACCTATAATAACGCTGTTAAAATTGCCAGGAATCTCATTTTACAGTTCTTTCAAACCTGTCAGACAGTGAATCCAAATAAGTGTCCCTGAGCCATTTTTGCAGCTCCGCTGATAGAATGACAAAGGAGATGTGGCAGCAGCCTGTGACAGCCATCTCCCGGGTTTGTCCTCCTGGGATGTGAGCTCTGTACCAAGGTGGGCCTTCATCCCCTGAAGCTAGACTAGTCTGGCTCTGCGAAAACAGAAAGCAGATCCTTGATCCAAAGTCTTTAAATAGGTTTAAGCTGAGCTTTGAGCTGAGCTTCCAAAGGCAATTTAAATTGCAACTGCTCTTACTGACATAAAGCCCAGCCTAAATGGAGACCCATTTCACTGCACTTTAATGGGGTGAGTGGTACAGCTGGGAGCTTGTCACCACCTCTCGGTGTCATTTATTAAGAGCCCAGTTTATGGTGCAGTTCCTTGTGAGCAAAGACAAAACCTAACAGCCTTTAATTACCTGGCACTGCTTTCAGTAGGAGAACCCTGAAAGAGATGCTATTCAACAGCATTTATTGCTCTGTTTTTCTTGTGCAGAGCCCTTTCTCCAAACAATATTCACTGCAGTACTTCTAATTTCTGCTCTAAGCCATTCTGCTATTTATTAGTTAATCACAAAATGCGTATATATGCGATGGAGTTTTAATATTAATATACAATTCCATATTAAAATATTGCATCTGAATGCACAGAAAATTCCCTCGCAAGGAAATTTAGGAGTGTATCATAGTTTCACAGTTGTAATTCTAAACTTGTTATACTTCTTTTTGCTAATATGCAAAAAGAAATCTTATTGCTTGTCTTTGTTAAGATATAACGATGCTCAAAAGTTCATTTTGGAAAATGGAACAATGTGAAAAATGATATGACAAAGTCTGAATATCAGTATTAAGCCTTGCTCACTTCTCAGGCACGAGAAAAATGGTCACGGTAGCATTGGATTTTTTAAAAATATGCTTAAGCATTGTTCAAGCAGGCCAAGTGTTATGTGATATTGAATGGTATATTCTGAGTATCATGGAAGAATTTGAATGCAAAATTCACAGCACTTAAGGAATGGTGTGTTAAACATTACATTAATTGCTGAAAGCTCTATTTTTATTGCATTAGAAGATGTCCAAATGTGAAATGAGGCAGCTTTAGATTTCTGCAGTGCTATTTGCTGTTAGACACCTGGGAATTAAGTAGAACAAAATTTAGTTGTATATTTTCAGCCCAAGATTCAGTACTGACTGGCTTCAATTCTAGTTCTAGGCAGTCTAATCCCTTAAATTCATACACTGGAAGAACTAATGGTGAGAAAAATGACTTTTTCAAGCATTTAAAAACATTATTTACATTATAAAATTTTAGCTGCTTTGCCAGTGTATTTGATTTACTGTAGGTCTCATTATAACCTAAGTCTCCTTATAACCTTTGTTAATTTGATCACATGGGTGTCATCTCTTCAGCCATGTGATCAAGTTAACAAAGGAATTGAGGCCCAGCTCAATGACATGTGAGATTTTAGGCCTCTTACTTGAGATTTACACCTTTTGGTATGCAAACACATCTCCCAGGGAAGCTCTGATTAAAAGTAAATTAAATAAATGTATGTGCCATTTCAAGTCAACAGTATGCATGAAACTGTAAAATTGGATGGTAATTAGGACATTGTGTCTGTCTGTCAGGAATGATGCTTCTTACTGAAATTATAAACTGATGGAAGAGCAGATTCTTGTGTAAGAGTGAGCTGTCACTGGAATACCCTTCCTGCCACATCAATAATTAGGAAAACCTCTGGCCATTTTCAAACAGATTTTTTGTGGGGGGGTGTTCAGCTTTTCTACTCTGGAGAAGCAGCTGTTCAGGGCTGAGCTGGAAGTGTTACCTGAGTCTGACCGCAGAGTTTCTATGAGGAGGCAATTTCCAAACTGTCACTTTCCCCTTCCATCTCTGCCTTTCATTTTTGCTACAAAACTTTCCCTTCATTTCCTTGTTATTCTTCTCCTCCAGACAAAAGCTTATCCAATGTAGTGTGCGAAGGAGGATTTTTGTGCTTAATAAAAGAAATGCTACTTGGCCATTCATTTTTGAAAATTGGTATGCAACTCTGACATAATCTAAAAAGGTCCAACTGGATAATCAGAAGCAGCTTTGAAAAAGAGCTTATCTGAACAGGCAGCCTGTTCACTCAATTACGTCCCCTGCATAGTACAGAGGTGGCCCAACACTGCAATTGTTTGTTTAGCTCTTGCCTACTTCCTCCCTTCAATTTTTTTTGTATAGTATTTGCTCTCTCTAAAACCTAATGTTGGGTGAGACTGTTGCAGGATGAGTTGTTTCCATTTCTTACTGGATGAGGTTTAGCCAAGTGTGAAAGGGAAAAAAAAAAGAGTTTGCAGAAGAAGAGTTTTAGAGAAGTATTTGTAATCTCTTGGAACTGATGATGACTGCTCTTATGTGGTGGGTGGGGAGGGGTTAGGGACAGGATTATTTACTTCAGGACCTGCTTGTTGATGCTGTTTGCAGCCTGGCTGGATGCTGTCACACTTTCTAAACATGCAGTAAATCAATATTTTTAAGAATTACTATGTAACTGTGAATTTGCTCAATGATGGCTAGTTTGATTAAAACAGGAAAAAAAAGCAGTGTTTTTAACTTATTTACTGATGAGTAAAAATGGTTTTAACTGATTTACTGGTCAGTAAAAACGGTTTCAAAGCTTTAAGTATTTCTTGGTATTTGGGAATCATCTTCCAGAAACTTGCACATTTTAGCCTCAGTCTAGTTTTGCCCTGCAGGTTTTTGTAACTGTCTCCTGTAACATTTGTTTTAGCTTTCCTTTGTCAAAGGAAGATAAGACTCTACTCATACAACCATGGTCTTTGCATGCCTTACTAACAGGGCAATGGGTCACTCCTAATGTTCTATGTGTTTTCTTTGCTTTTTTATTATTATTTGCTCCTAAAATATATGCAGAATCAGACAGAAGTCCCAGAAACAAATTCTGGTTTAATCACCACTATCAATTCAACCCAAGTCTTTGTGACTGTCAGACTCCTTAATTTCTCAATTCAAAGAAGGCTGACATGTGGTTTTAACATGTTGCAAAAACTGTAGCAATTACAGTTTTCACTTGCTCCAATGGCATTGATTTTACACATCAACTTCATGTACGAGTGGGTTTTTTAATTTTATGAAAGTTCTTGTTCTATATATAAAGTGCCAAATTGACAAGATGCATCTTGAAATTGTGTAAGTTCTTTACCATCAGGATGTTTAAAATTGAGATTAGTCTCTGCTGCAGCAGACCATAATCATTTCCACATGTGCAGATCACAGATAACTGGATGAAGTCAAGAGTTTACAGATTTGAAGAAGCCAGCGTCATTTGTTTTCCCTATTTGTGAACAACGTTTCTTGAGAGGATGTACTGTGAACATAACAAGACAAGGAACTGGAGGAAGAGAGTGAAATTCTTGAATGGAAAAATGGCCAAGGCAATCTCTAAGGGAAGATGTCAAGGGACTCAAGACAGCAGGAATAAAAATGATCTGCCTGATATTCATAATTTCAAAAGTATTTAATATAGCTATACAAGCCATAAATATGCTGAATATCCGGTCAAAGATGAACTGTTGGGCTTCAGGTGATAAAACTAATTTAGTTATAATTAATGGCACTTTGATTAAAATGGAGCAGAAGAGCAGGAGCCTATTTCTTAGTAGTAATAACTATTAGCAGTTTGGGCTTTTTTTAGTACTAGTGAATGTGATACTGAGAAGCACTAGCAAGAGATCTGCAGTCTAAATTAGACTACTTTGCTATAGTTTAAATTAGGTGGGCCAAAACCTGAAAGATTGCTTTTTAATTTCCAGATAACAGCTGCAGAAATGCAAGAACTCATAGCTAAGGCAATGCAGTATTGCAGTGGTATGTAACTTGCTGTTGGTACAGATAAGCTGTGCTGGGGCAGAGACTGCTTCCAGACCTGTTCACTGAGCTGAAAACAGGGCTCAGATACCTGGTGAAAGATGTCTGTCACATGCATGACAGAATTAGTGCTCTTCATACTGGCTGCCCTTTCAATCTTGTAATTCAAACCAAAAATCTGCACCCCCCAATTAGAAATTTGACCCCTAAGTCTTTGGAAAAACCAATGGAAAGGGTTGTGTAAGCAGATGAGTATGTGTTAGTATTGTAAAAACTAATATAATAAATGCCAAGGCCTTGGGATGTGATAGACTGCAAAAGTGGCTGTAATCCATTCTTATTAATAATGTGACCCTTGTGGGGGAAGTCACTCTGTGGTTTCTGTGCAGCAGAATCAGACCTGTCCTGGAAATGATAGGGATGTTTTCAGCTCTCAGTGGATGGATGCAGGGAAAGGAAATTCTTGTTCATTTTTATAGTAATCCTTTACTTGCCCTCTGTGAGACAGTCCAGCTCAGAACATGCATTTACCCTTGGGAAGAAGGAATGCACCGTTTGTTAGAGACTCAGTGTTTCAGAACACATTCTTATGGGGAATTTTTGACAGTTTCATGGGACTCTGAGCTTCTGGTCATAATGAATCCCTGACAGCAAATGGGATTTTTCTCAAAGCGCTGGAGTGGAGAGAAGCCTGGCCTTAGATAGTCTGGGAATCTGGGCAGTCCTTTAGGAAAGGGCAATTCATACTGAAGTTCAATTAGGTACATTCAGCTTTCCAAACTGCTGGAGTTAAGCTAGAGAGCAGAACAATATCACTTGCTTTTTTCTCTCTTTTTTTTCCTGACTAGGAGAGCTCCTTTATGAAACCTGTGATTAGGGCTTGCGAGATTTTAGGTTTGTGATAACAGTCTTGGATCTTCAGTCTTACTCATGGGAGGATTAACCACAACCGTTCCAACTTAGAGGAGAGATATTCTTAAAAAGAGTTTATTCACCCTTTTATGTCTGTCATTCAACAACTTCAGCAGAAGAAATGAACCTAAGGAGATTAGGAATTGCATGCTATCCATATTTTCAGTGTTTCTGATAGCAGCATTGGTCTGCTCCCTGTAAATTCTAATGACTAAGATTTGAATAATAGTTCTTTGCTGGTTATGCTCTTTTGAAGTTGCCAAGTTGGAATAATTTAGGGGTTTAAAGAACTGTATTGCTGTTTGCTTAATACCTGCTTCTTATCAGGAGCAGAGTAATTTATTGTTGCTTGGATGAGACCAGCCTAGACCAACAAACCTCCATTTCTGCCTGTGTGTTTCTGTACTTGTTCAGTGGTAATGCATGCAAATCCCTGATGACGCTCCTGGAAACTGGTTGATTTTTTTTAAAATTAATTACTTTATCTTTTGTACCGAAAACTGGTTTTCTCCCCTCTTGTATACAGAATATTTAATTCAATGGTGTTTCTCAGACACTTATAAGTGAAATGTGCGCTTAGCTCCTTCACAGAAGTGGAATTTTCTGGAATTATTCCAAGGATAAGAGAGAGCAGTAAGAGCAATTTTAATTACAAATCCTATTTCATCAGTTGATTTTCGTCGGTGGGGGGAGGTCATATCAGTGTTAGTTTGCACTAGACTTACCTTTCCTGTAAGGTAGAACAACCCAAAATGTTCTCGGGGCACCTTAATAGGTAGAGGCACAACAGAACTTGTATTTCCATCCCTGTTAATACTCTCAGCTACCTGAACACAGGCACTGCAGGTATTTGCATCTCTTTTATCCAAGGTATTTTAATCTCATGACCTTTGGGTATGAACCTACCTTTACTCAGATCTTTGTCTTCCTGTTTGCCCTTCCTGTTTCCAAGTCGAGACTGCTGTTTGAGACTTACAACCTTACAGTCAGGAAGAACCAAACCAGCCGGGGGTATGGATGGAGGGAACTGGGAGATCAGAATTACATCCAAGTTATGATAAAATTTTAATAGCTAAATGCCTAAATTAAGTGTTAATTGAGCCCCTCCTCTTTGAATAAGCATAAATAGTTTCTTTCCCACCTACTTGCCACTTATTTAGTGGATTTAATTATCACCTAGCCAGAAGGCAGGGACTCTATTACACCTACAGAGAGCGGATGAGAGGGGGAAGGAGTCACTTTAATGGGATGCAAGAGAAGTCAGCCAATGAAGAGTGCACGTACAATTTGCTGGAGTGCTTCTATGTGTGTGTATATATATATATACACACATATATATTTATTAGTGTACTAAAGGTGACATTGATTGTTGAAGCTTAAAACATCCAACTTCAGTGAGCTGAGTGATGCTTTGTTTCCTTCTCACATTTTCCATAGTGTCTTGACTCTTTTCCGATTTAAACATTTAGCTTTCCTCAGTAGTTATTACTTTTGTTACTATAAGGTCTTATTGAAAAAAACCCCATTATACGTGGATTTCAATTTATTAGGTCTCTTTGTAATAAATTGCTACTGTAGCTATTTGCTTTTATTAAAATAACTGGTTTATATTACCCTGTAGTTTAAACAACCAGTGTTATCTCTGATACATATTCTTTTATTTCATAAATAAATAGCTGTTAAGGTTAAAAGGGAAAAGAGCTCTCAATTTCTTGGAATCCTTGGTAGTGCAATGGAATGACGGAACGGAAAGAAGATAATAGGTGTAGCAAGGCAGCTCTGCTCCTGAGTGGCCCCACTCTAAATGGGATTACATTGTAATCTGCATTGTTCTGTTCCAGTTTACTGGTTCCTATAGAAAAAAAATTCCCATTGCAAGCTGATTGTTAACTTTGTTAATTCCCTAACATTTGGCTTCTTGAGACTGTATACCTTTGGACTGCTGTGTTGCGTTGATGGATTGATTCCCTGCAGTACTAAATCCAACTAGTTCCTGATCTCTGGTCTCCTGAATTCCTGCTTGAGTTCTTTATAGCTATTCCCTGCAGGTCAAAGGAATTATTTCTCCTCCAGCTTCACAGACTAACCAGCATAAGCAGAGAGAAAGAAAATGTTAGATCATTAGTAGTTTCTAAATGCCATTTCCTATAAATTCAATATGTTGTTCTTTCAACTACATGGAAGAAAAGATTATGTAAAATGGTTGGTTTGGCTATTTTCAGTATCTGTTCAGTGAACTACAGTCATTCTCCTTGTTTTTCACCATCCTTAGACTTGAAAGCTTATTCGTTTTTTTCCCCTTATCAAAATCAGAAGACTCCACCCTGCAGTAAACAACCATTCAAAACACTGAAAGATGTTCTAGACTTTCCAAAATTTCCTCTATTTTACAGCAGCAGTGAAAGGACAGCTGTTAATAGCCAATTTTCTTGAGGTTTAGGAAGAGCTGGGGTATCCAGTGGGCCCTTTCATGGGAGTCATTCTGTACCCTGAATTACCCTCACTTCAAGGGAAGGACCAAAACTGCATCCAGTTTTAAAGATGCAGCAGTATATTGGATTTGCACAAGGAGCTAATGATATTTTGGGTTGCTTTTTTGCTCCTTTCTTAGTAATTGCTAATGTTCGTGTCTGGTTTTGCACTCTTGGGGACTGGATTTATGTTTTCACAGCACTCTCTACCCTGACCTTAACATCCTGCTCCTACGTATTAGTGGCTGGCTTATCACTGTGGAGCTAAAATTATTTTTTCCCTTGTGCATCATTTTACAACAATCCTTCCTGAATTTCATCTGCCATTATCTCACTCCATCCCTTGGCTGCAAGGTTTTTCTGCACTTCTTCACAGTCAATTCCTATCTTTACCACCATGAATAACAGAAGCATCCTGAAAGTTTGTCATCACACTCTCCGCTCCTTTTTCCAGATAACTTAAAAACATGCTGAACACCAGGGTCTCTCATAAATCCTCTAAGACTCTGCTGAGTATCTCTCTTTGGAGAGAGAAATGGCTTTTACACTGACCTTCAATATCTTCCTTTTTTAATCAGCAATTTTATTCACGTGAGGACCTGCTTTCTCATGACCGCTCAGCCTGTTTGGAAATGCTTTTAAAAGACTTTTGTCAGAGGCCTTTTGGCAATCCCTGTACATTGTATTAACCTCTCCTCTCTTACACATATTGTTCTTAGCTACACAGGTGATCAGGATGTTTTTGACAGATGTGTTGCATTTATATAAGCTGTGCTGATTCCTAGGCCATAGATCATACTTATTGTGGCTTTGCAAATTCTAGGGGTGTTTTTTTTATAGCTTCCAATAATTTCCCTGAACCAGATTTCAGAATAATTGGGAGAAATAATAATAAAAATAGTAATATTAATTTGGGAGAAATTTTCCATGAAGTTATATTTAAAAGTATTTCTAGTTGTCTCCTAGTGTTCTGCCAGCAAGGTGGTTTAGCATGACATTGCATACCATGCATAAATAACTATTATTTCATTTTTAATCCCTAAGTGCAAACCCCCTGATTTTGGTGTCTTGATTGTTGTTCATGTTGCCATAAACTTTGGATCTGACACGTGGATGTGCTGCAGGTCCTGGCACACTGCACGTGGAAGGGAGCTGTCTCTTCTGTGAGTGTTTCTTCTCTGTTGTGGCTCCCTAGCAAATTTTACTTAAAAGAAAATGAAGCATTCCAAGATTTGCTTCTCAGCACAGCAAAAAACAAAAAAAAACCACCCAAAAACCAAAACCAAACCAAACAAAAAAAAACCACAAAAAAACCCCCCAAAAAACAAACCTTGTTCAATTTCCACTTCAGAGCAGATGTGACTTTGCTGGGTTTTGGACAGATCAGTAAACAGTCAGTGTGTTCCTCAGTCACTTAAATTTGTATTCACAACAGTTTTCTGGGGAGTTAAAATATAGAATCACAGCCTTAGAATTATCTTACTTTCTTATTTATCCTTTCCAAGTTACTAACCAAGAAATAAAAGTAATGCAGTGACACATCTCAGATTAAATAACAGAGTCACTCCTTGGAAGTTAATTTCTGACAGGAGCTTGTTGCCTTACTGTATCTTGTCATGTTTTTGAAGGACCAGACCCTTTGGAATACGGTGCAGCCTTTGGGTCAGCTCCCACTGCACAGGACTGGAAACCAGCTGCTCTGAATCCTCAGTGTAATGGGCTTCACTGGTTTTCTCCTTTCTGGAGTTCTGAATGGAAGCTGGTAGTGGAACTAGAGCTGTTCAACTACCCGATCCTCAGCAGCTGATAGAATGATGCAGTATGAGATTTTAACTTCTCATTTGGACTCTGTCGAGTCAAACTGAATTAGATGAATCAGGCAACACAGTGTCCAAATATCCATTACTTTAAATTTTAAAAAAGGCTTTAAAAACAGATGTATTATTTCATGTTCGAGCAATTTTTATCTCCCACCTCCCACAAGGATAAACAAACTACTAGAACCAGGATGCGTACAGGACAACTTAAAGGTAATTATACAAAAAAAACCCCAGAAAACCCTTTCATCTTAAGAGAAATTAAAGACTTGAATAAGCTTTCTCTAGTACTTCTACAGAGGAAAAACTCGAGTGCTCCAAAGGATTGATGCATTCTGTTTTGAGAGCCTTATGCCTGGTAGCAAATTGTAATTCCCAGATATTTATGTTTGCACTGCTTCACCTTTTTATAAAGCATATGTAACATGTAACTAAATCTGAGATGACACCCCTGGTTGCAAATGCATTTTGCAAAACCAGAGCTGTGCAGTGGGAAATTAAGTAAACAGTCATTCCAGCCATACAGCAAAGTAATGGGAAATGTTCTTCCTGCTAATTTACACATGCAAATTAGATCAGGTTCTTGTATCAATAAATCAATACAGCTTAATGAATTCCTTGGGTGGAATTCAAATATGGTAAGTGGAGTTTGTTAGGAAGAAAACAGTCTGTACCTTACTTTTGATGGTGTTTTCAAATCATGTCCTGAAACATTGTGGTCATTTTGTGGACAGGGGGGTGTTATCATCACCAAACTCCCTTAGTTTTATTTCTAATAATCCCAGCATCCTTATTTTTCCCTACTCCTTTGACCTGAGCACTCCCATCATTTTCCCATGGTGTGGCTGTCTCGGCCAGCACCGGTGGCATTTTCTGCAGATGCCTGTACATGATAATTCATTTTGCTACTTCACCCTTCCCTTCCTTCAGCACATGCTCGCCACTGGATGGCCGCAGGCAATGTGGAGTTGTCACTCGTATCCTTTCCTTTTTTCTGCCTTCAGTGAACTCAGGTTTACAAACCTGAATAATCATTCCTGTCAAAAGTCATTATAATGACAAAGGCTCAGTGGAGGTATAATTTTCAGGACTATAAGAGAAATATTCACTCAACTAATTTTAATCATCTCGGTTAACACTCATCATCCTGCCACCTTCCTTAGTGATCTACAGGAAAATATTATAAATATCTTAAATATGGGTATGGATGCTTCAAGTTAAGTTGGTGCTTCAAAAAGTGCTGTAGTGATCATTCCAAATACAAGGTGACACACTCTTTGTTTTGTGAGAGCCATATTGACATTTTATGGGGTTTATATAATAGAGTGCACTTAGAACAAATGGAGGAAATTTGTTCCTTTAGTGGGTGATAGTGCTTTCTTTGTCTCTTACTTTCTTTGTTAGTGCTTTTAGTGACACAAAGTAAGTTCAGGGCATCTCAGCTGCTATCCTTATCCAATAATGCATAACACATTGATCTACTCATATAAAAAACATTATCTGCAAAAAGATATTTTACATGACAGATTCTGTGAGTCAAAATAATGATCATATATTTTTTGAGCTCTTAGATTTTTTTTCTCCGCAGAAAATTGAAACTTACCCAAATGATATTACCCCAAATGTTTTCCAAGTATGTGGTTGTATAGAGATATGATTTGGGCTGCCTGCCTGCTTTTTCATGGTTTTCAAGTTACCTCACAGGACCAGTAGTCAAGGTAATACAAACTGCACATGGCCACAAGGTAATTCCACAAATGTATGGTCATCTGAAATGGTCGGGTAAGGATTGTCACCAAATAATCATTTGCTTAGGGTTATGAGATGCTTTTTAAAATTCAGCAGTTAATGCTATTAACCTGTCTCAGTTTGGTTTTTAAATATGGCATCACTGTTCACCCTTGAAACCACCTTCACAGCTGTTCAAAAGTGCAAATTTCATCAGCATCATGCTAAAATTGATTTTACAGACTGATATTCATTAAGGGTTTTTTTTATTGCTTGCAAAGACAGACAGCATTCTTTCCCAGGCTGAAAGACAAAAAAAAGATGATAATAGCACTTGGCCCACAAATAAGAACACCAAACAAAGATCACAATGGTTTCTATAAAATCTCAAATGAAAGCTTTGCTTAACTAGCACCTGACCTTGTGAAAAATGAGCAGTTTTATAATGTGGTCTTTGAGTTCAAAGGAATAGGGTTTCTTTGTTGGTACTTCATGATCAGTGTGGTCAAGGACGAGGGATTGTCTTACTGGAAAGAGGTGTTCACAATCAACATTTCTAAATCACTCCAAAGTGAAAGGCAAAATGGGGAGGGAAGCATCAAGTTAGGAATGGTATGATAAAACATGGTAAAAACACCTGGATCTATGGAGGGGAGAAAAAAGTTCTAAATGACAAACCTTGCAGAAAACTGTTGTCTGTATTACAGTACAAATGTTGCAGCTCTGAAAATGACCTATTTTGTATCTTTTGAAGTGTTCCTGTAAAGGATTTTGGGGTGAATTAAAAAAACTACAAGAAGATTACTACCAAAGTTAGCCAGGCACTATTACAGGGTGCCCAGAGAACCTGTGGATGCCCCATCCCTGGAAGTGTCCAAGGCCAGGTTGAACGGGGTTTGGAGCAGCCTATTCCAGTCAAAGGTGTCCCTGCCCATGGCAGGGGGCTGGAAACAAGATGGTGTTTAAGGTCCCTTCCAACTTTAAACATTCTATGATTCAAAGGTCTTAGTAAGCAGCTGATTCCTCTCCTTTTGGAAATACATACTTTTCTTTTATGAAGATTCTGGAAGGGATGCAGCTTAAAAAGAAACAAACACATACACAACCCACCTCTCCTCAATATATGCATCATACAGAGAAAAGCAGCAGGAGTTTGTTTCCCCTTAGAAAAACATCAGTCTCAAATGAAAAGCATTTAAACCACAGAACAGCTCTGGAGATACTTGGCCTCTCATCAGATGTTTTTAACCTACTGGCAGTATTCCAGGGAATTTTTGGAAGTTCTAAGGTGTAGCATAGGAGTATAAAGATTAACTGTGTGCAGCATAGGCAGAATAACCCCAGTTTTAGCAGGAAAGATCTTGCACCTGAGAGCAGAACCAGTTCAGAGCTCTAAATCATCATTCATGAGGGTTAAGGGCGTAACAAATATGTTATGTGCTAAACGTGTTTATGGCAAGTAAAGAGCATAGCAACAAACTTTGCATGAGGACTGGTAACTCGGGTACCCCGCATTTCTACCTGAGTCAGTGCTGCTGTGTTCTCAGGATCCCTCTCAGCTCATTTTTAATAGACCTATTTGTATTGCTGTAAAATAGCTGTAAGGGTTTTTTGTGCTGTGTTGGGACAGGGAAATCCGGCCCTTAAATCACAGAAGTGAAAGAAATAAGCTAACTTATATTGGTTGAATGGAGATTTGTGCTGCATTTGAGACTTGTATGGTTCACATAGTTCTTTCTTGTCCTCTAAATGCTTTGGAGACATAAAGAAAGGAGGCGTCAGTGCTCATATTTCCTTAAAATCAGATGTATCAAGTCTAATTCATGCAATAATACACCATCATCTTCTATGTGGTTCAAGTATAGTGCATTGTCTTTTATGGTGACATCCTTCACAACATTTGCAAAGGATTTAGTGTTCAGTCTGGGCTTTTTGGAAGGATAGGTTTCAACAAAAGTACTCTTGATGAGTAAAACCTCTGCTCAGGTACTTATTATTACTAAATTCCTGGAAGATGAGGCAGACAGGTGTCCATCCATTGCTGCCACCTACGGAAAAATGCAGTGAGATGCCATTCGAAATACATACTGGCTGGCAGGTTAAATTCTGCTTAATTACATTCAAACAAGTGCCTCAAGAGCAAGATGAGAAAGGAGAGGGAGAGTTAAAGTGCAGAGGGAAACAGCCTCAACTGTTATAAATCACCTGGATGCCATTGCCTGCCCCTGCAGTCTATCAGAATTTTGTTTACAAGAAGAAAAAGGCAGTGCAAGGAGCATTCAGCAATGTCTATGAAGCATCCTGGTGAAATAGCCATGTGTTTTTGCAAGCTTTATGGTATCTGTGAGATTTTAAACTATTTCCCAAAGTAATTTCAGCTCTAGGTTAATGTTGAGACAGATTCTGGGAGGGGGGATGGAACTGAAGGTTGCAATGTGTCTTTATAGTCCTGAATAAGGCTTGGGTTGTTTTTCTCCTCTATTCCCAGCTGGCTCCATGTGCATTCTCAGTTGAGTAGCCTGCTTGATTATAGACTTTATGATTAAATGGCTGAGCCTTACTGTGAAGGTTATTTTGTATTTTTGTGCCTGTTTGAACTTGGCAGTAGCAAACAGTCTGTCCCCTGCAGTGGCACTGAAGGCTGGAGTATCATTTTAAATGCCTGAGGACAAATCCTGCGGTGCAATTCCATTGCACAAAGTAGCAAAGCCGTGGAAACTCCGGTGCACTGCGGCACAGGGGCAGCTTGCACTTATTCCTAACTTTTCCACGGGGAAGAATGTGGAAAACAGAGCAAAATGTCAGTGTGCTGATGCACAGTGCTTTACCAGGATACACTTCTAGGCTCCTGGGAGTTTTTCCATGGGCAGTGCTGAAAGCACTCGTTTATTAAATGGCTTGTTTTGGGGGTCATGCCCAAGCCCTGCTTGTTGACACCTCTGTAAGCCTCGGTGCCTAACCAAGCAGTGTATCTGTTTCAGCTGAAATAATTTGGAGGATGGAATCACAACTGAGAGGAACCTACTGAGGACAAAGAGGGAGGTTAGACATTTACATATTACAATAGCGAGGAGGCAAGCAGCTGAAATCTGCTGAGATTTCCTTGTGAATAACTAAATATTAGGGAAGTGTTCTGGATTAAAAACAATAGAAATTGCAGTAGGCCAGAAGGGCCACCTGGGATTCTTTTAACAGGGACTGAAAGGAATTGAGGCACCTGAGGTGTTACCACAGGCTCTTCTCTATAGGTTTTCTTAATTGCAATTCATTGCTACTCTGTGGAGCTTTAGGTGTGCAGAGACACACAAAAAAAATCATAATCCATTTGATTTACTGAATCTTTCAAAGCATTCATTTTAATCATTTCACCCTACCAGAAGCACTCTAGCCCACATGTTAAACGGGTGTTAGTCTTTTATTTCAGCTCTCTCCTTACACATGAACAGCATTTACATACCATTTTAAACAAAACTATACTGCTGAGTTCCAGCAAAACCCACAGATTAACTCTGCAGATGCTGCTGATTAAGGTTTGTGTTCTTTGGGTGTTATTTCAGTTCCTGCTCCTGACTAGAAGGAACACAAAAATCCCTTTTGAATGTGCACCTAACAGGAAGTTGTTCATTTATATCTCTGTCTATTTTCTTCATTTTGACTCGGTCCTTCAGCAGTACTTGGATAGCTTAGATCCTCTGTGGAATACCCCTCCCCAAAAATATTAAGTAACAGGAAAGGGATTTTTAAGGGAAGAATGGAGTTTTAAGTGGATTCCCACTGATTGACCTGCTGTCAGAACCAAGGAGGGGCGATGTGGGTAGGAGGGAATGGGAAAAACCCTCTCTGACACAAGGCGGGGGGGGGAACAGGACAAACTGTATGGGAGGGTAGAAAACATATTTCCACTCAATAATAATAGGAACTCAACAGGAATATTAATAAGATTGTGGCTGATATCAGGGTCAGGCTTCTTTTCATTGGTCTGAAAGTCAGTGTTCTTCATTATATTAAGTCAGACAAGGATTAAGGACAGAGGGGATTTACATTTTCACACTGGTTTTCTGGCTTCATCTAAATATTGTGTGTTTCGTTGTGTTCCTTTTTTTATGACTATTATTTTTAAACAAGTGCGTGAATGAAAAATAAAATTCCCAAGAACCAAATAAGTATTTCAAAATTTTAAATATAAAAATCATATATTTTAAATAGACCAAAAAAACCCAATCTAAAAGATATTTTCAGGTACCTCTGATAAAAGGCATACAGGTGACATTTGGAGAAAACACATTGGAGGGACTTAATTCTGAACCGTGAGTGATTTTTGGATACCGATAACATCTACCCTTTTGCTGTACCAGTAAATATGAAATATAATTTTCGATTTTATTTCACCTATTTCTTATTTTTTCCACTGCTGTCTGCTATCTTTTCTCATACTTGTTAAAAACATAGATGACATTAAGCATTGTAGCTATTTTTGGTTGGTTGCCTGGATGGCCAAAACTTAAATTTTACCTCAAATCTCTATTCTGGAAAGTATGGGACCAGTAGCATTGAATTTCTCTTTTGATCCAACCTTATACAAACACAGTTTTCTTTATTAAAACTGTAAGTATTTCATCTAATGTGAAGGTAAACTGGAAATCTATCACCTTCCTTGTACAGCCTAGATTATCCTGCAAATAAAACAATTGCCACAGATACTGATTATCACTTTCTGTCTTAAAAGAAAAAAAAAATTAAGCCAGTGATGCTTTGCTATTGCTGCTGGTAGAATAAAAACAGCTGGGTGAAGTACAATCTCCATGATGTAACAAAATATATTGGAGTGAGAGGGAGACCAGCCAAGAAAAAAATAGTTACCCTGAGGGAGAATAGCACTGGCTGAAAAATCTAGATAAAGGGAAAAAAACCCACTAAAAACTTTAAGGTTAGCCATTTTATTTCCATTTATAAAATATAGCCCCCGAATGTTTGTTTTTACCATAGCACAACAGATTTTTATCTTTTCTCAAACTGCAGTGAAATACAGAGGTTAGAAAAACAGAAGTCGTGCTTTTGTCCTTGAGAATTTTCATGAGCACAGATAATAGTTGCTTGTTTACATTGGGCATAAACTTTACATTGCACATAATGTTTTTCTTCTTTCTCTGGGCACTGGACTTAAGTCTATATGCAGGGATTCCTAGTTTGACCCTACATTTTAGTGCTTCATGTTGCGGACAGCAAGTACGAAGAGGATGTAAAAGAGGCAGACATAGAAAATTAATTTAATAGCAGAAAGACATATTCCATTGAGAAAGCTGTGCTAATCATGGAGCATGTGCTACATGATTTGCATAATGAAGTGCTGAAAAGTCGTGAACTATGAAATTCAACATCTCAGACAATTTTTATTCTTTCTTCATGTATCTGTTACTGTTAGGTCTTTAATGATACGATTTTAAACGTTAAAAATGCGCAGGTTTTAATTAGAATTGTAGCTGCGTGTACATGTATAGACTTCAGAGATCAAGCTACTATCAGAGCAATGAAGCAAAAGAGAAAAATAGAGCATGAGTACAAAGCACCTTTTCTGCTTATTTTAAATATATTTTAAATATATTTATATATTTTAGCTACCTGAATGAATCTGTGGTTATGCAAAACGGAGCACTCAGGAAATAGTGCCATTAAAAATTTTATGGATTTAATGCCCTCCTCATGGACTTGTTCTACTCTAGCCATCATGACTTCTTTTCTGAAGTCTCCCTATGACTCTTAGACGTAGTGATGGCTGTTTCTCTCTTCATTTGGAGCTGCTCCAGCTTTATTGTCATTTTCTGTGACTGATACCCTCTTTCAAACCTGCCTTCAAACCATTTGGATCTTATTTGCTGATGCCCCAGCACGACAGTCCTGGCTACTGTCACAAAGCCCGAAACCCAGAGAACAGACCTTAAAATTTTCTTGATGTTTATAGTTGGAATAAAAATATATTCTTTGCCTTTTTACCTGAGGGAAGGGTGGGTGCATAGCAGCCATGGCTGTTCATTGTGGGCTTTTATTTCAAACATCTGATCCCCTAAGCACTTTTTACAGCATTGCAGTGAGCTTGACCTAAAAAGTAGCTTTGTTATTCTGAAGGAGCATCCAGCCCTTAGCCATTATTATTTATTCTTTCCTCAGATGTTCTGCAGGAATTTAAAAGTTCTTCTTCTATGCCTGGTTTTATTCTTATCTGAGCCACGTATTTCTGAGCCTGTCTAGGAGCACTTGCCTGACATTCCTTGATGAAACAGTCACCGAATGCACAGTCCTTGGAGAAGAGACCCTCCATGAACAGGACTGTTCTTTTCTGCTGTGGTCCCAGCAATTTTGCTTTTCTTTGTTGAGTGGAGCAGCTTATAGGGAAAAAAAAAAAAAAGCTGAAAGTGAAGCTATTTTACTGTGAAGCACAGAGCAGTGGTGGAAGCACTTTTCTGGAGAAGGACTGGGGTTGAAATTATTTAAACTCCTGACTAATTAGTCTTTAGTTCTGGGAAACTGTCTGAGCCATCTCAGAATCCTGGACTCCAATCTACTGCCAGAGTAGCACAGCAGCTTCTTTCCCTGGGGGAAGCTGTTGGCAATCCAGCCAGCCCACTTCCAGGTGTAAGCACCACGAAAGTTGGGATGTCAGCCAGGGAGGGGTTTGTCCTGTGATGCTCTCCAGTGTTACTGCCTCGTGCCTTGTCTCAACGTATCAGCCTAGGAAGGGACCCAGCAGCAGGCATTATTAATTTAATGGTGCACAACAAATCCTCTGCCATGGCTGGCTTTGTTCTGTCTGATAATTATATCAGCTGGTCTAAGAAAGCATGTCACTCTTCCCTTGTTTCGTTTGGAAAAGCAGCTGTTAGCAAAAGTCATGGAAGAAGAGGGGATTTTGTAGGACCCTTAGTGGTCGTAGCCAGAATTCTTTCTGAGATATTCTGCCAATATTTTTTTTTTTTTTAAGCCATTGAACAATATATCTTGACAATAACTAGTTTGTGCACAGGAATACATATTTATCTGCAAATTTAACAAGTTGTGAATATATACTTCTTGCTGCAGGCCAAAGTAAATTTGTAAGTTATGTGATATTTTGGTTGTGTGTGTATAAAATGATTGTTATTAACTACTAGGCAATTTTCTTTGTTTTCCTGGCTGTAAAATCTCTTAACAGGAAAAAATGCAACATTAATAATACTACAACAAAGGGAATCATATTTATTGACTAGAGGAGAACACTGGCTAACTCCCTGGAAGGTAACATTTCACATTTTATGTTGACAAGTAAATATTTATGACTGGGATCACAGAACACCAGCAAAGTCGTCAATAAGGGATCCTATAGTGGTGTGAAAGAAAAATTCTTCATAAACAACATTTTGCAAACTTAGTTTAACTGGATGATGCCTTGTTAATTTTTGTAATGGATGGTGACAGTGGCATGAATAAGATACATTATGTTAGTCAAATGAAATGCATGTGCTGAATGCACAAGTTTAACTACCCGTACCTGCACAATAAACCTAATTAAATGGTGTGTCATCAAAGATGATTTAAATGAAAAGATAATGAAGCAAATCACAAGAAAAGTGTTAAACAAAATTTATTCTGAAAGAATAGGAAAGGTTATTATAATTAGAGAAGTAGTCCTTCATGTTAATCACTTTTTAAAATGTCTCATTAAAATCACAAACTTTAGAAAAATCATGGAAACTCGATTTTTGGCTTGGGGCGAAAGACAGGATTTTTGTCACCTCTTTTTGCAGAAAGGGATATGCATTTTTACTGATCAGTGTTGAGGGAAAGTTTCAGGTCTACATAGAAATTTATGGCTTATGGCTGTTTGTGTCTGAACAGCACCCTGGTTCTCTCCCCTGTGAAGGTTTCCAATAGAATTTAGGGCAAGGATCTTGCAGATGATAATGTAATTTCTGCCACTGATGAGAAAAATGGCATTTTTATTGAGACACCTGTCAATACCTTGTTCAGAGTAGCAACAAGCTGTGAAAGTGAAGGAAAGAAAAGGAAGAGACTTGGAGAGCTCTTCTGAACCAAAAAGTCTTCTGTTTGTCACCCTGCAACGTGTTGTTTGCTCAGTGAAAGAGATGTTTGGCAGTGAAGGGACTCTCACCAGGCTCTGTATTGCAGGTGTTTAATTGTCCAGGACAATTGCTTGTCTGTGAAAGATGATGCTAAATGGCACTGGAGCTTCAGTCAGTTTCTCCAAAAGCAGAATAAAACGTATTATTAGTCCTCAAGGTAGCTAAAAGTGCTTTCTTCAGGAGAGCCTGTGACCTTCCCTTGATAGAAGGTTACAGGTAACCCATTCCTTTATGCTGTGGGAGGAGAACAGACTAACAGCCCATTATGTGTTTGTTACCCAGATTAAACTAAAGTGACAGACACAGTACTGAGCCACACATTTCGGGACCAGGGTTTGATGGCATCCCCCTCTGCATGTGTTGGAGGTATTTCCAGTTTCTTCATTCCATGATTTGAAATAATCATTGTACCTTTTTCCTTGGAGCTCATTCCCAGATTTATCTTTCTCCCCAGCCAAATTGCTCGCCAGTTCAGCCTTCCCCAGCGCAAGCACATATTTAGGCCATTTGTCCAGTTCAACTTTATTAAGTTTAGGTTTTTATTTCAGGCCTATCTCAGCCTTGTTGGTGTTCTGAGGTGCTGCTGCAATGCTGGTCTTTGTTACTGCTGCTCTGCAGTGACTGCCAGCAGGCAGCACAGCCAGGCTGCCTTTAAAACCTCATGTGCAGGTCGTGTCGGGGGTGAGACCAAAGGAACTGCAGTGAAGGAAACCTACACAGATACTTTAACCACGATCAACCAGATTAAGGCAACAATTCTTCAACAGCTCCAGCAGGTACAGCAGGATCTTGCAATTAATATTAACTGTTGATGCATATTTCCTGAAATATCCATCAATAGTTAAAAACACCATGATTTTTAAAAAAAGATTTCTATCGTGTTTATCCCTTCAGTGCTTTCCTGGCTGAAGTGAGGCAGTGCAGTGGTGTTAAATGAGATCACAGCCGTGTCTGAAGTGTGACCTGTTGGCTGGCAGAAGGCAGATACTTAAGAACAAACCCCAGCAGGGGGTTTAGCTTTTAAAATAAGGTTTCATTTCCACAAAGATTCTGAGATCTATCAATAAAAAAGGCAGGGAGAGAGAGAGATTGCAGTGCACCCATCTGAAATTTAATCAAGAAGTTAAACTTACTGTAACAAACATAAAGCTTTAGTTATAGAGAAAGTACTGCTTTATCTGTATTTTGTGAATATCAATAGGGAATGGCAAACCCTACACTCTTAACAATTTTGTGTCCAACTTCTGTTAACATATCTAACTTAATACATTAATATGTAGTCAATAATTATTCCATCACAAGTGCTATAATGTATGATTATTTCCAAGCAGAACTTCAAACCGAATGCTTAATAACTTTCCTTTTTTTTTTTTTTTTTTTTAACACATTTCATAATCGTGAACAATAAAGCAAAAAATGAAAAGGTTCTTTGTGGGCAGAACATCTGAAGTTACTCCAGCTTCTAGGTCTGATCTTTGCAGAAATACTGCCACATTTCCATGAAAGCCTCTTTCTTTCTGATCAGATGTGAGCACTGAAAATTTTAAATCTTGGCTCTAAATTTTTTTAGAGTATTTTTTCCCCCTTTAAAATGTTGTAGCTGTTTTTTGTTGGCTGGTTTGTTTTTTTTTAAAGGGCTGTCTTCTCAGAGAGTTGCATTAATTTCAAGTGATATCTTCTGCCCAGGACATGCTTGACTGCTCCTAATGACATCTCCTTAGGTCTTAGTTTTCTAAACATGACCTTGAACAGGTGATAGTGTAAGAACAGCAGAATCTTAGAATCTGTTTCTTCTCCATTTCACTTCACTGGCAGCTGGCTCAGTATCAGAAGATGCAAGTATAGTGTCCCTCTATTGATTGAGGTGCCCAAATATTCCTGCATCAGAAATACTTACAGAAAGAAATTGTGCACAAAAATCTAGGTGTCCATTGGCTTTGTGACAGCACCTGTTAAAGGCCAAGTCAGCTGGTTTGTAATTCCCTGTGCCTTTTGGGAAATCTTATGGCATTCTTTAGTGAACAGTACAGGCTTCTGGGGTCTGTCCTCTCCTTGCTGCAATCAGTCTCCTTGTATTTGTGATCTTTTCCCGAGATGCAATCAGGCACATAAAATATGTTGCATCTTTTGTTCTGCAGTGTAAAGACAGATTTTTACCGCAGTCGATACGCTTTCAAATTTGAAACTACTTGGGGTACCAATTTTTTGCTATGTCTTTTGGAAAATGAAATTGCACACAAAACTGTTGAATTTGCACACATTACACGTGCGACCTCTTCAGCAGACAAATCTCCCCGGAGTCATGTGCTCTGACCAAAAGAAAATGACATTGTTATATTCCTTTGATATAGCTTTTAGATTTATAGTTAGAAACCAGTATTTTTACTAAAGAAATATTGACAAGATCTTGTGTTATGCCTCTGAGGAGCTGGACAAAGTGTCAACATAAAGCTCAATGAATGGGTCTGACTGTGTGAGGTGAATCTGCTGAAGAGCACAACTTTGCTGTCTGTGGTTAAAGGAAAGAAGAGCCGAATCCAAGGGGGGATGTGAATAACTGTGTAAGCAAAGTGACATGATTCCATCTGCCCAATTTGGGTGACTCCCAAGCTGAGGCAATATTTCTCTTGCTTGTCTTTTACAAACAAAACATGGACATGTCCAAGGACACAAGTGGCTGAAACAGTTTGTCCTTGTTCAGGCTGTTTGAGAGCTGGCAAGACCTGCTGCCCAAATGCCCCAAACCACAGCCTGGGAGCCCCAGTTGAGCCCCGGACTCAGGATGGAAGATGCCATCTGCTGAAGTAGAGAGTCCAGTTTTCCTCCTTTTTAAATTCCATATCAGTCCTGGTAGGACTGAAAATGGAAAGGTCAAGCTGGAATGTAGTGTGCTACAGGAAACAGTAGCTCAGCCGGCAGATAAATCTGCCTAATCCAAGGAGAAATGAACTGGGTGTTTTTAGTATTGCTCTGCTACTTCTTTTCTCTTTGAGGCTGTTCATGTTGTTAAGCGTTACTTTGTGTTGTTTCATCTATGCCTAGGAGAGCAGGTAGGAAATTTGGTAGAGCACATTCCAGTTTGTCCTTAATATAAAGCAGATAAAGAGAAAATAATGCATCCATGCATAAAAATCACTTTATGCCAGGATCCCATTTGAGAGCATCTGGGAAACTTTGAAAGCTTTATTAGAGAGCGATGAGGTGTGTTACCTGAATCACAAAGAATAGATAGTAAATTACCTTGTCAATCTTGCTTCCTCTCCTTCCCTCATCTCCGTTGCTTTTTCCTTTCTGTTATTTGAGCTGCCTGGTACAACCTCACACTTATCCTTCAGAGGAAAAGTGAGTCCATCTGTCCTTTCCTCTTGGCGCCGAGATTAATACTGTACTGTCAACATGTTGTTTACCTCCCCAGGCTGGCCCAGCCATTTCTGCAAGGAAGGAGACTCGCCTTGAGTGGTTTGTCAGCGCTTTCAAAAGGCGATTGATGTGCTCTGGTACAGGAGAACAGAACTGTGTTACTGCCATGGTTACAATTCCCCTGTGGCTAACAGATAGAGTGGTCTTTTCCCAATAAAAGAGTGTATCTTGTAGCCAAAATGGTGCTTAAAAACCCCAAATGCCTTCTCTTTTCTCTTCTTTGTTACATAGCAGCCTCCTCAGGCTGCATTGCTGGTCACTTGGATTAACTCGTGGCCTACGTGCTTCCTACCTTTTTTTCTTTTTTGAAGTGACTTCATGGAAGAAGACTAATCTTATGGCTTGCCTTTACTGTTTTTACATTTTTTTCACTGACTACATGGAAGCTTTGTTGAGGAGTATTTATCATCCAGAGGCATGTTTATCAGTTATTAAGATGGAAATGGAGAGCAGTCCTGGGCCTCTGGAAGTGAACTCCTTGGCTGTCAGAACTGTTACATGAAGGGAAAAAATCCCACCCCGTACCTCAAGCTCTCAGGCAGGGTGTTGGGGAACTTTTTATGGATTTTCCCCAATTTCGCGTCGGGCGAAAGTGGCGCCAAGCCTGGGCTCTTGCTCCCCGTCCCCTCACAGGAGCGCTGCAGCCGCCATTTTGTGACGGCCCCGCCGGCGCCATCTTGTGGTGGCCGCGCGTGAGGCGGCCCGATGGCGGAGCGGGCTCCTGAGAGGCCGGGGGGCGAGCGGGCCGCTCCCTGCCCTGAGAGAGGGGATTGAAAGGGCGCTTCAGCTCAGGGGATAATTCAAGGTTTGTCTTGATTTTGCAAAGAAAGCAGAAAGAGCTGAGAGGTTGCTCCCGGTTGGCCAGAGGTGAGCTGAGAGAAGGTGGTGAGTCTTCCTTCCCGCCCGCAACCTGACCTGTGAGGGGAGGCTGCAGCAACAGGGTGGGTTTTGGCTATTGCAGCTTCGAAAAGGCACGGCTAGTGACTTTCTTCCTGAAAAAACCCAGTGCAAATGTTGAGAGGTGGCAGAGACAAGATGCCCGTTTATTCAATAAATAATGCTCCTGAGGGACCGTCGATCACGAAAGGGACATAAAGGCCATGAGGGCCGCAGAGGGAGAAGCACATACTGGGGAATACCCGATTAAGGGAAGGCAGTAAAACGTGATGGCTTTGGTAGTATCGCTTCCGAGGAGAAGATGGAGCTGCTTTTCCCACTCCGTGTGCTGTGGAAGGACAGGACAGAACAGGAGATGCTGGTGAAGGCAGCAGTGCAGTGAGCAGATCCCAAACGCTTTCCTGTGGAAAAAAACGAAGGTTAGTGGCAATGACAGACATTTTACTGAGGGGGTTGTTGCTCCACACCACCATGGCTGAGTAATAAATATGTTTGGTTAATTTTACCATTTTTAATACTTAAGAGTTGATAAAGTCAAGGAAAATAAAGAAAAAAAAAAAGGTTTAGACTTTCAGCTGGTTTATAAGAATATAGAAGATCTCTAGGAGAGAAAAAAACCTTCTCATTTCTAAGTCTGGTGAAACCTGTGAAACTTAGCCGGGTTTGTAACCAGTGAGAGATGGTTTTGGTTTTCCTTTGAAGTATCAAGTGACATTTTTTTGTCTGTGTTCATTGTCTGGGGTTTTATAAAGCAAGAATAGCCTCCAATGTTCAATTAAGAATTAAAGTCAAGAATTTCATTTTCCCTCTGGAACAAAAACAACAAAGAATTTTGTTCTGACTTAAAATTTATTCTTTTCATTTTAAAGGAGCATGCAGCCAAATTCCAAGCCTAGATGTGCTAGAATATTGCACTGGGTACCCCAAATATTTGAGATAGGGTAGCAGAAATACTTCCTGAAAGCTAAATGCTCTGGTAGTTATTCTGACAAAATGTTGGAAGATCAGAAATGTGAGACATCTTTTGAAGAGCAAATAACATGGGTTTTTAATGGAATTTTCTTTTTGTGTGTGACAATCTCTAGTAAGGTATGAACTACCACTGTTTTCTTGGGCAACCCATGAGGCACATCATGTGGAGTCACTACTGTTTTGAATTATGTTTATTTAAACACTGAGAAATGCTATCAGGTTTGCTGTCGGTATTCAAGAATTCTTTAAAATAATTATGGGAATGTGCATGGAACCTACAAACAACAGGAAGAAAGAAGGTGAATTCAGTCAGCTAAAAAAATGCGAGGCTCAATATGTGCTGTAGAATGAGGTAAACGTTGAGTAAAGTCTTGTCCTTTCCACAAATAAATTCATTGTGTTTTTAAATGTCTCGTGCCTTTTGGTTTGGGCAAAATTTGACAGGTTTGTACCAAGGGTAGCAATGGAAATGAAACAAATTTCAGGAAACATTGGAATGGTAAGTGTTTAGATCATCTTTACTGCAGAATCCTGCAGGCAGTGTCACACATGGATATTGTTCTCTAAAGGTAAGTAATTGTCTGTCATTGACTGTAAGTAGGCACATAAATATTTTGACTCAAGCAGACCTTGTTAACCTGTGGCCCAGACACGGAACAATGGAAGTTTGTTTTTTGTTTTCAAGACAAATATGCTTCAGAGAAGTTGGAAATTTTTTTTTAGATTGTTGCAGCTGAGATGGTAAAATCTTTAACTGAATTACTTTGTATTCATTTTACTTATATGTGTATTTTACACAGTATTATTTTACTTTATAAAGCTCATTTATTTCTGTAGTGGTTATTGCTGTGTTTGGTAAGTATTAGGTGAGGAGAGCAGTAAGCACAGTGTGAGTGTACTGACCTCTTACCAGCAAGGGCCTGACTGGAGTATCACATTAGCACATTTATACAAATTGTGGGCATTTTCATGCATTTATATTTTCAAACAAAAGGGTTGATCATCGCTAGATGGTTCTCATGTACAGCTGACCCTGAATTGCACTGTCAAGGACTGGGAGCAGGCTGCTTTCCTTCAGTGGGTCTTAAATGTCTGGTGGAAAGGACTGCATTGAGAGTGTTTCTTCTGCTCAAACAAAAACTTTAATGGGTACGGTTTGTGCTTTTAGTTGTGTAGTTTGTGAGGGGCTTTTTGTTTGTTTTTAAGCTGGTTCAACACTGCTCACAGTTTAATATTGTGGTTCTTGCATTTCATGCCACTGTAATCATCACTTGCTGTGCACTAATCTCTTAAATTTTAGTGCCAGAGCTCTTTCCTTAGAGAGTGGGAGGATGAAGAGTACAGCGTGCTTTGGAATTGAAAGTATTTCAGCAATGCAGGATTCCTTCCATTTAAATGTTGTAGAGAAAAAAGGTGCAACCTTGAATTATTTCTTCCTGTTTTTCCCAGTTTGGGGAAGAAGGGTTTTCTTCTTTTTTGTAATGTTAGGCACATAGGGATAAATGGCTGGTTGTTACATATTATTTATGTGTTTACTGCCGGATTTCTTCAGATGTACATTACTAGCACCTCTGACAGGCTGGTATTTGTTAAAATGGGTAACATGAATCTTTAATGTCTTTCTTGCATATTTTTCTAATTATTGGTCAAGCAGCATGACTTATAGGACAGTTTAAAAATCCATTTTGTCACACAAGGAATCATTTGAAAGCACTTATATTCATTTCTTGAGAAAACTCACATGCCAGTTCTGTCAAAGCAGTTTGTCTGTCACAGAGGAAGTGGGCAGAAAGGTCTTTTACCTAGACCCAGTGTAAAATCTTGGTGTTGTTTTTTTCCAGCTTGTGAAGTTTAGTGAGCTGTGTGCTGTGATTATGATTTGAGACGAGGTGTTCCCTTTCCCCTCTGTGGCAGCACATTTGCTGCCCGGTGTGACCTCAGTGAGCAGTCTCAGGCTGTCCTTCCACCCACAGTGTCTCAGCACTGCTCAGGCAGCAGAGCTTGTCTCGCTCAGTGCAGAGTGACACACCGAGGGGAGCAAGGAGAAGGTCATGGAAGGAACAAGGGATTTAAGGATGGTAGATGAAACACCAAAAAAAGAGATTGCTGCTATTGGAGAAATTGTCAATTGTGCACAACTTGTGAAATGTTTAAATCATGTTTTCTCGTTGTGCTAAAGAGAAGGACATCTGGCAGCAGTGTTGAGAGCAAATTGGTAAATCCAATGCTAAACAAACCAACAAAAGTGCATCCAGAAATTCAGTCTCGATATCTCAACTGTTCAAGATCTCCTAGAAGTAAAAACAGAAGTAAGAGAGAATCTCCTTACTGTGAATTCAGATGTTTCTACTAGTGATAGCCACTGCTAGTGTTGGTTGAGATACTGTGAAAGAAATACACTGCTGTCTTCTGAAAAATACATTGGAAATGGTTTTTTTTCTGCAAAATGTTTTTCCAGTGAAGGAGGTGGGAAACTGTTTGGAGAGGCATACAAACAGCAGGGCAGAGAACTTCCCTTTTATCAGTGATGTTTGCAGGTTGTTCTCTTTTTCTTTTCTACTTTATTTTCCCATGTTTCTACACTGTTTGAGGTAAAATTCATAACTGCTTTTTTTCATATAAAATTACTGGCTTTGAATCATCAGTTGAAATTTTTATCCTGAAATTTTAAAAGAGAAATTATGGATAACATTGAGCTTCTTGTTGTACTACTGGGGTTTATCATAGAATAAACTGAAACCTAAGTGACAGGTGGTTCTTGAGCTACTCCGAGGTTGAGAGCTTTGAGAGAAATTGAGTTGATGCTGCAAAATGCATGAAGTTCAGTGTTGGTCCTGGCTTATTTTGGTCAAAGAAAAGCAGAACTTTCTCTGAGTTCCTCTGAGTGGAGCTGGAACAGTGTTCAGCTGTTGTCTGCTACCAGCATGTTTTCTTTTTCAGCACTGTAGAGCTTTTACTGTTGTTGAAGCTTAGAAGACTGAGCCAAATCTGTCCTTCAAGAGCCTCTTTCCTGCTCACTAGGATAAGATTTTCTTCTAATATTTTAAACATTATAAGCACGGTTATACTTAGATACAATGTATTAATGTATAATTTGTGGCTGGAGGAAATAGCAGCCTCAGTCTGGCAGACAGGTGGTGTTACATTGTGGCAGGTTTCCAGTGCGTCCCGTGCTTCTCTGTCTCATTAGTGGCATCCCTGCTGTAGCCAGTGGCTGCTGAAGTGTCTAACCCAGTTCACTTGCAGTTGTTGATCATTTTTTGTCTGGCACTGCACTGTCATCTGACTGTCATGGCTTGGGAATTGTCACCTAGAGTAACTGCTTAGGATGCTGCCCCGTGTCTTTTTTCCTGAAATCCTGGTGGTTTCCCTGTGCTGAGCTGTGAGGTTACTAATGACATTCCTGTCGATTGTGCTTTTTTTTTTTTTTATGAGCAGTCACAATGTGTCAGTACTGACAGGAGTGCACGGAGCAGAGCACAAAATAGAAACGTACTTGGCTGGTGTTTGCCTCTGTGATGGATATTGGAGCAAAAAGGAGTCTGCAAGGGAAGGACTGCCAGGCTGTCCTGCCACAGGATGTGTGGCCCAGCTGCTCTGCACAGTGCTGACCTTGCTGCAGCATTAAATGTCCCACCTTCTCCTCCCCAGCTGAGACCCACGGAGTATTTTGGTATCTCCTTAATGCTCACTGCCTCAAACACTGCCCTTGCTGAAATACATTCTCTCTAAATTGTTCCTCCTCCTTTTCAAACATCTGGTATTTTTTATGACCAGTACACACAAAATGAGCTCATAACATCTGTTCCTGCAGGAGCTGCTGTAGGGGAATAGAGTGCCAGAGATGGACAGTTGTGCAGGTGTCACCCTGTGGAAGTAGAGGAAAAGCTGGTCATCAGCTCCTGATGAACCATGCAGCAGCTGTTGATCTGTGGGTCAGAGACCATCCTACTTTTGCTATCACTTTCATGGTTTCTGGAATTCTTTGGTGTGTTTTGAGGGGTTTTGCTGGGTTTTTTAAACTCTTTTTAACCCGAACTGAAAGCAGTTGGAGAGTGTCTGCAATGCTGAAGGGATTCAAGATTGTTAGGTTGTTTAAATTCTTTTTTTTTCCTTCTTTAGAAAAGTGGCTGAACAAAAGGGGTGAAAATGTGGGCAGGACTGTCTCATTAAAAACAATGCTATCTCAAGCACCGTTTGTTTTTTGACTTAAAGTAGGGAAAGCTTGTGCCAGCAGACACAAAGTTGTTGGTTTTTTTTTAGTGTCCTAGTGACTAGTAGTTTAACTTCTTTTTCAGAGCCTCTGAGTCTTGAGAACCATTTGGATTGATTGGAGTTCAGAGGGGGACTTCCCCCCATGGCCCTCCTCTTTAGGAGTGTGTGCCTTCAGTTTATTGGAAATTTGTTGTCCTGTGCTATTTCTTGTGTTCTAGATATACACTGAAAAGGAAATGTTCCTGCTTCTAGTAGAAGAAAGGTGATTGTACATGATGATTATAATGGTGAGGAATGAAGAGGGATGGGAAAAACACAGTAGCCTGGTGCCTTCGGAAGTATTAGAGTAGATGTGAGCTCTGTGTTGGTTTTGAGTCTTGCTCCTGCATCTGATTCTCACAAATCTGACCTGTTTTCGTAAATGATGTTATCTAATTTTGACAATGCAAAGAGTGTTAAGAGTCTGTCCTTGGAAATGTTGGGATTTACATGATACATTTCCTGTAAGAAATCAAACCTCCAAATTTTAGATACTTAAGAGCTGTGTTTAACATGATAAGAGCAGAAAAGAGTACGAGTTACAGGCTAATGAATGTACGTTTTTCAGTGCACCATGATTATAAGAACAGCTGTTTTGAGCACTGATGTGCTGACCAACTGTGAAAATTCTGTGTTCAGTAGCTCTTGACACTTCTCATTTCTCCCCATGTGGAAGAGTGATGGAGTAGCTGAAAATAGAGCTGTGGTTTAAAGTACAGATGGACAGGGATTCGAGGGCTTGGGGTGAGGGGTTCGTAATGCTGCCTGCAGTTGGGCAGATCTGTGTGGTTTTAAATGTGGTGACTTTTGTTTGTGGCTCTGTATTTTACATGAAAACAGGGTTTGTCAGTAAATCCATGTGACCAAGACACATTAAACCCAATTGTTTGAACAGTGCTCTAGTTCCTTATTCAACTTGATTATAATGGTCCATCTTCACATATAGCCTGTTTTATTTAGGAATATGTGACTCTTAGTCCAAAACTAATTAATACGAATAGCAAAAACCCCACCTCTGATTAAAGTTAACTTTTTTCTAAAATTTTATTCAAAGTTAACATCAGGCACAACTTTTAAATTAAAGGATTTATTTTTCATGTTAAGAAAGGTTATTAATAATCTGTTAAAATAATATGTCTGGGTAGAATGAAAAAGGCAATGTTTTGCTTCTTTGGCTTGTTTTGAGAGGAAAATGACTAGGTTCTCATGGTACTGGATAGTTACAACTTGAGACTGTCTGTTTAACATCAGAATTTTTTAAACTTGAAACTTACTGAGACAGTAATACTATCTGCAAGAGAATATATTGGTTAAGAGATTAATTTTATAGAGTACACAGATATTTTTCCGAGCTCCCTCCAGAGATTTTTGCCTTTTCCATGAACAAGCATTGCATTTTGAGTCTGGGCCAAGTGAGCCAGATCAGCTCTCCATAAATTCAAATTAATTGATCACACAGCAGTTGCAGTGGTGTCAAGGAGAAGACAGGCCAGATGAAATAGCATCTTTATCAATGGTTGTATTATGTCATCATAGGAACAGGCCAAAATAATGTTATCTGAGTTCCTTCTGGCACAGCAAGTTTCTGTTGTGTGGGGCACTGTGGGGTCTGAAATGCTGTGCCTTTGAATCCCTCCCAAGTTGAGCAGAGGGAGGGACTGTATTTGTATGGGTGCCATTCTTGTGCTGGCTGCCTTTGGACTGGATGAATTCCCCAGGAAATCAAGAGGTCGCTGATTCACGTCCTGGATCTGTTTATGAAGGGAGTGGTAACTGTGCTGTGTTCATCCCTGCGAGCATGGAACAGTTTAGCCCAGAGCACTTTCAGTATCTTCAGTGATATCGAAGACTCTGGCAATGGTACTTTTTGTCCAAGTCTCTTCCAACTAGATAACTTATTTCATTTGTCACCTGTATTTTCCCAAACCATCTTTAGATTTTTTATTGTAATCTCCTCGGCATTTTATCCATGGGACACTGTTTATTGATTAGTTCCATTAGGTATGAGGTGAATACTATTTTCTGAGCCTATTGTGGTTTAATTTCAGTTGGTTTTTTTTTTCTGTCCCCCCCCCGCTCTCAGCATAAAGCGTTTGATATCATGTCTCCTTTGAATATTTTCAGGGGCTGCCAGATGGCCTGATAACCTTGCTGTGTCCTCTGTCAGTACTTCCTGAGCCAAAATCCCCATCAGGTATTTTGCAGAATTCTGGCAGTCCGTGTTCCAGGCTCTTTGCTTTTTCATACAACGCAACTCAGAAATGTTTGACAAGATCCTGATGCAGCTGATGTGTATCAAAGTCCCTCTAGGCTCTAAAGCTCATTTTAAATAGTATGGTAATCTGGATCTAAAGGATTTGTGCAAGTTCATTTAAAAAAAGTCATCATTTGCATTTCTGTTGTCATACTAATTGGTAAAAGGTGGCCCAATATCTTTAATTTTGGTATTAATTTTAAGATGGGCCTTATTTTTTTTGTCTAATCCCAGATTCATGAGGAAGAGGACGTTAGATGTAATCCACTGGTCATCGTTCCCGTGCTTTTTCCTTCACTGTCTGTGATGATGTTCACCTTAAAACCTGCTATTTACTGTCAGCTCTTTTGGGTTGCTCTTTAAAATACAGGAGCTACCGCTACAAACACTTCTGATGTTTACTGGTGTTTTCTATGACTTCACCATGGGTTGATGTATTCCATGCTGGAGTTGCAAAGCAATGACTGGTCTTGAACTGTGACATGAGCAGTCTTAGGATGTTGTTGCTTGTATAGTGTGCGAGGGAGCTTAATGAATTGTTTTTGCCCAGCTTATTTAATTATAAAAGGGTGCCAGAGTTCTGAACTTCCTTGTCACTATGCAGCAGCTCAGGAGATAAAAGCAACTCTGTTCTTGAGGGGTAGAGTTTTACAGCAGTAATGGAGCTTTGTTCCCTGTGCTGATCTCCAGTGTTTGCCTGTGTGAAGGCAGTCATAGGGGCTGCCAGGACGGAGAACAAGGTGTTGTATGATGAAGATATATGCAGCTATGTGTGAATTAAGATGAAAGAAGAGAAATAATAAACTATGGAGAAATAGAAATCCCTATATTATTGGGAAAATGTGGGGTCATGTGGTGGATCACAGCTAATATGTGATAATAATGGCCATAGTATGCTTAACATTTTGGAACCTATTGTATTTCCCATTTGGATTAAATTAAATACATACATCATTCTAACAAACCTCTCCCAGCAGATTGTGAACTTTGGAAGTGGGGAAGGGAATTAATGGCAATGTATTTCATATTGCTGTTCTTCTGTCTAGTGATTCAATTATTTCCCCATAAAGAATTTACGGTTTCTACACAACAGATGTTGGTCAGCTTGTGAACAGACATTGCTGAAGGTGGAGTGAAAAATGACCTTCAAATATAATAAGCTCAACAGCTATTATTTATCTCATTGTCTAAGAGACGGGCCTAATAACCTGTTCCTAAATAAGAGGGAAAGAGAACTAGGATGCAGCTGAATTGCAATGCCAAAACACTACAATCCCAAGCTGATCTCGAATACAAGAGAAATGTGAGATAACAAATCATAGTAGTTCATCGCTTGGATGTGTGGTTAAGGGAAGCAGTGGTGAGAGACAGCTGGTTTTAGACAAATAATCTGGATATAGGAAGGCAATCGTGAAAAATCCATCCCTGCTTGATTTTTGAATGTGAAGTAAACTTCTGTAAAATTATCTAGTTGAATAGCTTAGGAAATGAGCTCACAGAGGGGTCTTGTTTAAATAATTGCCAGTTAAACCAATTATGACATAGAAGTACAATTTCTGTGCGAAGGAATACATTTCTGAGAAGACACCAGCTAAGTAACAGCTATTCACAGCTCTTTGTCTTTTTTTAATCATTTGTGAGAGAAAATAAGTAAATCCTTTTCTAGCAGCTAAATGCAAAGGGGTTTGTCACGTAAGTTTTTGGGGTGTTTTTTGGAGGGCTTTAATTTCTCTCAAATACAGAGAGCTGTATTTGTTTTTTCATGTATACATAATATGTAAACAGGCTTGGGTGCGCTTGCCCGGAATGTTTGGGAGGGGCCACGACTGGTTTTTTACATGCTAAAAATCTTCTACTGAAGTTTGATAAAAAATTCTAAAGTAGTGATACAGGCTTCATGTCTGCCAAATCCACATAAAGCAGAGAGCCAAAATAAGAATACTGTGTAAATCAATATTGAAATTAATCCTTAAATCCTCAAGTATTTGGCTTGCACAGATTCATGTGTGTAATTCCTAAGCTTTGCATGCACAGGCATAACACCTGTGTTTTAGATGAACTGTGGGTGTAAGGATTGCTGCTTACTGAAGAGCTCTGCATCTGCCCTATTTATAGAGGGGGCAAGCTAGGGGGGAATTACCTTGTTTTTATTTAGAAAGCATGTGTATTAAGCAAGTACAATGTTTCAGTATTGTTAACAAACTTTCTGTCCTATACTTGGTTGAAGATGGTGTTAATCAAGTATTGCCAGTAATATTTACAGGGTAATAAATGTGGGCAAGTATTGCAATAGTAGCAGCTGGATAATGGGGCTTTTGCCAAGTTTTTCTGTAGTGCCTTTTAGTAAGTATTAAAAACAGTTTCCAAACTGAATCTAGCCTTGCAAACTGGGGGGAAAGGTAGCTTAGAAGTGGCTGTTTTGTTTATTTCTCGATCAGGCAGAGGTTCTGTAGCATGGTGGGTAAGGACCAGACTCTGGAACTACTTCAGGCTACTTAACCTGGACCGCAACCCCTGCTGTCACCCTGGGAGAAAAGAAAACGGTTTCTCTTGGTTTTAGATCTCCCACCCACTGAGGAACAGGGCCAAGTCCCCCTTGGGGGGGGTCAGTGTTCATTTGGAGCAGTTCTCTGAGCTTGCTGGAATTCAGGCTGTAGCCCCAGAGGTGTTGAAGAAGCAAAGATACAGCAGGCACCTGGTAATTGAGTAGGCTGAGGTAGGGTGGGAAACAATAAGCATGTGACAAGAACAGCAGCAGAGGATTGGGTAGGGAAAACCCTCCCATGTCTGCTGATTTTCCTCTACTTAAATCTCTTTTGGCTTGGATTTCAGACCTATCTTCTTGCCAGATGTTTTACAGTTTAATGCAGTTATGAGCAGGCAATAGAAATGGCATCCTTAGTGAAAAGCAAAGCAGCAAACACTTTGGGGTGTTTCGGTGTTAACAGATAGTGGAAGTTTATAAATGTAACAATTTACATAAATTTTCATGAGCACCGGAAATATTCAATTGTGTTTATTTTCCTCTTGGTAATCCCCCTTGGTAATAAAATGTGCAATCTTAGGGTTAGAGTATGTACAGTAATGTCAAAGATGTGGCTTAAAGTGTTCCAGTGTATGGAGCTGCACCACTGTAAGACTGTTTGTGTGGCTGAGTTCTGGTCTTGTCCTTCACTAGTAGACTGGAAAACTCTGTCCTGTACGTGTTTAAATAGGTATGGCCACCAAGCTTTTCACTGTATACTCCCAGTGGTTCTCATCTTCCCTCTTTCTTACATACCACTTCATGATGCAGCAATGTGTAAGAATTTCATAGTGCCAGTCCCTTAATGAAATGCAGATACATTTTTCTCAAATTCATGTTTTCCAACTGTCAGCTACCAGACGAAATTTTGTTGATCATTACTTGGCCAGGCTCTGCTGTTTCTTGAATGCTTTTAAGTCGAGCTAGGACTTTATTTACGTCAGTGTAGTAATGTTGACTTGGAATCTTGCTTTTTCTAAATGAGAACCTACCAAATAATCGAGTAATCAGCAGTATCCTTCCAGACCTGCTCTGAGGGAATAGCTCTGTGTTTTCTCACATTTAAGCAGCAAACAGAAGAAGGGACTGTAATGATGAATGTCAAGGACTTTTGCCATTCCTTCTGACAACCTGCGAGTTCTTGTGCTTAGAGTGTTTTTGTGAATAATGCTTGAAATGGGACTGTTACCATTAGGAGTTTGTTGCATATCAGAGCAAAGCAATACTCTTGTTACTTGTAAATTATTCCTCTGTCAGGACGAATGAGGAAAAAGGCAGGATTCAGTTGTCTACCTGCTGTGCTGTGTGATTGATAGGCCTCTAAATTGATAGAAGGTGTTGTGTTTTCTGGGTGCCAACAGTTGGATTTCGGAGGAAGAGAAGTGTATTTATTTTACGAGACCATGCTTGGGAGTACTGAAAAATCTTAAAACTTTCTAAGGAAATTTTATTAAAGTTGATTATGGATGACAAGCTTACTAGGAGCTGTCTTCATCAACTACCAGTTGCTGTCTTCTGCTTTTCTTTCCTTCTGTAGCTTACAGCTCACTTGTTGACAGCTTGTGTTGTAGCAATGCCCTGTATTTGATTATAAAAATATATACTGCTGATCTTTACTATTGAAGCCTTCTCGTTCAGCTGTCTTGGTGCACTATGAGAGGGAGTAAGGACTGGAATGCATGTGGATGTTACTCCAGAAGTTCGGAGGGTGCCAGGGCGGGGCAGACCCCACAGTGTTCTGAGATGAAGTTGTTTTCAAGGCATTAGGGAAATAACTCAGTAGTCTGACTTGGAAAATATATTGGGATGAGGACTGTATATTTACATCTAAGGAACGTAGGCTTGCATTTAAGTTATGCAAGTGGGAATGCAGTGTAACAATTCCTTTTCCTGTCAGTGCTGTGTTTTTTCTTTTAAAAGGTAATGATAATTACTCTGAGTTTTAAAAAAATGTTTGCAACTCATCAGAGGAGTTTAACTCCTCGTGACACATTTTTCACTTGGCTGTGAATTTCTTTGTTGCGGCCAAATGGTCCTACCAGTAGAACCAAGGAAAGGAGGAGAGGCTGAGCTGGCAATTTTTATTGTAGTTGAGGTTACATTTCTCTCATTCTTGAATTTACTTCTCGATTAAAGAATCTTTTCTTTAGGTAGTATGTGTTTCCAAAGTTCGCTACTGTGATTTCATCATTGCTTTCTACATAAGTGAGGTTTGAGCTAATAACAGTCTGTTGTGCAGCTTTAAAATATCCTACACGTGGTTTGTAGACATACTCTTTTCCTGTGGTGCTTTTGGCCTGCCTGCCCATGTGTGAACCAAAGTTCCAGGATGTGGTTTGAGATCACTTCTAGCTTGTTTAGTTTGGGTCAGTGAGTTAGGAAGTAAGAACAGCAGATGAGGGAAGCTGGCTGAGTATTGAAAACATAAGTTTGAAATTTGTTAAATTCAATTTGTATTGCAGAGAGTGCCATGATTTTCTGATGTAATTGTAGCAAGTCACCTGGTATATTTTTGCTCAGTCTTCCAAAGAGGAAGATGATAATGATGTCCTATTTCTTTTATGACCCAGTGGAAGAAATGGGGTCGCACAGAACACTTGGGGAAATGGGGTATCAGTAAACAAAGCTGAAATTTTGTATGCCAAATGCTGTAGGAAAGAATCAGAACATACAGCTTGAGTGATCTTCAAGCATCTCTTCTGAGCCACTGAATCATTCTTGGAGAGAGAAATAAGGGTTTTTTTTAAAGTAATGAAAATGTCTTTGAGTGACAGGGAACTAAAATTTAAAAAACCACCTATATTTGTAATGGATCACTAGAAGTGTCTTACCCAGCCTGAAAGGGAAGGTGTTGCAAAGCAGGGAGGTCTCAATCATCTCTTCACTGATAACTGCTACCGTGCTCCCAGAGTTCAGCTCAGGCGTCAGTTCCGGGTGAAGCTGCACTGGGCGATTCCTGCAGCAATATTACAACCGAGAGGGTTGACAACTTCTGCCATGTCAGTGACACATATTGATTAATGGCCTTGGTAGAAAGAAATTTGTGAGGAAAGTGGCATAGGGACATTAAAGTAATTCTTCTTGTCGGCAGTAAATACTGCATGGTCTTCTGTGGCCTTGCCAGTGTTCTGTAGTCTCTGGTTCTTGTAATCAACCCAGTTGTCTTTCATTTCAGTGGTACAGGCGGATAGAAAGGGCATTCATTGTGACAGGAAACATGTGAGAAATAAAACAGAAAACAAAGCTAGCTTGTGAAACTCAAATTCAGCAGGCTAAAATTTTAACAGCAATTACTGTGGATCTTCTGGATGAAATAAAGTGTCTGTGGCTTTTGGTTTGTTTGTCTTGCTCAGTTTAAAAAGCAGGGAAAAGTTTTGGGAGGATATTTTGTGGAGAGTGTTCTTTTTGTTTGGGGGTTTGGTGTTGGGGTTTTTTTGAGGGAGAAAGGCTTAAAGGGGGTATTTTTTTGCCAGAATGGGGTTATTTTATAGATACCTTCTGTGAACTGGTTTGGTTTTACATCATTGTTTTTATATGGCAGATACATAACTTTGTATCATATTCCTGTGTATTTGCAAATCTTAATAGGTGCAGTTTCTGTAATGATATTATCTTGGAACAAACAAGATGTATAAATAGAATTTGTTTTGCTTTTTCTGTTTATCAGATATTAGTTAATTAATCTGCTATTTATTAGAAGAGGAATACTAGGAAGAGGATGCTGTTTCCATGTCCCAGACTGCAGAGTTTATGAAAACTAATTTGAATTGATGGCATTTCAGTAAATGCCACCAGGGGACTAAAATGAACAGCCCAGCAATTACAGCAGAGTATATTCTGCTTATTACAGTAAAAAGACTTCCGAGTTCTTTTCAGCTAGGGAGTGCACAGGTGAGTGAGATCACTTCCTGTTGTTCTCTTGAAATCATTCCTTGTAGCCGGAATAATAAGTGGGTATGAAGTGGGTTTGGGGTGATGTGAGTTGTGGGACAGCAAATTACCTCAGAGGCTCACTTTTAGAGAGAGGGAGAAGTCTGGTTTGAAGAGTAGTTCTACTGAATATATATTGCGTATGCATTTCTGTATTTGATATGAATGTTTCTTCTGAAATTTGGTTCTGCATTTTCTTACTGTCCAAGTCTGCCCAAACTCTGTTCAGTCTCTCTGTAGTGAAAGTGTCCCTTTAGACGCTTGAAGTACATTGGTGAGCACAAACAGATTTTGTAAGGGTTGGTGTGAGCAGTGGATGTAGATGAGCACAGCTCCCTTCCTCTCCTTCGCAGTCCCTTTACTCAAATATTTGTCACTTTACTTGCTGGTGAGGTTTCATCATAGTGATAAGCTCCTAGCTGAGCATCTCATTATTTTCCAGGAATGTGGTAAATAGCTTTGTCTGTGACTGTGAAGCAAAGATAAACAAGTTTTTACTGCTCTTCATTCCCAGTGACGCTTGATACAACCAAGAGAATTTGTTGCCTGGTAGTTGTGTAGAAGAGTTTATAGTGGATTAGGTATCCCAGTATATATTCCCTCTTTGCAGATGTGATGAAGGCAGTGTCTATGCCAGCATCCTTCACAGCTGTGGGGGTTCTGTAACTGTGACCATACAGAAGGCAGCGCAGAGATAGCAGGTGAAAGGCCATGTTGTCTTTTCTTAAACAGTTGCTCTTCTGAGTATGGGATTTAGATTCTAGTAATTGGTTAAGCTGTCCTTTTCCAAAAAGCATTGGATGGGGCAGAGACAACTTGTTTAAGGATGGTTTACACTTGCATATCATATTCCTGCCTGAGATGAGTCTTCAGAGACACAGAGAAGTGCTCTCTCCTGTCTTTCAGGATGCTGTCTTAGAGACAAATATTGCTTATTCCAGTCCAGCCATATGGAAAATGTAACGAGGGAATTAATTTTATTAAAGCAACCTCTTAAAGAGCAGAATGTAATTTCTAATATGCTGGTTAGTTGTGTGGTACAACACTAATCAGGTTAACTATATGTAAGCAAAAGACATATTGCTGTGTGTCAAACAGGGGTATTCCTAAAGTCTTATTGTTCTTTGTTCTTATTAAAGCACTTGCACCTTTAGGAAACTGACTCCCAGTAAGCATGAGGATGAGTTTTCATCCCTTACAAAGTCACCAGGCAACCACAGAGGTGTGAATTCTGGATATCAGAGTGAAGTGTAGCTGCAGCTACCCTCGCAACTACTGGCACTTCCGTGAGCTGATGCAAGGAGCTGGTTATTTGTCTGTGGTCCAGCTGGTCAACTACACACAAGAAGCAAATGAACTTCTCAGTAGGTTTTCAGTTGTTACAGGTTAGTCAGATGGCACTTACTGTGAGTGTGTAGTGGGCTTTGTCATCTCCATTCTCTGGATCCTTTGTGTATGAGATACATCACAAAGCATGAGCAATTTCCAGGTGTATGGCTTTAGTCTCATTCTAGGCTGTCCCTCATCCTTATTTTAACTCTTACTGTGAAACTGCCTCTCTGCCCTTTCTCTGAGGTTTAGGTCTTGCATCTACCCAGTGATCAATTTCTTTTTATTAGTTTAGCCTCTAAGAGTACTTAATCCTGAAGTAATTAGTGATTCAACTGATACTGTAAAAGGAATATCAGAAAATAATGTAATTTGGAATGTTTATGTGCTTACAACTAAATTTTAAAAAGATACAAGTCATGTGTTACCCTACGTTTTCATCTGGATGGCTTGGAGAGTGCTCTATTAAAAGAAAATCCTTTGTGCTTTGGTGGGTTTAGTAATGTATGTAGAAATAAAGTTCAATTTAATCACAGGTTTTCTGCATAAACGGAGAAGCCAAGCTAGGATAGAAACACCTACCTCCAACTGCTATCAGTGACCATTACCTGTGAATTGTCTTAGATAGCTGATATTGTAATGTGCTATAAGATTCCTATTGTATTGTTTTTATTTAGGCAACGTAATAAACTGTTTCTGGCTTGGAGGGTATTTGTCAGTTTTGAATTTTAATATATCTGTGGAGAATTGATCATCTGTACAAGAGAGAAATATTTGTTTACCCAAATCTGACTATTATTAGCAATAAGTTTATTCTCAGCAAATACAGTTTCACCTAACTTGGCTTTTTTCAGTTAGTTTTTGACAAATGGCATTTGTGCATTAATTTCTTCAAGCTGTAGCAAAAATAAAACTGCAGGGACTTGTGTTTAAAATCTCAACCATCTGCTGTGCTAATGACCATGAGGTTCAGAGCTCTGATAGAGCTGTCAGCCATTAGGAACAGGGCCCTTATCTTGATGTTGTTCTGTGCCTTAATGAGTCTCTCATTTCAGATGATATAGCAGAGAACACTGCATGCAGAGTTCCTAACAATCAGAGCGAGTTTTGTCTGCAAGCTCTGAACCTCACTTGAAGTGTCTCTGCAGGCATGATTTTTGGAGGAGGTGGGAAGCAGGGAGAGAGGCCTTGTAGGTGGGAAGCAAGCTTAGCTGGGTAACTCTGGCCAGCCAGAATTCATGTCCTGTTCCTTGAGCCTCACGAGTATCAATTATGATTGCAGAATGTCTGGATTTTGGAACTGTCTTGGTACAGAGCATAATATGGGTCAGAAATAAATCCAACCCAAAATGATTCTTTTGTAGCTCGTTGCATTCCACTGTGCAGACAACTTGCTGTGGTAGGTGCTGGTACGCTGTAGGAAGGGAGGAGGACTGGGAAGTGCTCACTGCATAATCTTGGATATTCTTCACCAGAAAAGACAGCAAAATGTACACCTGATCACTAAGCTGCAAAGTGTCTTCACTTGTTGCATTTTTGGGGCCATGCAATAAGATTCTAAGACTTAGAGGTAACTGCAGTAGAGAAGGCATTAGCTGCAGGTCATTCACTTGTCATTATTATGGTAATTTGTTTTCTTAATTTTTTTTGTCATGTGGGCAGTTGAGCAGAGGAATTCGTTTTGGCAGAGATGACTGACAGGAGTGTTTTGCTGAGTTTTAACCCTGTACTGCTATCACTGCCCTTAAGCAGTGAATGGTTTTGTCTCTGTGCTTCTGGATAACCATACTGTGTTATAAGAAGTTATTTTGGAATAATAGGACTGTTGTGAAATACAGATTGTATATTTAATTATATTCTTTCAGAAACAGAGATACCATGTTTGAATAGCTAAACTTTCTAAATTTCAATGGTATCAAGTCTTTAAAATTTGTGAGTTTCTTCAGGAAAACACATAGTAGTTCTAATTTCTGGTTTTCTCTTCAAAAGAAAGTCTAAATGACAAACTATTGAAATATTGACAAGTGTTATTTGAGAAATCAAAGCAGGATTTTACAGGCAACTTAGTGGTACTTAGGAGCATGTCAGATTATATAAATTCTTGATGTCACATACTCTTAAGCACAGGCTTGTTGTTTACTGGGTACCTTATGTCATTGGATAGTTACCACCAGAGCTGGTTGTCTGCTTTCGAATTCAGGGCAGAAAAGCCTCATACTCAATCTTGTGTGAGCTTTAGTTGTTTGATTAATGGAAATTTGAAGATTTTTTTTTGGCCAGAACAACTGTATAGTGTGTATAACAGTGTTGTGGAACAGTTTATGTTTTCATGGGGTATCTGGCCCCATATATCTCGGTATATAAAAATGTTTAAAGGCTTTAGTGGCTTACATTGTTCATGGTGGTTGTCTGTTACTAAGTATGAGAGAAAGAAAGAAGAGTCTTTTTTGTTTCTCTTGGCCATTGTCTAACTGATAGTCCATAGTTTAGTTCTTCATAATAATTATAATCCTATTAGTAGGCAAGGGATGATATAAAGTAATTCTATGCAGCGTTAGGGTTTGTACTTAACAAAATCACAAGATAATGGGAAATATTTAGAAAGAAGCTAATGAGCATGAGAGAACCTTGGAACTAGTTTTATTCCCTGCCAAGGTCTTTTTGCTCAGAGCATTAACGCATTAATTTTTAAAAAGAATGACATCAAAGTCTGCCGAAGAAAGGAGTTTGGGAAAGCTGTAGAGAATGAATCAAATTCATGCTGGTGCGGGTCTTGCTCGAGTGTTGGCAAAAAGCAAAGCCTGTGTAGCCACTTGCCATTCTAGCCCCAGCACCAAGGTAAGGTTAGCTGGTCTTCAGGAGGCACCGGGCCGCGATGCATCTGTGCCAAAGGGGGGTGGGGAGGTGACCCAAAGGGAATCATAACAACAGCAGGGGGCATTTTTGCAGCCAGCTGCCTCAGCTTACAGCTCCCATTTAAAAGAAAATAGAAGATGCTTGTAAGAATTGCCCTGTGCAGAAGACTGCACAGTGTGTATATAAGATGTGCTATACTAATGCATACTATGACTGCAGTACTATTAGCTTATCGTATACTGTATAGACACACACATTACATATTGCATATAAAAAAAGAAGAGCTGGGCAGTAATGATCTAGCAAAGCTGTTTGTATTCCTAATTTTGTAAATCAAGAATGCTCAGTCCATAAATCCAAGGTGAGCATCAGCAAAAAAGTTTTTTGAGCAAATTTGTTGAAGTTTGTCCCCATGCCACATGTTACTCTGCAATTATAACCTTAACAAATGTGGCTTCCCTACCCACCTGTAAGAAAGAAACTTACAGTAAGTCATTAAGCAAGCATCTGGCACCGAGGAGACTGAAATTCTCACACAAGCTGCTGGTGCCACATTGCAGTGCCTGTTCCTGACAGAGCAGCGTGGTGTTCATTGTGCATTGGAGGCCCACCTGTGCCCTGCAGTTGTGGAATGCATGGCTGACACTGCTTTAGACTGCATGGTTTGAAATCCTCTCGCCCGAATGAGAGAAGTCTGTGCAGTTTAACGTGAACAAAGGTATCTGCTTGCTGGTCTCTTTTCTTTTATGTTGCTTTTCAGGATCTTAAGTTTCTGGATACAGTTACAAGCATTGGGGGTGTTGTGGATCTATGCTGACATGTGCTAGTATTTTGTGCTGATTTCTTACTCGTTTGGAACATACTCTTTGCTGTATTTTGCTTTAATTGATAGAGGTCGAGAATCTCAGTTTCTATTGGGAACTTACAGACAGGAGTTTTTGGCATATTATGTATTTATCTTTCTCCTCAAGACTGCATGTTACGTCCTGATTCCTGCTCGGGGCTGTTGGAAGCTGACACAAGGCTTGAACAGCCAGTTCAATGTGAACTTCTGCATTGAAGGTACATTGATGCTTGCTAGCAGAATACTGAAAGAACGTGTTTTTCACAGATCAGAGCTTGCACATTCTTTTAAAAGTGGATGAGAGCTTGATGTTGGCTTCCACCTGCAGATCCCAGCTGTACCTGTCCTCTTGTTGTCTAATAGGGTACGACTTAAGCTCAGAAAGCTGAGGAAGCTGAACAGCGACCGAACTGAGAATTGATGACGTTAACTAAAAGGCTTAATTGTTTCTGCTTATAACAGGATCATGGAATAAAATTATTATGCATGTAATACTTTTTAAATTGAGAACTTATCAACTAGTTATTGTTTCGGCCTGATTTTTTGACATGACAATCCTTTGGTGGGATTGTGCATAGTTGTAACTGCCATATTGTCCTTTGCCAGCTTCAGAGCTGAATAGACGTTATAGTAAACCAAGCTGTTTCATCTTTGTCTTGATCTTTTGTTTCTTGGTACATTAGCTTTGTGTAAGAAAAGTTGACTGCTCCTTAAAGGCAAAAATCCTGCTGATTTTTAAATCATTTGAGGGCAAGGAGCAACTAAATCTGGTCTCCAATGGCACCAGGGTTCAGCTTATGTGGGTTGTTACAATACGTGTCCTTTCTGTGTAGGCTCAAGCCCTTAATTTGGGGCATGGTACATAACCTTAATAGAGAAGACCACAGAGCAGTCCTCAATAATAGTTCATGAGGTAGATGACTGGTTTAAACGAGGCACTCACATTTTACAGATGAGTTTTACTTGCCAGAATGAAATAATGTTTTAGCCATTTAGAAATAGATATATATTTCCAGCCTGACCTTTATTTTAGTAACTGGTATATATCAGAAGGAAAAAACATCAAGGTCATACTCAAAATTCCTGGTGTTCCTTCATTGTGAGTAACCCTGATCATTTTTTAGGCAAAATCAGCTGTTACTTAGGTGGCAATAGTGGTGCTTAGCATATTGGAAACAGCCTATGCTGCAGGGTTTAAATGTAGTCTGTAGAGTAAAATGGATAGTGCTGTATCTGGCTCACTAACAAGCAAGCAAAGACCCATTTCAAACAAGTTTTGACAATCCTCGATGTGAATCCTGGAGAGCCAACATCAGAGGCTTTATTTCACAGGAAAAACAGTTTTTCATGTCACTCACCCAGGGAATATACAGGTCACATTGCCAGGCAATAAGGAACAGAAATAAACCAAAACCTGTCATCGGAATCTCTGTAAAGAGATTCTAATTGTATCAATAATGCTTTTAAAAACTTGAGTTACTTATTGATTTTTCAAAGCCTATGAACATACAGCTAGCTTTGATTTCTCTAACACTTTGTTATTGACTCTCAGCTGCAGAAGACTGGAGCAGTTTTGTAGGGTGATGCATATAGAGGAATGCACTGATTCCCAGAAACAGAGCAAGGAGAGTGAAGTGGAAACTGTGATGGTTTGTGATTCCCAATGCTTTGAAAAGGAATCACTGTATTTTCAGAATTTTAAGTATATGGCTTGTGGGGGGGAAAAAAATATTTCTCTATTAAAATAGTCCAAAGGTTGATTTATTGATCAACGTGCTTTACAAATGCTGTGGCCAAGTCTGTCATCATTCCTCTGTACTATGCAGAGATTGACCTGCCAATGAAAAAGATGGGAGAGACAGAAACATTTCCTTTGCCCCAAGTCATTCAGTTAACGGCAGAGCAGGAATGGGATTAGTATCTAATTTCAAATCTCTCTATCTTGACAGTGTAGACACAAAGGAATTTCGGTGATGTGATGCCTCTGATTTTTAGAATTTTTACCTCATGAGAAGCTGATGCACCTATTTCTGAAGGGATTTTAGGAAAACCGATTTTGGCACAAGTCCACATTTGGGCAGAGGAGTGGCATCATTTAGGCTTTAAGTGGCAGTTAAAGGGCATGAACAGATCCCCTGGAAGCAACTGCAGTAGAGTGCTGCCACCTAATTGCTGAACACTTAGGATACCTATTAACAAATATTCTCTCTCCTTTGAACTGCAAAGTAAGTTAGGGTATTTCTTGGAAATACGAGGGTAATAAATATTCACATACTTAATTTCTGTGAGGGTCTCCAGTTAATCGTTTCTTCTGACCATTTTGCAATATGCTATACATTTGGGTTTTCAGGATGTGATGGGGAAGTACTCTTACTCTATAGATAGAATCTCAGTGTAGGAAAAGTGTATTTCTGTTCTGGCTGTCTTCTGTAATGCTTCTTTGCTGAGACCCTTTCCCTGCTGCTGTGTTTACTGTTTAGCCTAACCACAGTAATTTTGCCATTAGGAAGAGCTGTTGTAGATGAAATGCTACTGATTCATATATTTTGAGGTGCGTTCACAAATGTTGCCACAAGATTATAGTTTCTTCTAGTAGGAAGAGTGGTGTTAGTTCTCAAAGCATCATGCAAGATTTTAGATGCCATTTGAAAAATTCCAGGTTCTGATGGTATTCTTTGTGTTATAAGTCTTTTAATGATCCAGTCGTTTTCAGAACTGACAACTTGGTAATTTGAAGACTTGATGCACAGATGTTCCGTTACTGCTGTGGGTACCAGATGATTTTCCTACATTTATTCCTAGTTGCTATAGTTACTGTTAATGCAGAAAATTATACTATTCAATAGGAGATGGGTTTTTTGAAAGAACAGAAAAGGGTTTTCTTCCATTTCCATCATGTGCAATCTTGGATATAAACCCTAGTGGAATTTTGTCAGTCCTGGTCTACAACTTGAAATTTTTCTTCCAATTCATTTAGTACTCTCATACCACCTTTCGTACTCTACCCAGTTTTCCCTTTGTTTCCATATCATCAGGCTGCTTTTCCTTGTACTTTCCCCCCCTGTTTTGAGGAGGTAGGTGGTAATGTTTTATCAGGCAAGAATGACTCCCAGCTGTGGATTAGTTTACTTGCTTAAGTACCAACAGGTGCCTCTGCATTCTCTAGGGGGGGATGCACATTTGCTTTCCTCTGAAATCTTTGTATTTTGTATCAATGCTGACCCACTGTCCAAATTCTCTGCTAGCAAATTCTGCTTTCCTTCCTTTCAGTTACATAATTCCCTCAGCCTCAAAGTAATGAGCTTTCTCCTGTCTGCCTTTCCTTCTTTTCATGTATCTGCTTAGACATGGTCATGTTCTTAAATTGTTCTTTGATATTTACCATTACAAACACCATGATCAAATTTTGGCTCTAGTATTGTTGAAACTGGGCTGTTCTACAAACTTGCGAAAAATTAAGTCCTGCACTTCAGATTTGTATTTCTTCTATTGAGTTGAGTGTCATACATTTAAAATACAAATGCTGTAAGAACTTCACTCATGCTTTCCTTGCATTTATTATCCTGAACCACCTCAAGTTTGGATTTTCTAATTAAAACAAGCCAAATTATCCCACAGTTTATCCGCTGGAGCAAACCAACTATGATATTTGCATTTCTTTTGTGTTAGGATATCCTGCAGCCTCAAAGTATCAGAACCAAAGATAAAAGTTTGAACCAAGTCTCCTAGAAAGACTCCTTAGGATCTTTCACAGTTTTTTCAGAAAGATTGCTGCTGAGTGTCAAGTCAGCTGCTGTGATGGCATGTGGGGGCTTCTCATTTAGTTGTGTTTAATCCACAACAATTCCTTCCAGGTGAGACTCATCAGGAGAGAAATACTGAGGGTGTCGGTCACATCCTGTGCTATTCCAGTTCAGCAGCTCACTCTGTAAGGATCATAAAACCACCTATGAGAAGGCAGCTAGGTGGAGAGCAATTTAGACTTTCTCAAAGGCTGTTTTGGTTTATAGGAAGGAATGGGGTGTATCCGTGGTTGTGTAACTGCAGCACAATAAGGAACCAGTGAGCAGGGACTCGCTCAGCAGCTGCCTCCGGAGTCTGGTCTGAACAAAGTACGTTGCTGTAATGGCTAAAAACTAAGATGAGAACAAAGTTGATGGAAGAACATTTATTTAGCCACAGCACCAAGAAAGCAGTGTTGAACTTAATTTGACTTGCAGTAATAAGGGGCTGAGCGATTATGGATTAATATCGTTCATTGCGATACTGGCTGTGAGTTTAAAATTTAATGAAATAATAGACGCATTTAACATTTATTAGTTTTCCATAACACCCTTTTAGAAATTTTATAGCTTTTGCTTAGGAGAATATTGCAGTAAGTTTAAATGCAGTTCAGCCAAGAATAGGAGTGTTACTTTTAAACAAAGCGTTTTGTTCCAAAAATCTTGCAATTCTTTGCCACTCTTCTTGTAATGGAAGTATGATACTTTTCTGTGATAGCTAATAAATGCTCATAAGTGTGAAAAATCCTTCTGTGCTTTCATACAACATAAAAAAACTAAACCAGGGAGCATCCTTGGAGAGAGGCACTTTGTTTCTCAGATGTTGTTAACAATCCTGTGAGTACCTGAAACTTCCTTTCTGACATGACTCAAAAGGATGAAGACGAGTGGAAAATTGCACTTTCTTACTCCACCTGCAATGCTTGCTTTCAGTTCAGAGGGAAA
>VZTA01024720.1:0-12576 GCA_013398855.1 Mohoua ochrocephala | reverse complement strand
CCCCCCCCCCCCCCCCCCAACCAGACTGAGGGAAACAAGGTAAGTTGTGATTTGATCTGGTAGAGAGATGGGGGTCTCAGTAATGGTGTTTCCTGAAATGATGATGGGAGTGCAGGATTTTGGGAGATGATTGGCAGGGAGATGGTCAGATGGCACAGTCTCTGAAATATGGATAAGTTTACTGAAGTCCAGGATATTACCATTTTAAGTGTGCTCACTGTGTTGCTCAGGTTATCAGTAGATCAAAAGAAACACTGGGTATTGGGTTTGGGGGGTTTTTTCCATTTAGTATAATAATTGTATTTCTCCAAGTCCTCAAGTGAAGTAGAGAAGTGAAATCTTGGAAACTTTAGTCCTTTGATAAATGGGAGATCAAAGGGAGGCTTCTGTAAAGATTAGACTTTATTTAGAAGGGAAGAACAAATGTTACCAGACACTAGATTTTTTTGGTGACATCTTTTATACCAATTCTAAAAATCTGGAGTTTAGGTTCATTGAGCCTGATTTGCCGTTGCAAATACCTTCACTGTGGTGTTAATAGCCCTTTCTAAAATCTAACTCAGTTAAGTTAAAGGTTACATAAAAGTAATGGCTGTATAGAATAACAATTCCTTAATAATAAATAGAGTTGCAGCTGATGCTAACTGGAGTTATATCTGCATGTAGATGACTGTTCTTCACCAGTCTGTCTGTCTGTATTCTATAAGGTCTTTTAAGAAGCTCCTGGATGAGGAGAGACCCCTGGTCCATATCCTATTTCAGAATACTGTCCAGACTCATACTCAGTTCATTGATTAGCCACTAAGGAAGCACATTTTAAATCCTTACTGTCAAAATATTTCAAATGCCCAGTTTGACTTTGAGAGCTTGAAAACATGAAATGCTTATGCAAATTCAAACCAGCGTAAATATCAGGTTTGAGTTACACTCTGCAGCATTTGAACATCCGTAAGCAAAGCCCAAATGAATTATTTTCTGCTTAGCAGCCACTGAATCCTTACATTTTAAGTTAAAAACTAATATCAGTATTTTCTGAAATACCATTGTATGCTAAACTTTTGGAAAAACTTAGGCATTCTCACAAAAATACTTTAGTGCTGTCTTGCTGGTGTGAGTCAACCAACAGTTTGTGCAAATCAAAACTGGTCCTAATGAGCGAGAAAGGTGCCTTTATAATGTTGAGGATAAATATTTTATTAATGTTCTCTTTCGATGCCTTGAATGAACAGTAATCTTTACTCTATTAAGTTTGTAGATGCCAGGATAAGATAACACATTTAAATGTATCATATTTTCTGTCTTTGAGAAACCTTTTCTAATTGTCAAAACAGACTATTAGTATTAATCCGGTTAAATAAAATTTAAATTAATGCAGACAGCTCATCATATGAAGTGATTCATATGCAGAGCACATTATCTGTGTGTAATTTAGTAAAATACAGAAGTTAATATCAAGAGTTTTAGGAAAAAGGAATTACATCAAGTGTAATTTATACTAATTGAGAATGATTTCAAAAAGTTTTGAACAGAGACCTGATTTTTTTCACTGTACAGACTGCTCAGCATTATGAAATTACTTTTTAATTTACCTGGTGTGCAGCTAGGTGGGTTACTTTCAATACTGCCCGAATTAGATCAGTTGTCTCATGCTTTCAGTAATTTGCTACAATTCCTCCATATTTTTCTTTTCTTAGAGTAACTCTCATCTATACAGATTTTAGTACACAAGAAAATGCAGTATTACTGCTAATCAAATCTTTAATTTTTCTGTAGTAAGATATGGTTTTGACCGTGGGCTCTTGGGCTGTTCTGTTTTGTGCTACTCCTGTGTCTTCTGCAGAGTTTGTTTTTCAGTTTCAGCAGCCTTAATTCTTTGCTTTAGTCCGTCAGTGCCACTAAAGTTAGTGTTCTTAATGGAATGTAGAACACACGTATCCATAGCAGTACTTGGGTGTAATACTATGGATAAGCCAAGCAAATAACGGTAGAATTGTTGTCTAGTTAGCTTTGTTGTTGTTCATTAATTTTTTGGGCAACTGATAGATCAGCCACCACAAAAATGATTAATAATTCAATGAAGGGTGACAAGATTTCTGTGAATTGCATTACATATCTGAAAAGCATTCTTAGTCTTTCAGGCTATAAAAAGGTAATATCCTGGTCATTTCAGAGTCGTAAAGTTGCTACTATTTCTTCAGAGTTTTAGAAAAACTCCCATTATTTTCAGTATATATTTTAATTCAGGAAAAATACATGTTTTTCACAAACAGTGCTACAACTGTGCAAGTGAAACATAATTTACATTCAGCCCACCAAAGGAGTTAAATGGGCAAAGCGTGACAAGTATGAAAAAGACCTGGAGAAGGGTATTAAAAGTGATGTGTAAACCTTTTTGTGCTATTTGTGAAATAGTTGAATAGTTATGGAAAATTCTAGAGGTTTGGGGTTTTTTTCCATTTAACATGGAAAAGAGTAGTTACTGTTGATTCTAGTTGTCAGGCAGTTCTGGTGTTCTTGGAAAAGGTGAGGAAGAGTTAAAAGTTACAGTTTTGAAAGCTGTAGACAGCATATGTAGAACTTACTATTAGGGAAGAATATATTGAGAAATGACATGTTTGTGTTGGTACTCTGAGATAAATCCTCTGTGTCTCTTAGGTGGTCCCTGCTTGGTTGGTGTATTGTGGATGTGGTTGTTTTTTGGAGTCTTGCATGGTGCAGATTTTCATTACCTTTTTTACCCCCTTCAATTCCTTATCTTTGCTTAGTTTTTATCCCACTTCAATTAAAAGAAAGCTTTCAAACATGTCAAGGTTTGTTTTTCATTTAATCTAATCAGAATTTAAAGATTTTTGTTGATCTACAAGAACTGTTCAGTCACAGACTACTTGAGACATATGGAATTGAACAACTGTTATTAGGCATGTTCCATGCAAAACAGAATCTAGAAAATCTTATACCAAAACACACAAAGACTTCCAGCTTTTTATCCAAGAGAAACCAGGGATAGTATTCAATTTCAACTTCATATCTCTAGTAACATTTAATTGCCTACATTAAAGGCAGTAATCATGAGCTTTGTATTCAATAGGAAGAAATAGATTCTTCTGGGATACAATTTATCCAAATTATTTTATTCTCTACTTTAAAAAAATGGTGGTTTAGAAATGTGTTTTTCTCTCTGATGTTAAAGGACATCAGTATAGTTGAGATTTCCACTGGAGAGAGGAGTCTTACTCTGAATGAGCTGCAGCCAGGGCAGCCCATAACAGATGGGAGTGGGGAGCATGTAAAGACTGCAGCTACCTCAACAAGGCTGGGTTCCAGCGCCTGGACAGCTCTGTCTGCAGGTGGTACTGTTACTTACAGTGTTCCTTTTAAACATATTGAACACAGCTCAAGTATAGCACAACTTTCTGAGACGGTCAGGAAGAATTCTGTCATCTGACAAATTAGCTTAGTCTGGTGTAACTTTTAAGTGTACTTCACTTTTAAGACACTGAGGAAAGGAAGCAAACAAGACAGGTGGAGGCAGATAAAGGGGAGAGGGAATAATATCATGCAAATAATGGATGTTTGTTGGGAAAGGGCTTTGGAGTGTTGTTCTGGACTGCTGCTTTTGAGATAGATTATTAAATTATTGTATTCTGTGGTTGCTGGCATTTGGTTCACACACCTAAATACCACTGTTTGTTTTACACATGTTGTACTTGATGGATCTGATACTTTGTTCACCTTACAAATGACTGACATTTCAAGCTGCTTGTTTCTTGTAGTAGGGCTGAGTTTGAGATTATGGACTAAATAATAAGGTCATGGATCACAACAGTGATGTAGAATCACGAGGCTGTCATGTTAACAAAACCCAAGTACTGTATTTTAATGAATGGTAATCACAGTGAAACGGGGAAGTATGTGGTGCGTTAGAAGAAGATATGGTTTAAAACAGAAGTGCAAGAGTTGACTAAATTAAATATTGAGAGATTCCCAATGCCTTGTGTACCAGTTCTTTAATGGCAGTTGACCACAAGGTGATCAGTGCTGCAGCAGAGGGATGGTTGGCATGCTGTGCATTCAGTCAGCAGCAAATGAGCTGGAAAAGATCAATTCCAAGAAGCACAGAGCACTGTAGCTCAAACACAGAGAATTTAATTAATATCAGTGGAATTTGGCCTGGCATGGGTTAGTGCTGCTTAGGCTTTTACTTTATATACTGCTTTGATTTGTATTTTCCTTAGTTTGCTTGTGATATAGCAATAATGTTGTTGTAATTATAAGAAACAAGAAGTGAGGCATGATAGTTCTACAAAAATGTGGAAAAAGATGAAAATAGGAAAAAGCAATGAGGATGAATTTATGGTAGCATTAAAGAAGGTGAAGGATGAATGAGCTGAGAGCTCATGAATTGTTTAGTCCAGGATCCTCCAAGCTTTTGTGTAAGAGCACAAGCACTGATGTGATGTTGTGCAGTTGTGTTCTTATGTTTCATAGTTTGGTAAATGCTAGTGTGGCATTTAGCACAACCAAGAACAGTATGAACCCCCTGTGACCATTCTTTACTGCCATTTGAAGCAGTCCCAAGATAAACATGCTTTGGAATGGTGCTTCCTGCAGTTTTCCAGATTAATCATGGAGCAAGTGGCCCTGCAGGTTGTCATGGGAGGCTTTGCTCAGACACCTCTGTTGTCTGTGAGCAACTGCGGTCACGATCTCAGTGCTTCAGTTGTGCCAACCAACAAGCAGAACAACTGAGACAAAGGGGGCTGGTATGGTTTGATGAACAGCAGTGGCTGGGTGGAATGGGCAATTTTTCTTTTAGTCAGAATTCCAAAATGCGAAAAATAAGGGTCTGAGACAGTTAAAAAAAAGTCGTAAACTACTACCCTGCAGTTCTGAAATAACACCATTCTTAAGATACTGAGAATTCATTTACATAGGCTTTTGAACAACTCCTTAATTTTGATCCTCAACTTTCTTTAATTTAGCTTTGTTTTTGCATTTTATTTTCATTGTGAGCCTGGAAACATTGGCTGAGGATGTGGGAAGATGAGCAGACATGAAACTGGGCACGGTTCCAGGAAATGTCATTGGAATTTTGACACAATCAATGTGTTTCTCCAGTGTGCTAGGATTCTTTCAAATTGGCATTTGCTTCCCTAAAGCTGTTCTGTCAGAAGAGTTTTGGCCAACTCTGCTATCTGCAGGATAAAGCAAACTTTCCTGCAAGAGGATTTATTCTGCTTACATGTGCAGCCTGAAAGCCTTGAAAGCAAGCTACTATGGAGAGGACTGAAGATTCATTTCTGCATGTTTGTTCTTCAGCAAAGAGGAAGGCATGCAGGGATTTTCTGTGGGGAAAGCTGGAAGACTCTACTGTTTTGCATAGCAGAATTATTCCTACTTGATAGTAAGCAGGCAGAGAGAGACAGAGGAAGTGCTCATTTTATCTGCTTCTCACTGCCCTTCTTCTGTGATCTCTCCATCGTTTCCCAGAGATAAATGTCCCTTCTGTGTTCTCTTTGCTGTCTTCTTTCCCCTTACCAAGACCTGAATATGAGAACAGAGAAGTGGGGGATTTCTTGCGTAAGAATATTGTCCTGTTTTTCAGTTTAGATCTAAAAGTTCATACCTTGGGCCATTACAATTGAATAAATAAAAATCTATATGTCCGTAGAGAAAGTGTACAGTAAGTACATTTTTATGGAGACAGCCCTACAAAAGGGAATAGTAGTCTGGGCAGGGAAAGGCAGAAATAATGCATGTAAATGTAGTAAAGAGCTGACAAATGGTATTTCTCAACAAATGGGCTCGTTTTATGATAAAAAGCTCTGAACAGTAACCCCCAAGGAAATAAATTCCCAAAAGACCGTATAATCCGCCGAGACCAGCTCCAGTCCTCCTTTGTCTCTAATTGTATTGACAGCTGGTACTCCCAACTTTCTGGCAATTTATCTCCCCACTGCATATTTATTGAGAGATTTCTTGTCATAGTATTGACCATACATAAACAAGGAAGTGGTGAATAATAGTAAAATCCCTATGGTCCTGACAGATGTTTTCTTGGTACGGGAGCTTGTGCTGACAGCATATGCACAACAGAGTGAAACTTAACATTTTTGAATCAAAATAAAGCATTAGTTAAGTGGAAGGATTGAGTCAATGATCTATATTCAGTTCCCGATTCAAAACCAGATTGTCATGGTAATTTTTTTTACAGAGACACATGCGAAATTATACGGAGATAAACATGCAAAGCTGAAATAAATGTAAAGTGAATGCCGAGATGATTATGGTGATTTCAGTTTCTTCATAAGAAAATTATTCAGAAGAGAAATTATGGTAAAATAGGACTTACAGCTCCAGTTATGTTTTTTGGTGTATGGAAGTCTTTACCAAAATTTTAAGTCATTTATTTATGGTGTGACCAAAAAGTCCAAATAGATAAACCAACTAAAACCAGCTTAGTAACCTATATCTTTGATTCTTTTATGTGCACATTAACACTTCATAATTTGGTCAGGCTGTCCATTCAACTTTTGGCAGGTACTAGGAACTAATACCCCTTTACATAGTCAGCTTGGCAGTCGTCCTCTATTCATTGAAACTAAGGTGCTTTCTAAAGTGCTTTGCATTTTCTTGACTTCTGTGTGTCCTTAACGTTGTCTACAGACCTCCAAATGAATCAAAAGAACTCCTCACAATGACCACAGCATTAGGTCATTTGGGTTTTTCCAGCTCAGTTACCCTGAAGTCCCACGGGGAAAACTCATCCCTCATTTGCTGAACACAGTGAAAATGTTAGAGCCTTGTGAGGTTCTTTCACCTTCGTTAAAACTCTGCCTTAACGGTGCTTTTTGTGTCTCAGCTCCTCTGGCTCTCGGTTCCCCTGCTCCCAAGTTCAGCCCGTGTTCCATAAGTAGTTCTGGTTTTACTTGCACAAACTGCAGCGTTTGGCAAGGCTCTTCTGCCTGCAGACTTGACTTTGAAACTTCAGCAGCTGAGGAGGTAATGAACCCAGTAATGACAGAGCTCATTAGGAGCATTACAGCTAAGTGCTATCAAAAGCCAAGGAATACAGTTTTAGTTAAACACTAGCATAGAATTCAAACCTGGCATCCTGCTTCTGAGGTTTACCAGTGTAGTTCAACAAAGCACAGCAGCAAAATTCCTAACCCATTATGGGGACTAGGCTATTGTTTAGATGGAACAGAAACCAGGAGCAGGAAGGAGTTATTAAGGCAGGTTTTGCAGTAAGGATGCAGTTAGGATGGTCATTCAGATAGAAGTGATTCCCCTAGAGATTGTATCTGCCCCTCTGCCCTGTGGGTTTAATTCAGTACAAGTATCATAAAAAACAAATCTTTGGATTTTGCACAGCCCTAGATAAGAACAGGTTCTTCTTTCTAGTGTGGCTTCCTGCTGAGCTTGGTCTAATACCTCACAGCATATGTGGCCTCTTGAAGAAATTGCATAAGAGTGCAGCAAAAAAAAAAGGCTATCGTAAATGAGAAGGTTCTTTTTCTTTAGTTGTTTGTGTTCTTGCTGGTTTAAGAGAATGAAGTATTAAGAAAGAGAGTCGTAGAAAGTTCATGAAGCAACCAAAGGGCAGAAGTGAGGACAGGGAGGAATTTGCCAAACCAGGGGAGAATTGATGACAGAACAAGGCAAGGGTCCATCCCGTGGAAGGTTAGACATCACATTACTGGCTTTGGTAACGAAGGTCATTGTCCTGTGCCCATCTACAGTAGCATATGTTTGTTTACCTGTAGATTTCATGAAAATAGCAAAATATTCTAGATGCATAAACAGACCCTATCAATAACTGATTCTCTGCCTCACCTTTAAGTGAGTAAACTGTGCTTTCTGGATGTTATATTACAACTTTTACTGTCTTATCATGGCAACTTGTTTGCCTGAGATAACCTATTACAGGCCTTGCCCATAGAGCACCTTCACTCTATTTCTCAAGCATTCATCATTAAGTACCTTTTGCCTGTGCTTCAGAAGGAAATCAGATTAGAAGGAGACAAGGTGTTCTTAACAGCATCTTTTACTTTGAGAGCGATATTAGCGTTGATTTGATTTTTAGTCTGTTGTGTTTTATGGTTTGCATTTTGATTACATCTGATTAACTTAAGGGGAGGCGGTGAGAGATGAAAGATTAAGTCATGCTATTTTGAGGGAGATAAAGGATGATAGATGACAAGAACTAAATAACCCACTTGACCAAACTAATGTGCTCAGTAATCATTAGTCACCTGTGTGACGCTCATGGTGCTTCATCATCTACAAATGAGCATTGCAAACCTGCTTTATAATAGTTTTTAAAATAAAAGCACTGATCTCTGTCTACTTTGATTTCAAATTACATTTAATTTGATTATTTTGATAAACAAGAGGTATTTTGGGGAATGATAGTGAGTCTCCAAAGATTTTTAAGTTAAAGAAAAAATACTAATTTTTTCCAAACATTTGGAGCATTTTTTTATGATGTGACTATTTCTGTATTGACTGTGCAGAATTAGAAATTTGCCAGTGTCAGAATCAAAAGGCTGAGGATTACATGGGAGAAGTAACTGCAATCTTATAATTAATAATTAATTTAAGATGACTGCAACTTCTATAGGTTATGTTTGTCCTGGGAAAGAATCCCCACGTGGAACTTGTCTCACAAATGCAAGTGATTTATAGCTATGAGACTGTATAACCTGACTTCTTAAATCCTATGGATGCTGACAGCTAGATGGGGGTTGAGGACATTGCTTCTTGAGAGTGCTTTTGGCAATTGTCTCCAGGGTTTCTGTGTTACAAATAAATTTTTTGCTGTTACTGCTGTTTTTGGTGGGGATATGGCTGGATTAAAAGAGAGCAGGATCAAAGGTTAGCCTTACCTGGCCCATATTTATAGAACCTAAGTTGGCAGCTTTCCAGCGTTCATATTTGTTTGAATATTTAAAGTATATTTAGCATTCCAGTCCTTCTCTGAATGAATAGCAATTGTTGATTTAATTGCATTATTTTTAGAATAACACTGTTGATGTTTTGTGATTTTATTTACTCTGGATTCAAGAGTCAACAGCAATAAAAAGTAAAGGTTGCTAATCAAATAATGCTATTTTGGAAGCTTCAGTAGTCTGGCAAATGGCATAAGGTTTCCTTTCAACTGCGAACTAACCTGGGCTAGGAACGAGCCTCTTTAATGAAAAGGGCAGCTTTTGAATGTAGTCCCTAAGGGTAATTATCATTTTCTGGACTCTTATTAGCATGCCAAGTGGCAGAGTTGAATAGCAATATGAGCCTTGGGAGCCAAGTGAGGGGACAGTAATGCATATATTATCGTAGCTTGTGCAATAATATTGAGCTCTATCAAGGGATACATTGGAAAGACATCTCTGGCTTATCCAAAATAAATTACCCAAGCCCAACAGAAGTTTTCAGGCCTGGGTTTTGCTTCTATTAGAACGGAGGATTTGCATTTTCCTATTCTTATAAGCTTTTTTAGGCTCATTAATCTTTTAAAAGAACAGAGATTAAACCAAGATTATAAGTTAGTTGTGAGTTTGAATTTACAGTTTACAAATGTATTATATGTGTGGCCCGAAACTTGCAGAAGTTACAGCAGGGAAAGAACAACAAATTTTCAAGACTAATGCTTTTATTGTACTATGGGATTTACTCAGATCAGCTGTACACTGGATACATTATATTTGTGTATTTTATTAGCCTTGATGTATTGGTATAACTTTAAAACTTGGTTGAAGACAGCAGTATATTTAAACATTTGTGAGTGGGGTGCTTTTCTTCCTAAAATAACATGTATCCTTTTGTTATTTAATTTCAGATATTTTCATGACACTCTCTTATGTCTTATTCCTTTTGACATTAGTGGATTTTATTGACTCATTCTTCTAGCTGCTTTGGAAAATCTCCTTATATGTTCTATGTTCCATAATTTCAAATTTTTACAGTAATGGAAACCACATTGCTCTATGTAAAAAAAAAAAAAAAAAACCCAAACCAAACCCAGATGAATAGGCAGAGGCTTTCCCATCATATCTGTATGAATACTTGGAATTTTAAAGCAACTTCTTCACAGTATCTAGAAGAAAAGCCTGAACCTTTGAACACAAGGTCGCTCTGGTTTTATGCAAATTTTGTTACTGCGGATGAGATAATGAAAGTCAATTTGTTAGAGTTTTTAATGAGAAAATGCTGTAAACATGGCACATGGAGATTAAAAACTTGAGCCTTAACTGTTTATGGACATTTGTTCTGGTAAAACCCTGGAAGTATAAATGTACTGGATTGAGCAGATTTATTAATGAGGTTATTTACAAGCCTTTAAATCATAACTTAAAATCTCTTGATAAGGATCAAGAGGGACAGATCCTTGTCACAGGCTTGAGTACAGATTTATTGATGTACATATTCTCCATAAAGATATTCTACCCAGATTTTGAAGCCAACTCTTCTGTTACTTCCGTTCTTCTCATTCTTTCTCCTGGAGTTACAGTTTTGGTCAAGGGTAGTGACAGGCTTGGATATAGTTAGAAATCTGTATGAAAAGCTTTCACCCTCTGTCTCTTCTCTGTGTCTTAGCTGTGCTCTGTACAGAGTGGATCTGAGGCAGGAAAATGCTGTGTGACAGATGTGACACTGCTGGGAAATCCTGGAGAGGAAATCTCGGGTGTTATTGGTAGTGCAGATGTAGCCAGCTGTAGATGGGGTGGCAGCAGCCCAGATGTTGACATCCAGTGGCTCATCAGACATCCTTGTTTCTCAAGGCTCTGCAGTACAGACACACAAATGACAGGCAGAGAAGCTTTGTCTCACTGGAACTCTGTTCTGTTGTAGCTATTTGTTTTGTAGAGAATCAGAATACTGGGATGGTGGACAGTAATTATATAAAATGATGGTCAATACTCAAACTTTCCTGTGCATCAATTCATCAGTGCTCTTTAAAGCTTTATGGGAAATAGTCCCATATAAATTGTAGACCATGTAATTATGGGAGACATTTATCTTTGAAAACACGACAATAGTTTCATATAAACCAAAACCTGATTGCATGTGGTTTTTTACATCTATATGTAATTTTGTAGATGCATTCCTGCTTCAGTGTGAGTGCACAGCAACAATTTGGCAATGACCTGTGTTGCTTATTTCTATTTGTACCATTACAAGATACTGCACTCTAAATTGAAATTGAATAAAGTGATAGTTAGGGAGGGAGAGCAGGTCGTCATTTCGGTGATTGTTTTGGACTTCTGCTAAGCAAAGAGGATCCTTCCTTAAGGTCAGGTCAGCAAAACTGCTCAGAAATATCCTGAGATAATGCTACCAGTGGAAGTTTTACCAGGAAGGAATTTAATATTGCTAGACATTTGCTATTTATCTTCTGTGGAATAAAATAAAGCTGATAAAATAGGTAATGGGAATCAAAGTCTCAGGAGTGCATTGTGCTTACACAAGGGAGCATTTCTGCTAGAATGTCAAATGAAAGACGGTCAAGTTTTGGTATTTTTGGGCTATTTTCTGTTACGTCAGTTTTCTGTCCTTACAGGAATTGGCAATGAGGCATTGGAATACGTTAAGCAAGCACTCAAGGGGCTGTTTTCAGATATGTGAGAATGCCAGTTTGCCTCTCCTTTGCTGAAAGCACAAGGAAGGATTAGGACTGTGTGGTACAGAGGTGCCTTTGTGGGTTTGTTTTGGTGTGTGTGCTTCATCTTCAACGCAAGAAGTTGGGAGTGGTTGGCACTTCTCATAAGTCAGAGTTTTTACTTTCTCAGACTGTCTCCTAATGCTTTCCTACATTCACTTAAAAAGCAGTGACATTTCAATTGGAAATCTCCCTGGAAAATTTCTCCAGAGTCTGTCAAAATATTTTTCTTTGATATGGCACTATATGTTCCTTTTCTTATTTTTGCTATTACTGCATATAGAACACTAAATTCTTTATCTTCACCTATCGATGAGTTTTCAGACTCATGTCCTCCCTCTGCTTAGCCATCATTGGCCAAGTATGTCCCTATACTAATGGCTATGGAGCAATATTTTATTTTTGTGTGGCCAGACACGGACTGTTAGATCAGCCCTGACGTTCAGAGAACATTTATGACAGTCTGCCATGCCAGACACAGATCTGTATTGGGCGGGTATGCAGTAAGCTGTCTCCCATCTCAAAAATATGAAGGATCAAATGGCATATTGTACTAGGAATGCCTCTTATTGACAGTCAGTTTAAATGAGAACGCTTGGTATTTTAAATGCAAAAATTTCAACTTGAGATGTTCTTGGCTATTTTATAAACAAAACTGTTATACCTCATACTGGGTCCAGTGACAGAGGTGGTTCCAGTTCTGCTGTTTAGTCTCACACACAGTCTTAGGGTTTTCCTACCCTTTTGCTCCTTTTTCTGGTGTTTGCTTAGAGGCAAATGCTAATGATGTCCAGGAGCAGTGCTTATGCAGGATGGCTTCATCATCCTTGTAGGTCGTGTTTTGTGATATTTATGTTTAAAAAATTGATCTCTTGTTTCATGGCGTTGGACTTAGAAAAGACCCACAAGGATCATCA
>VZTA01024717.1:9188-40399 GCA_013398855.1 Mohoua ochrocephala | reverse complement strand
GCGGCGCTTCGGGATCTGGCCGGGCGGACGTGCCCGGCGCGGTAAGCGCGGTGAGGGGTCGGCGCTGCCGGGCGGGGGGTGAGCGAACGGAGGAGAGGAAGGGACGGCCCTGCCCTGCCCCGCAGTGTCCCTGCCCGTCCCTTCCCGAGGGTGGGTGCTCCCGGCTGGGCGGCGCGGGAGCCCCGAGCGCCTGGAGTTCAGCCTGCGGTTAACAGGTGGCCGAGGCGGCTCGGAACAGAGACCAGGCGGCTCCCGCAAGCATTAAGGTCCGAAGCGCTCCGCCGATGTTTCTTTTCTTTTAAATAATAATAATAATATTAGCAATAATAATAATAATATACATGAGGTGGCATTGCTCATTTGAGTGACGTGGAGAATGTCAGCTGTAGAAAAGCTTGTGTCTCTTTTCTGAATTTGTAACGGAGTGATTCCTTCCGTATTCAAAAACAAAACAGCTAAAAAGCACTGACTGCTGAGCATTTGAATGAACTTAACAGTTGAACCTAAAATGTTTGAAAAAAAGTGTTTGGGGGGAAAAAAAGAAACAGGATAAGTTTGTGTGTTTGTTGTGGGGGTTTTTGCCTTTTTTTCCTCCTCCAGGTGACATCTCTCTTCCTTTGTGCTTTCAGACTGAGGGGATGAACATCTCCCCTCCATACAGCCTTAGATTACTTCTCCTGTTCTGTCTTCCCTTCTTCCCTTTCTCCATGTGCTCTTCCCTAGTCTGTTGATTCCCATACTTTCCCCTTGTCCCGTCCAACCCTTCCTTCTCCCTTAACAATCTCTGGTTTTAACAGTTGTCATCCTAGTGGTCTCTTCCTCTGGCCTCAGCCTCTGTTGACAGTGACTGGTGTGTAAGTTCAGGTCCCTCTCCTGAGTTGTCTCCCATTCTTTTTTTGCTGGGAATGATCACCTCAATGACAAGCTTGCAAAACTTCTCTCTGAGCAGTCGCTGTTCCCTGACATTTGCCTTTTCATCCTTCATTTCTTAATCAGAGAGTCAAGACAATTTTGACCACAGGAGTAAGTGCCTGGAAAGATGCCAGGGGAATGGCAGGTCTCCATTGACTGAGGACAGCCTGGCTCCATTCTTGTCAAAAATAATGAGATGTTCTGGATGTATCCATCACAACCAAATATATATAAAATAAATCAAGCAAGATTGCAAGATTTTTTTTTTTTTTAAGGAAAAAAAACCCCAGAATATTAAGGGCTGGACGAAGTAATTTACTGCCTACTCTTTCCCTGATTGTCCATATACACTTTGAAAAGGTTTTGAGTGAAGCACAGATGAGATAGTCTTGCGGCTTGTTCAACAATTTAAATCAAATTCAAAGTCTTTGAATCTATAATAGCAGCTATTACTGGCAAAATTGTATTGCAAATCTTATTACAAATAAATGAAGGCTTTATTCTGTGTACTCACTGCAGTGGGCTGTGGTTGTACTGGTTTAGTGATGTTTTCTTGGCATCTAGTTACTTATTTATAGCCTGTTACACAGAGACATGGCAGGGATAAGAATGGGAAAATTCAGACATGTGCCTGTGAGTTGTGTACTACTGTCTGATTTACCTGAGGAAAAATTTGTATTTGAGGCACTGCAATAAATTGTTTGCTTCTTCAGCAGTGCTGGAGGGAAGACTTAGATTTGAAGACGGGGGAAAAAAATCCCTCAGTTCTTGTTTGAAACAATCCCAGACTAGTTTGACTTTAAATGAACATCTCCATTTCAGTGAACACTTAAAATTGTCACCGAACAGATTAAGGCAATATTTCTGCATTGTGCTGTAGGATAACTACAAAAGCTGAGAAAATATTTGGCATATAGGTGTGGAAATTTTAAAGAAAATCTCTATAATTTGATTTTATTAGTTCCCGAGGAAATGTAATACATGATTCAAATTGAAAAGCTCACGTGTTGTTTTGCATCTGAGAGATTATGGTTTACATACCCTGTGTGGGTGAGAGCACAAGCTGAAGATTTTTCCACCATAGCACTGTCAAACCCCAGCTGTGAGATACCCAAGTGTGGGAGTAGCTCTGATAAATGGTCCATCATACCTGTTTTGTTTGGGTTTTTTTCATCCCTGCCAGCTGGTTTATCTTGCTCTGGCTTCAGCAGAGGCTGGGAACAGATCTATTTCTGCAGGGAGAGCCACTGAGAAGTGAGGAGGTGCTATGGGAAGCTTGCTGTGGCCTGTACTTCAGCCCAGATGAACACTGTGTGAAGATGAGAGAATTCGTTTGTGATGGGAGAGAGGAAATTGTCCTTGGCTTCCACTCGGCTTGTCAGCCTCAGCTCTGTGGTGACTTTTGCACTGATGCAAAGCTAAAACAGAGCTATGAAATGAGGCCTGAACACACAACCATTTTCTGGGCTGTGCAACCCTACGAACACCTGCATTTAAACCCGGAGCCTGGCACACTGCAGGTTGGCAAGGCTGCCTATGCCACAGCAGCAGCAGCCCTGTGGGGCACGGGGCATCTCTGGGCCCGGGTCACTGACACGAAGGGAGCCCAGGTAATTTTAGCTGTAAATCAGTGCTGTCCCAGGAACAATCACACAAGAATAGTTCTCTCTTTCAGCCTTTCCCCTGTTACAAATGGTTGGTTTAGGTGTGGTTATTTGAAACACTCCCGGGTGCCTCTGTTCTTGGATTCCGTTGGGTTTTCTGGCTGTGCTGAGCACTGTGCTCCCAGTGTTCCTTCATGCCTTGCAGACCAGCCAGTTGGAGTCAATCTAGTCTACTAACCCTATGCATTGACATAATTTCTCAGTGAGGTTGTTTTGCTTTCAGATTGAATGCCATCTTTTAGTTATAAAAAACGGCAATGTTTGTGCTCTCCCTTCTGTGGAAGCCGGATTTTTTTAAAGCATGTTCTTACATGGTAGCACAAATTTTAAAAGCAACTCTTAAAGGTAGGTCGTATTCTGATGGAGCCATTCCAGTTGACCTGCAGTGTGCTGATCAGTAAGAGTGGAGGGAGGAAGCTTTCCTTTCTCTCTGCTCAGAATAAGGCATCGGATTGACAGACTTCAGGGCTAGAAAGGAATTCAGAACATCCCCATCTCAGCACTGAGCTTTCTGTGAGAATAAAGCTAATAAAAAGAAATACTTAACAAAACTTGCTTTACAGTTTAATTTTACCTCGTTAGTAGATGTGCCAGGGCTCTCTCACTTCAGGGTTTTCTACAACAAATCAGCCTGAGAGGATAAAAATTTGTAGTGAGAAAGGTTAAAATAGGCAATACTATAAATAGCAGAGGAAAACACAGCCTTTCTTTTAGGAAGTGTTGAATATATATATATACACAATTGATGTCAGCATTTATAACATCATAGAATGGAGGAAGTCTCTGTACTTTAATGTTTCCTGATAGGGCTTCTCCTAGTCTGGTTGGTCTTGAGGGAACTTGGGTTTGCAGCTGCCATACCTGCACAGCTAAGAGGAGGTTGGCTTTTAGTGGGGAGAGGAAAATGGGCTCAGTACTGATTGGGTAATCCTGCCCTAGAGGCAGGAAATAAATGGAACTATAGCTAATCTTTATTACTTCTAGAAAATGCTGTCTCTTGAGACTGTATGTTCTGGCTGTAATATCTAAAGCTGTTGGTACTGGAGTTAAGCTAAGCTTCAGTGTGTTTTGGGAGCAAGTCCCAGTAGCTCCCTACTAACTGTTCCAGGTCCCTTTACTGTCAGTGCAGGCCCGAAACTTTTTAAGAGAAAGAGGAATGCAGGCCTTCTGTGATACCACGTTAGGTGTAATTCATCTGCCTTCTCAGACAAGGCTAATGAGTGGGCTCATGTAGGATTCACTTTATTTATTTTTAGAACCATACAGTTGCCAGTGTATAGTGTGATTTCATATTAGTTTCTGCCTTAACTTCCAGGTGGCACCTACTGATTTGGACTGCCAAGTGGGCATTACTGTTTGCTTATATTGTTATTGTCTATAGGAAAATAGTTGGCAAATCTTTTCGGCCTTTATTAAATTTTACTTTAAAGTCATGATGTCATCTCTTTTTAACTAGGTACAAGCAGTAGCTATGCAATTAGTATGCAAATTGTGTATAATGATGTGGAGTTTGTGTGGGGTGCATAAGTAGTTTGTTGTTGGAGTCTACATTGCAGTTATAAGGATAATAAAATGTATGTTATATGATGTGTAATGTGGTGGTATGAGACAAAGCTCTCTGTGACTGTAACCTCTCATCTTTAGTTCACAGGTTAAACAGTGACTAAACCAGCTTTTTTCCTTTCCATTGTTATAAATTCCTTTTGTGATGAATCCAACATTTTTCTTGTTACTTTAGTGCAACAGCTCAGACAATGCTGTTTGTGAACATCAGTAACAAACATAACCACGGTTAACATTGGACTTTCTTTTCTCTCCAAGAAAAGACCTAGGAATCAGAGTTGGCATTTATGATTGATTTTTAATCGTAAAGTCAGTGTTCAGATATCTTTCTTTCTCTCTTTTTTTTTTCTTTTTTCTTTTTCTAATTTAACTAATTTTTATTGCCTGCTTTCCTCTCTTTTATTGCAGGTGGGATCGGGTATTCCCCTGAAAAGACCACAAATTTGAAGTCAAACCCTGCCCATCTAGGGTATTGAGAATTAGAAAGAAGCAAGGACCATTAGGTGAAGTATTTCCTGCAGAATTCTTTCCTGTCTGTGCTTGGGAGTGGCACAGCTTGTTCAAAGCCATGTGGCAGGGTTGCAGAAAGATGGGGTCTGCATTGCTTTTCAGCTGATGCAGTGCAGCAGAGTAAATAAGTTTATGCTTGTTTTTTTCATTTGTTTTTTTTCTCTGCCTTCACCTCCTAGTCTTTGGGATGGAGTCAAAAAGGAATATGGGGGTGGCTGGCTCCCTTTTCCCCCATGCAAAATACTGGTGCTGATATGGGGGCTTAGAAGATATGGGAACAGCCTGAGTTGTTAACCTCTCACAGCCAACCACTTCTGGGTTGATTGTACTGCCCAGCTGATGGAGCTGATGCACCAGGGTTTAGTGCTAAGCTTTCTCAGGCTGAGACGTCTCACAGTTTGAAATGTTCCTTCTTTTCTCACCTGTTTGGCTCTTGGGATCTTCAGAGTTTGCAAGGGGACGATGGTTTCTTCATTTATTCTTTTGAAGACCATTGACTGCTTAAATTCTGTGGCACTAAGCAGAATAGAAATACGTGGAAAATAGATGTAGTTTTTGATTGAAAATTCACCCAGCTCCTTGTGTCTACCATACTGGTAGTTTCTCTTGCTCCAGAAAAAAACAGTGATTGTGAGCAATCCACATGGTTTTCTTTTTGTGCATGCAGGTCAGCTTCGGAGGTAGCTGTTGCTGGCTACAAGGACAGTTTCAGACATACACAAAACCCGATATGCCTTTGTGGCCCCAGTGGTGGCGTAAGCCGTGAAGTTGTATTGCAGATGTGGTGTGTGTTCAGTTTTGCTTTTACAGTGACTCATTTTGAAAGGTAAGTGGCTGAGAGCCTCATACGATGTGTCAGTGATGTCCAGATGTGCATTTGATGTCCTGCTGCTGCCGCTCAGGGGCGTGGATCTTATGCAAACGTAGCCCAGCAGCCAAACTAGCTTGCTCAGGTGCCACTGGCAGCTGTCACGGCAGCTGAGACCTTACAGACTTTCACATAGGTTACAAACAAGTTCTCATGAAGCTATAATTCAACTCCAGGAGTTGCAGTTGGGTCTTCAAGGGGAACATCTGGTTACATTTGTCTGCAGAGAGCAACCCAATGCTCCAGAAGAAGGCCCTGAGCACTTGCCCTTTTTAGTTTCCAGAATATCGACCTGCCTAAATTTCTGGTTGCCAGCACTGAACACAGTCCTGCTTTGGGGTTTCTTGAATAATCAAAGTGAAGTTTTTTGTTCCTGACTTACTTTCTCCTGGAAGAAGAGAGCCGGAGTGAGGAAAGCCTGTCTGCATCCATACAGGTCAAAAGCAGTAGAAGGGCATTCATGTTGGCCTCAAAAGGCTCCTGTACCTTCCAGAAAAACCCCGAAGTCAGTTAGAGGAGCTCCCTGTGAAGCTTCAGAGCTGTGGGATGAATCATGGCTCTCCATGTCTGACAGAAGGAGCGTCTGAGAGCATCTCCTGGAGGAATTCCTTCTTAGAAGCGCTTACCTCTTACCTGAACCTCTGCGTGACCTGCTGCAGCCAGGCAGATGCACCTGACAGGCTGCTACCACGCCAGCTCAGCCTGCTTGGCTCTTCCTCAGGAGATGCAAGGTCTAAATTGTCACCACTTTCACTGTGCTGGTCCTTGTACCGCCATGCCGGACTGGCTTTTAAAGTAGAATAAAAGGTTTTTGCATGTTTGAGGCTGAGTTTTTGGAGGTATTGGGACAGACAAAGCTTACAAGTGAGCTGAAAGTTGGTTTGGAACAGTGCTTATGCTTAGCCCCACTGGTTGATTTAGAGGCATATTTTATATGTCCCTCAAAGCACAGATTAGCCTGAGAGCTGGTGACTCAGCTTTTCATTAGCACCTCTCCCTCTGATAGTGGTTTGTCTACAGTGAAAGCAAGTCTCCACATGCATGCAGTCAGTGGTGAAAGGCTGGAGCTTCTAATCCTAGCCTAATGCTAAAATGGGACAGATCCTTTGTGTCCTGGGAGGGACTGTCCTCCCCATAAATCATAAATGGACACTAGTGACTAGATTGGGAGACAGCTCTGCATGCCGCCCAATGAATCCCATCTGCTTGAGGTGGGAAGAAACACTTGAGATGGAAGAAACAGCATTTTTCAGATTGTTCCTGTATCCTGTTCTGAGGTTTTCTGCAAGTGGATTTCAGCTCTTTCTGCAGTACTAAATGGAGGGAGATGACAATGGCCATTAGTGATGCCATATGAGGAATATTTAAATGAAAGGCTTCTCTGGAAAGCTTTAAAAGAGAAAAACAGCTTTTAGACAGGATTAATCAATGTTGTCAGGAGACACGTTATCAACAAAACATTGAGGAGAAGGGGGAAAAAAGATTGCAGGAAGCCTGTGTAGCACCATGTAGCCTCTTGAAGCACAGTCACCAAACCAAACACAAAGTCTTGTAATAAACAACTGACAGAGCTGAGATGGGAGCAAACTAGGGCAGGGGTCCTGGAGTTTTCTCTGTGCCACCTCCTTCTCCCAGAGGCAGCAGTTGCTTTAGTTGATTAAAAATAAGAAAACTTCTGTCTAAAGCTTAATCGGACATTCTCTCTTTAATCTGAGGAAATGGAAAAGCCGAGGAGGAACTTTACTGCCAACACAGGCACTTTTAGTTAGACTTACCTCTCTCTCTGTCCACTCTTAAAGGGCTGGAAGTACAGGATGGGAAACGTCCTCAGCCATGAACTGGGTTGTCCATTATAGTCATGCTTTTTTTTCCCTCTCTTTTGTGCTTCAGGCTATTTATTTATTCATGCTGGCGGCTTTCTGAATGGCCAAGGGGAGGGTGAGGGTAATGTGGTGAAGCTTCTTATCCTGACCCAAGAATGGGGTCAGTCACTTCTCTCCCCAGCCCACCCCCTCACCTTTCCTGCTGTTAGGTTGCTCATTGTGAGAGCTAAATTGGTTTGAATTGAAAAAGAGATCCATTTATTCTTTTAAAAGATTTATAACTTGCCAGTTAAGTTTTTTGGTATATGTTTGAAGTTCCGAACATTGTAACTCAGTGTGAAGTTTACTTTCTCAGGCATACTATTTATTTAAAATTGCTTTGAAGCATTACTTCCAGCATTCGGTAATGGTAAAATAGTTGCAGAAAGAACTATTTTACAAATTTGAAATGCTGTTCGTATTCCCTGAGTGAAAGCATTCCTTATTTTGTGCCTGATTTTTGTTCTTTACGTGTGGGCCTCCTAGCACTTGAAGCCTTAGTCAATCCTGCTGGGTTTTAATTGAATGCAAAATTATCCAAAGCTCAGCTTGCTTTCACAAAAAGTATTTTGTAATATGTTTCAAGCTGGATTTCCTGACTCCAGCTACTGCAGCAGATGTTTTGTGCAGAGATGTGCTTTCTTTTGGTGTGCATAAAACTGTCTTATATTCTGAAAAAATTACTCTGCAAAATGCAGACATTCTCTGGCACAGAATGGTAGTAATGGCAGAGATATCTATCAAGGTAATTTCGTGATGCTCAGTGTTGCTTTGCAGTTTTCGTTAATCTGTGAGGGAAATCACTCCTGTTTTATTTTCCTTCTGTAGCGGCATATTGAGCCCGTTTATCAGCACAGAGAAATTTAGGTTGGAAGGGACCCCTGGTGGTCATTTGGTCCAACCTCCTACTCGATGCATGTTCGACTAGATCAGGTAAATTTCTCCTTGTATCTAATTTCAATTTCCTGTTTCTCGATTTTTGTCCATTGCTTGTTGTCCTCTTACTGTGCACCTCCGGGAAGAGCCTGGCACCATCATCTCTGCACCTTCTGAGTGCAGACAGCACTAAGGTCTCCCTGGAGCTGTCTCTTCTCCAGGCTGAACAAACCCTTAGGCTCCTGTGCCTCCTGTACTTCAGCTCCCTTAACATCTTGGCTGCCTTTCACTGGGCCCCAGTGTCTGTGTCTATAATTAGGGGAAGGAATGGGAGGGGATGTGATAGCCTTGTGGGATGAGGCAGTGGCTGCTCTTGGGAACAGGGATGAGCAAGTGATCCAACAGATGAGAAAGAATAAAAACCCAGAAGCCGTGCTGGGCGTGGTCTCCATTAACGCATCTCATCTCCACAGGTCTGTATTTGCTGAGGTGCAAGATGTCTGCCCTGAGGCTGATCTCTAACAGAACCTCCCAGCAGGCCTTGTCTGACTCTGATTACACCTGGGACTACGAGTACTATGAGTACGGACCAGTGTCCTTCGAAGGCCTGAAGGCTCATAAGTGTAAGTTCAGCAGAGACATACCTCATTGCAGCTGGGCTTCCTGTCTACGTGTTCCTGTTCTTCACTTGTGACTGAATATTGTACAAAAACATCTCTCTCCTAATTCCTAGGGTTCTCTGCAATTAGCAGTATCCCTCTATTTATTACATCATAATTATTATTCATTATTCTGTATCCTTTTGTTGACTGTTCTTGTGCATGAGAAAACCGTGGATTTATTGGCTGTGGTAGAAATTTGTCAACACTGAGGAATATCTGACTGCCAGGAAAAGTTAACAATAAATTCAGATACACTGCTGCTTCTGGTGACTACTTGGTAGGATCACTGTTGCTTTGGTTTTGTTTCTATTTGTTTGTATTTATTTCTGTTAATGGTAAAAGGCAGTGGTGGGGAGCCTTACCTGCATTACCTGCATTTGTTGTTCTTGATAGAAAATAAATTTTAGGTTTGTAAAAGGCTGAATTTTCTCCTTCTGAACAAACTTACCATGGGTACTTTTTTCATAGGAGGAGTGTGCTAAATTCAGTGTTCTGTTAATACTGGAGCTGTTTTACAGCAGAAGCAACAAATGGAGGATAAGGACCAGAGAGATGAAAAATATGGATTGGAATTGGGAGAAAATTTAACTAGGACAAGCTAGTACAGCTGGAACAACATTTTTCTAAAAACTAGACAATGGATTTGATGATCTTTCCTTTTAGAGGAGATGATTGTGAGGGGAAAACAATAAAAAAGGGGGGGAAAAGTAACAGAAACCAACTCAATTACCTGATGGGTCTTGCAAGCACTTTGCCAAAGAGAAAAAAACCATCCTGTTTCTTTGTTTCTGAGCTAGATACATGGTGAAAGGATTTGATCCTCAGTCTTCAAAGCTTTTGGGAAGGGTCTCCCTCCAGTGCTGGAGCACTGGTCCCGGATGGATTGGATGGATTACGTATTTTCCGTCTCATTTGTCACAATGAGCATTCAGTTTGGGAAAAAGTAGTGCCTGCACTCGCAAACAGCAGCCCGGAAAGGCTGATCTCTCTTGCCTCTACACAGTCAGCAGGTTTTGGGGAGGCTCTGCAAGGGACAGAACAAACCTGCTGAAGTTGTTAACACTTCTGAAAAAAAAATAGCGTAGAATTTGCTTTTTATTTTTTTCCTCTCAAAAAGTCTGCTGATTACTGTCTGTATTTTTAAAAATGATAGGTACTTGAAAAATGTGGGTTAGCTTTTATCATGTTTTTAATTTATCTTCCATTCTTCCACCTAATTAGAGGTCAAACCTGATTGCAAAGACTACTGGTTGCAAAGATAGCTGAAATGTTACGTGCACGCCTTCTTTTCAGCTCAGTGTCTCAAACAGATGGACAGAAGGGTATAAATGATGCCTCTGGATTGCAGAAGGCACAGCTGTAAATCAGATCTTGGATTGCCATTGAAATGATTGCCATGCTGAGCATGGCAGCTGAACTTCCCTGTCTGGCTGTGCTGTTCATAGAGCAGAAGGTCCTGGACAGCTCTTAGAGAATGGGACAAAATTAACAACTGCTTTTCAGGTGGAGCTTGATGAAAGATGTCATTAGTAGTAGTTGAATCAATGATCTAGGAAGTCTCTTCTGGTTGTGGTGGATTTTCTTTAGTTTCTGTTTGTTTCTTTGTTTGGTTTAACTGATAGATTAGAGTTGGGTCTGTTTCCTTCAGTGCTATTGCCTGCATTTCCCAGAGGGCAGAGTTTAATCTGCTAAAAGAACAGTCTGTGTTGTGTATGGGATGATACTTCTTGACATGGTGTGTTCCTGTTCCAGCTATTACCAGCTGAGCTGAGATTGTTGTGAAATGTGGAGGAGGCAATGTGGTCAGACATGAACTCCTCTGAAATCCTAAACTGGGGAGAAGGAGAGGAGATTAAACAAGGGTTGTATGAGGAGGGAGACCTTGAATACTTGCAAAGAAGAGGTGTCAATGAATGCCTGTAACTTATGTTGGAGAGCTCAACAGGGAATGGACTCCAGTTTAGGTGATTTGATTTAAATAGAAAGGAATTCAGAAGCCTGTTTTCTGAAAGCAGAGAAAAATTTATTCAAAGTGACTTGTGAGAAAAAGGATTGACAAAATAATCCACCACACAAAAAAACTTTTCTTAAAAAAAACAAATGCCACAGTGATGTTTCAAGTATATGACTGCAAAAAAGAAAAAAAAAAGAAAAAAATATGTTCTACTGGAGGAGAAGCGAATGCAGGAACTAGAAATCAGAAAATCTGGAAAAGTAGGGACCAGATATTTTATACATTAAAGCTTTAGAAAGTAAATAGACAAAGATAGCCAGGAGATACTTGTGACTGGCAGAGATAAGAACAAAATCACTTTTTGTGCCTTTGAAAATGAGGAAACCTCAGTAATGTCAGTGAGAGGCAAAATAGGTAGGAATGATTAGAGGAGTTAGAACTGCTTCCAGGATGTTATGAGTCTGTATTATGAAGAAAAGGAAGGCTGAAACTGCAACTTGAAAATGTAAAAGCATCCCATGACTATCTATTTGTAACTTTGGGCAGTATTATAGATGTTCCTCATACTGTTTTGTTTTTTTTAACAAAAGTTGGGTTATGTACTGTTAATTTTAAATAAGTGTTTAGAATTTAGTAGGTTTGAATAATTTCCACTTAAGTGAGTGAGATTTAAATGAAATACTGAAGAGAACTCAGGTCACCTGCTTGGATTTTAAACAAATTCAAATAATGTAATTTATACAGCAGAGGGTTGGAAGTGTGTCAGGAGGCACAATAAAACAAGGAAGATGTAGCATTAGGCTCAGTAAACTTAAGAATTCTGTTGGGAGCAGGAACATCAAACCAACCACAAAACAGGCTTGTTATTCAGCACACAGTGCTAGCAGGTGAGATTTTTGTGGGGAGTAGTAGTTTATCACAGCCTTGATTTTCTTTTTTTCTTTTTTTTTTTCTTTTAGTTAAGTTTTTCAGCTTGATTGATATGATCTATGTGTGTATTTTTTAGTCATATTGATGGCATTTCACATTCTGGTTATTAATGCAATTGCATATCATCAAGCATGTCTGACTAACTGAAAGGTACTAGCAGCTATAAATGGTAAAGTGGTAAATTTTTTAAAGGGAGTATTTCTTTTTAGATGAAATCTTCAGGTTCTACAAAGTTCAGCAGGATGAGCTACAGTGTATTAGGAAGGTCAACCATAAGGTGTGTCTTGAACCACCAAACACAGGCTGTGCTTGCAGAATGATTCTGGAAGGAATTTAGGGCATATAATATATGGAATTACAGAAATAATCTCGTTGGCAGAATGCTTTAAGCAGAAAAGAGTATTAAAAACTCCTCTCCTTCCATCACAGAGACCTATACTCAAACCACATTCCAGTTATTCTACACAGGGTGTTGAGAGGGGAGGATATGGCATAGGAGAGATGGAATAATAAATATTGCAGTGGGGGACTTGAAACTTAACCTCCTTATCTTACCTGAGAAAGGGATTAGGGAGGGACTTCATAGTGATAAAGGGAGAAAATCTCAAGTTGCAGCAGGCATTTTGACTTTGCAGGGAAAGAGAGAATGGTTTGAGTTGATTACCAGTTTCCACATCTGCCTTGTAGCATGGAAGATATTTCACAGTGGGAGCATGATTAACAGCTGGGGTCAAGCAGGATAGCTGATTCCTTGTTTTTTCGGTGCCTTTATTTAGTCCTGTAGGAAATTCAGCAGTTCTGTGCTGTGCCTGCTGCACTGGGTCAGACATTACAGCCAGTGAGGATCTCTGAGGTTTGGTAGTGGCTGTGTGAGAGGTTAAGGGTAGAAAGGATTCTTGTCCTGGCCAAGCCTTCCCTCTTGCATGTTTGTGTGTTAATGTTTTTGAAGTTCTACGGTGGAAGTTTTGAATACTTGCATAAGCAAAGAACAACTAACTGAAATGACAGGTGAAAAAATACCTGTGTGCTGATGGGTCCTGGACCCAGGTCATGTTTGTGCGTTGGTGCTCTGTAACTTTGGTCCATGCTAATCAGTTGATTGTTGTCTGGAAATATGTTTGTCCCACTTGAACCCCTCTAAACCAAGTTCCTGGAAACAGTAGGCACAGTTTATGCACACAGGTAAAAAGCCATGCTCTTCCCAATGACTGCTGTATTTTGTTATTGCACTGGTGTTTTTGTATTGATTAACTGGTCGTTTGACTTTTTTGCCCAAATCTGTTGCACTCCTCTGACATTGTATTGTGGCTTTCTGTACTTAAGTTGGAAACCCAAACTGAAAATTATTCAAAAACATCTTGTACCTCTTGGTTATTGATATTTATTGAAGCAGCAAATAGTTTTATCTGTGGTTCTGTTTCTTGCAGAACCCTCTGTCTTGCCACCATAAGGTCTTCCTAAACATATTGTGTCAAAGAAATCCATTTAAATCCTGAAACTTAATGGTCTGGGGCAGAAATAACTTAAAATATCAGGAGTCCAGTTCTACAGAGACAGAGGATTTTGTGGAAAATCAAATGATCCTCTCTTCCTAGTTCTAGCACTGAAGTTGTTTCCACAACGATGCTTGGAAATGGGCCTGGCATCACATAGGGAGTTCCTCTTATTTTACTAGCCAAGAGAACTGTCTTCCCTCTTTTATCCACTGTCTGGTTTGTCTAGATATCAGTAAAATTCGGTCTCAAAATGAGATTTTCCATGGCAGCTTTCTGTTTAAAAATAGATAAAGATAAATTTGATGATCCTTTCTCTTTGTCACCCAGAAACAAGCTGCAAATTGTTTTGGGTTTGCACTCATGCTGCATGTGGAAGGTAACTTTTTGCAAGTGAAAGTAAAATATTGATAATCTTGTTTTCTCTTTTTTTTTCCCACCAGATTCCATTGTGATTGGATTTTGGGTCGGTCTTGCAGTTTTTGTCATCTTCATGTTTTTTGTCCTGACCCTGCTGACAAAGACAGGAGCACCACATCAAGAGTGAGTCTGAAAATGGGAATAACAAATCCAGCCTGCCAAATCCAAGTGGTACACCTGGGCTCTTGCAGCCCCCAAGCAAGCAGTGACACTGCTGACATTGAACTGGCTCAGCACCATCTTGTTCTGGTCTGTTCTTATGAAACAGTGCAGTCTGTCTTCATTTCAAGTGATTTGAGCATTTTCATTCTAAAAGGATGTTTTGGGTAGGCAGCCAAACAGGTGCCTTTAGATTACTGTTTTGGTAACAGGTGGGATGGTTCTAAGTAGGCTCAAGTTTTCATGGCGTGAAAGTGTGAATGTCAACAGAGTAAATACAAATAAAATGCAGTGCAGATGTTGAATTAAGGAAGCTGAAGCCTGGCTGGTTTCCAAATGTTTGTGTGTTCAACTCCAAAAGACAGATACGGGTAGTATTTGCAAAATCTTCTCTTAACCCCTGAGGTCTCAGAGTGTCTTAGTTTCTGCTGAGAAATTACAGCAGATGCTGAAGTACAGATCAGCTCAACTTTTCTTTAAAGCCAGGGTCCCTTGGAAGTCCTCAATTTTTTATTCTTTCTGGCTGATAAGTATGTGCAGGCCATGCCTTGCCTCAATGATTTATCTGCATTTGCACAGGCTGTCAATGTCCCTTCCTCTGAGAAAGTTTGAATCTACATCTCCTCTCAGGCTTGTGTGCCATAAAGTGGAAATAAAAAGCCTCTCTGGAGCGTGAGATTGCTTGCAGGCAGGTAGCAATGACGAGAAGCTGATTGTGAAAGGCAATTGCTGGTGCTTATCTCTTCCTAAAGCAGCCTATCTCTGCCTCCTGGAGGCCCTTTGCTATTTAATCACATGTAAAGTGGCTCTGAAACTCCTTGTAATAGCACATCTCTAGAGACAGGACCAGATGGATGTCTTCAGCCTCTTCTGTGTTCCTGAAGTTTTGCTTCTGTAAGAAGAAAATAGTGGCAAAAGAATCCAGCTTACCAGAACTGTCCTGCTGGTATTTTTGCTTCTCCTACAGACTGTTATGGAGTAGCCAGGCATTTCCCCCAAACAGATTTAAAATCCCTGTAATTGTTGGTGTGATGCTTCTTTTTCACAAAGATCTTACTTATTAGCTGAGTGTGAGGCCGGATCCCATGTGGATAATTTAAAAGGGGGAAAAGTGATGAAGTCAAAAATACACATATAGAGAGAATTTAATATGGATATTTGTCAAAAACGTTCACACTTGTAAAAATTTACTTTCAGGTAGCAGAGGTCTGCTTGATATCTCCCACTTTTTTTCTGCCTTTTTCATCAATTTTCTCAGAACAGTATCCTAGAGAGTTTGTGAAATGTCCACCTTTGGTCGACTTCTACATCCCCATCAGAATTCAGAGTTGCCCTTGCCTTCATGATTAGGCTTGAGACCTCCAGAAAGCCCTTCTGTTCTAAACCTTGAAGTAATTTTTCTTTAGTTGCTGGAGCGAGACCAGTTATTCCTTTCTGTATTTGTTATAAACCTCTTTGCAGCTTTGGGAGCTGTGTGCCCGAGGGCTTGCCCACTCGCTGTGTATGCTGAGTTGGCACCTTTGACAAATTTGAGCACTGTTTTTTTGATATTTGGTAATGAAATGTGCATGGTACTGAACATGGATCCTCCGGGAATACACTAAGTACGGTGAAGACAGTTGTGTCCTCCTATTCTTGATACATGTATATAAAAACTGGAGAACTGCTTCCTGTGAAACCAGAGCAGACTGCTTTTAGTTTGCCTGCATCTTCTATTTTTATACCTGACTGGGCTCTTCATGACTCGGCATTTCATTAGTGGGCTGTCTTGAGCCCTCCTTTAGAAATAGGTGTTAATGGGATTCCTAGGTCTTGGGAGAAATCCAGCTTGATTGATGGATGAAGTCTCTGAAGTCTCTGAGTTCAGTGAGTCTATTTGGCTGTTCTTTAAAGCTCCATTAATGTGAGAGATTAAGTGTAACTGGGCTCAGAGGGATGGATCCAAAGTAGAATACTTTGATTTTTTTTGGCCTGTAGTATGCTTTTCTTGGCTCAGTATAAAGGGGCATGATAGGATGTACTCTTCAAAATTACACAAGATGTTCAGAATTAGGTACATTCTCAGACCAGAAGGGTCAGGATATGGATGGGGACAGGCAGAAATTTAATCAGTTACGGAAATTGTGTCTGTTGCATTTCTCTTTTGTTTGCTTGCATGCATGTGTGGAACATTAGCGTGTGCAATCGAAAAAAAATTGTGGCAATATCTGAATTTCTGTCCGAAAAATGCTCTCATTCATCACTCAGGAGAGGAAAGCATGCTGTATTTGCTTCTGCACTTGAAAATGTCCTAAAGAGCACATTAGTGCAACAAATGCAAGAATTCATGCAACCTATCTGTACAAAATATTGGCTGATGTAATCTGAAAGCAGTAAGCATTAAATAACTGAGTTTTGGGGTTTTTTTTAAGAAATCAGTTGATTTTGGTTAAGCAAAACCAGGATTTTTGAGGCTGCTTTTCTTGAGTGTTCTGAAAAGATATCTGCCGAGGAATTCTCGCAGATTGTAACGGGCAAGACTATGCAAGTTTCTAGTCTAGTTTAAAAAAAAGGTAATAAAATTCCTCTCCAAAATACAAAAATGGTGTTTGTGAATTTCAGGATCCAAAAATATCCCTGTATATTAGATCATGTGTTCCCTGCTCATGAACACAGGATTATGCTTCATCATATATGCTCAACATTCTGGGTCATTGTAAAATTTATTTGCACCTTCCATTCTTCCATTAAGATTAGGTCACCATTGCCAGTCTTGCGTGCCCCTCTGCATGATGAGCCTTGGCTCCTTCACAGCTCACTGGATAATGAAGCACTTGCCACACCTATGAAGTAATTTTACTCCTCTGGTGGATGCATTTTAAGCTTTTTTCTGCAGTCACTTCTTCCTGGGCTTACAGTGCTTGTCTTTCTTTCGGTGCTTATTTGCCACCTCAACTGGCTGTGCCACAACACTGCCTGGAAACTCTAGGACAGATTTGCCAAACTATGTATGAAACTTAGACTGGTGCTTTTTACTGCACTATAAACACTTAAATGTCAGTTATCAGTTCAGAACTATTCCAGGCTGTTTGCTCCCTGCTGTGTACACGGTAGATTATTATTTAGCTACTGGTCAGTCTCAGATCAATTTAAATGTTATTCTTCTACCTGGTTCACTTTGAAACGCAGAATGAGCCAATACAGTTTTGACAAACTAGAGAACTGCTTTGATTTCTAGGCTAGTGGAACTGATGTTGTTAGGACAGAATGCTCCCATCATGTAATGGAAGTAAATCAGCTTTTGAGAAGCGGGGATCTTTAAGATTAACTGTGCCTGAAGGACTAATGGTAGGTATGCTGTGAACTTGAAAGTTTTAGTGGGTAGATTCCTGAGGGTGCCATCCGAGGCTTTCAAAAGCTCGTTGGCACTTATCTCCTACTGCAGGCTTGAGGAAATTAAATTAACTTAAAAACTCTTAAGTGCTGGGTGGACCTTTAGGTGTCCAGTTATCTGACTCCAGTGTCACTTGCTACAGCTTCAGATGTAAACAGTATGATTTATTAATTCTTAACAAAATTCGTATTCTGAGAACGTGTTTAGATTTTCATTGCTCATTCTCTGAATACCTCTACTGCCTTTCAGATGCAAATAACTTGCATTTTGTGATGATAGCATATAAATGCAGCCTGACAAGGATGAATCTGTAAAACTTTTATCTTGCTTGAGCTCTTCTCACCCCTAGCTGTGAATGGCTCCTGCACGAGTCCATGCAGACTGGTGCTGGTTTGAGATAAGATTTTTAGAGAAAACTGCCAAAACCATGTTAAACTATCCTTCCTGGGCTGCCTGGATTGTTAAGACTGCCAGTGTTTAAAGCAGTCTTTAGTTCCAGCTCTCCTAATTTGGAAATCTGAATGTCATTGACTGAAGTCAGTGGAAAAGATGGTTTGATGTCTGGACAACCAAGCACTCATTGCCCTTAGCGAGAACAGAGCTGCCTGTGCCCCAGGAACATTTTGTCTATCAAGGACCTTTCTCAAACTGTTCTTATTAGCCATTTAAAAAAATTGTTACTACTTGATACTACTTGAAATCAAGAGTATTTCTAAACCTATTCAGTGAGGTGATTATTATGGTATACTGATTACTAGAAGTGCCATTTAAGAGTGCTGGCATCAACTTATACCCATGGAAAATTATCATGACAAATGAAGACGTAAAATTGCTTCAGCAGAAAATAATAAATAGTGCTGGTTTTAAAAGTCTGTGGTAGATAAACTGTAGGGTTTCCTTTTCTCCTGATCACAACGGTTGCTGAAACCAAACTTGTTGATAAGAACTCAAATAGTTCCACTTTTGTGTTTACTGTACTTGTCTTTTTCCTCCACAGCAATGCAGAACCTTCTGAAAAGAGATTCCGCATGAACAGCTTTGTGGCGGATTTTGGAAGACCTTTGGAGTCTGAGAGGGTCTTTTCTCATCAAATGGCTGAAGAATCCCAGTCGCTGTTCCATTTCTGTATTAATGAAGTGGACCATATGAACAAAGCAAAAGACAGCCAGAAAGGTCCAAGTCTGGAGTGTAATACCCACTTCCAGGAGGTTCCCAGAAGCAGTGGAATGTTTGAGGAAGACCTACATTGTCTTACAAAATTTAACATTCCTAACTTTGTGAACACTGAGCAGAACTCTTCATTAGGTGAGGAGGATCTCCTCATCTCAGAGCCACCAATCATTTTAGAAAGCAAATTGGTTATGCAGTCTTCCCATCGGATCCTTGACTGAAAATATCTTTCAGGTAAACATTCCCGTTATTGTCCGGTTTGAAGCCTTTCTCAGCCTCCCGCTCTTTTGACAGAAGGTATTTCAGACCTGTGTTTTTTATTGTATGTAAGACTGGCTGTACTGATAGAACTCAGTTTGGACAAGAAGTAAGACACCGAATGCTTTATTCTGATGCCTTCTGTGGTCTAAAACTTTTGCCCAGCATTATTTGATTTTGTTTTGTTTGTTTCTTGTTTTTTGTTCTTCATTTTTAAATGACTACTTATGACCACCTCCTGAAGGATAATAATTTACAAGGACTGTGAAGGCTGGAGCCTGGCATTGGGAGATGCATGAAAATTCCTTGGCCAAGAAAAGTGTAAATCTCAAAGAAGACCGAAGAAAGGAATAAACAGCCCCTGGGGAGGTTCTGTAGTTTCTGCTATTCTCAATAAGGATGCCTGAAGCTGAGCAGCACAATAAATATCTGCTTGGGATTAACTTCAGTTTCTGATTCCTAATTGCTTTTTGGTGCAGGTTAAACCCAATTTACAAAGCTTCCAGAGGGAATACCTTGCAAATTAAATTGTTTGGTTGCAGTGTTTACAAAATGCTATCACCACCTGCTGCTGAGCAAAAGCAAATCGGTGCCTGTAATTATGCTCCAGAGTGACACCTCAGCAGCTGCCCCATGATTACATGGAATTAGTATTCTAAACACAAACTGTGATTTGACTCTTTTTTTTTTCCCCCCTGGTAATTGCTGATGTGAACTTCCAGTTCAGTAAGTATAGGATTCAGCAGCTAAATCAGGGGAAATGAAAAAAACCCTATTTTTCTTTTGCCAATAAAGTTACTACACGCAAATGGTGGTGGTATGTTAAGCTGGTGTTATGTGCTGCCTGCAGGCTGAACCTTCCTATGCTTTTTGGCTTTATAAATGGTCATTTCTTTACTCATTGGCCAGTGAAGTGCTAGCAGGCTTTCAGTTGCTGAGAGGACCAACTCCAAAAGTGTAGCTAAGCTGTGCTTGCTCCATCCTCTTTTTGTACTCAGTTGGGATAATGCTGCAACCCCAGCTGTTCTCCCAGTGAAAGACCTGGTAAGGATTTGAACAGGTTTAATTTCAACCTTTATTTTTTAGAGATGGAATAAAGTTCTGAACCGTTGAGAGTACCTAAAAATGTATTTCAGCTTTCTTCAAAAGAGGGTAACTAATGACTGCATGGATTTAGAGCAAGTATATAGGATGCAGAGGTACCAGGTTCAAACCCTCTGCTGAATTTTGAGTATGTCTGCAGGAAGTTCTTAATTGAAATTAAAAGAGTGGATTCTAGAAGCTGTGCCTAACTGGGTTTTCTTAAAATAAACATGCTTTGAATACAACACAGATGTGTTAGAGTTTAGAGACCTGCTGATACATCCTTCAGCCACTTAAATGCTGATTAATTCATCCCTTCTTCACCTTACAAATAGGAAAAAGAGTGAATGGGTTGAGCATTGAAGAATACAAATCGTGTAGGAAGAGTGAAGGAAACATCCTTTGTTTTTGTCTCCCGTGCCCTTATTACACATCACTTACAGCTAAATTTCCTGTTTTCAAATGTAATTCTTGCACAACTTGTGAGTGTTTAAAGTGACAGGATTACACTTAAAACAAAGCAGAGACTATTTAGAACCAGCAGGTTATTGCTGAAAACAGTTCCCAGAGAAGACAGAAATGAACCCTGTTCTAAAGGAGCACAGCTCCGAGGGTTGCAATGCACATCTGCAGTAAAACGTTTCAGGTGCAGAAAAGGCTTTCTTTCACAGAAAGTACATAACCATGCCTATTGAAGGCTGTGGGTGTGGACTTTCCTTTTCCTAAATTTGGGAAATCTGAGTGCAGCATCTCCTTCCTGCTGAGGCACCTCAATATCTGTTCGCTATCTGATGGTTAACCTTTGAAGCTCAATATTGTTCTTGCTAACACATTGTGGGAGTTGTACTAAACAGGGCTTTTACAGCCTATTCTGGATGAGTGAGCTGCCTTCCGTAATGTTTGAACCATTATTTTTATTTTATTTATTATATTTTATTTTTTCCTTTGCCATGCTTGAAAACAGAAATGCTGCTTGAAGGAAGGGAAAATCTATGTAGAATCCATCTCCTCTGCAACTGGGAAATGAAGGTTGCCTTTAAGGCATTTAAAACTATGTTTCATAGATCATTTAGGTTGGACAAAGACCTTCAGGATCATGAAGTCCAACCATTAACTCAGCACTGCCAAGACCCCCTCTAAACCATCTCCCTCCGTGCCACATGGACATGGCTTTTTAAAACCCCTAGGGATGGTGACTCCACCGCTTCCCTGGGCAGTTTTTTCCAGTGCTCAATAACCCCTTTGGGGGAAGAAATCTCAGAAGTTTCAGAAGTTTCAAAATAATGCAGATGTGGTTTTAGAAAAAGAAGATGCTGCTATTCCCTGTCGGCTAGCCTTTTCTTCTGCTCCCTTAAATCTTAGTGGCTTTTCTTTGGGTACCTAACTGCTATTTTGGGGAGAAAAAGGAAGCATTTTGTGTATGGATAGTGGTGATAATGCCGAGATGAAAGGTACTTACTAAAATGACAGAGAGATAATGCCAACTTAAATAGCTTTACAGGATTAACACATGCTTCAGAGGGATATTAACAATGCAATCCAAATGTGTTGTAAGTTAAGTGTTTGGTTCTTGCTTCTGTTCTTTCCTGATGATGGTTCTACGTTTTTCATCTTATCTCCCTTCTATATTTAAAGTCCTTCATGCTGCTTTTCCCAGAAAAATAACCTGTCAGTCCCCACTGTAGAGCTCCCACACCACTTCAGAGAGACTGTGGCAGCAATAGTCTGATTCAGATTTTTGCTCTGCCTCTGCCTTAAAGCAGAGCCAAAAAGGCAAACGCAAAAATGTTGTGCAGTCTTCAAAAGCATCTATTTTAATGCTGTCCTTCCTTTCTTTTTTTTTTCTTTTTAAGAAAAACAGACATATTTTGCCTCAGAGGAAAGTGCAATATATAACCTGTTTAAAAAAAAAAAAAAATCATCTTTTCTCAGAAAATCAACTCACTGGTCCACTAGAACCAGAATAGAAAGTGTTCTGACCAGAGTAATGCTTCAAAAGGAGTACTTGGAATTTAATGGTGTTTGAGAATGGTATTTTTGTGAGTTGTCTTACTGCTTGGCCTCAAGCCTCTTCTCAAAACTCAGTATAAACGCATCACCTGCAGCAGATTTAACTGCAGAGACACAGCTCCTCTAAACCAGCTACATATGTTTGTTTGCCTAAATATGTCTTGTATTCTGTAAGAACTTACAAGGTCAAGTTATGTACTCCAGTTTTCAAAGGTAAATACTTTCAAAATGTTCTTCTGTGCAAACAAGCTTTAGTTGTGTACCTTTAACAAAAAAAAAGCAAAACCCCAAAACCTATAATGTAAAATCAGTAAATGCCTGCTCACAGAGAAAAAAAAGAGAATGGTAAAACTGTGAACATCTCTCCTACAAGCCAGAGCTATACAGTCTCTGAGACTACAAGGTGAAGTAAATGAGGTATATTTGTCATGAAATTAAATATTTATGCACCTGAGCCCTCGACCTTGAATACTGTAACACTGACATTTTTTGCCACTTTTTAGCCTGGGATATTGACAGGTAGCAAGGACAGCAGAGAAGAACCTTCTACCACACGTTCTCCAATAAGAGCAAGAGTGGGAGGCCTGTGCTCTCTTATTTTTGGAGGAGAGGTATGTAGTTAGCTGTATGAAGGGCTAGTTTTAATTCAGAGATAGCACTAGATTTCTGGTCAAGAGTCAGGGCAGCACTTGATGCATGACCCAACCCCCCCATTCCCTGCAGAAGTGGATTTGCACAGCTAGTGCTGGTATACCTGTCCTTTTCCTTATATTTTCCAGAATAGGTTAAATATGGGATAGAGGGGCAGACTTCAAAATGTATTATGTGCTACCAAATAAAGTCTTCATTCATGATAAGCTATTTAATTTGTTACATGAACAATTTTGACATGTATTTCAGAGAACTGGAAATGGAACACACTGCTGCTGTCTCTGCCCCAAGTGCCATGACGAAATCTGATCTTTTTCTGCACATCATCTTTTCCTCTCTTGAAGCAATCTAGGTCACCGAGTCACCTAGCCAGCTGTTCACGTGATTTCTTAAAAGCTTCAAACATGATAATTCAAATTATTATACTCCAGCTGCTTTGCTGTAAACAGATGAAGTCCAGCTAAGCTTTAGGCAATGATTTAAAGACATTATGTTTGATTCTTTTAATCCATCCATTATGTCTCCTGGAAATACATGATAAAACAAGATGGCACAAGAAGAGGAAAAATATATGTGAGGAGTATGTAATTTATATAACTCCTTAAAAGATCACACTGCAATCCTCAGAGAGTCAGCAACAACTTTAGCAGAGATCTTAAAACTTGCACCCAAGTTCTCTAAAAGGAACACCCTAACTGCAGCCATTCGAGCCCAGAGACAGCCTGTTACTGTGTAGCACATCCCCTTTAGGGTAAAGGCCCAAAATCTGCAGACCATGCTTCAGTGAGTGCACAGCTGCATAGATACATGTGAGAACACGGTATAACCCCTATGACAGCTTACGGTAATGGTAAATAACACTGTCCCTGCTCAGTAGAACGGACTCAGAGAGAGAATTTGATTCTGACTATGTACGATATCAGCATTTGCTAAGAACTGACTCTAAGAACTGCACAAAGTGTTTGAATGAACTGCATGAACATTGAGGCAACCCCCTCTTGATGACTTAAGCAACATACATGTGAGAGAGTTTCCAGTAACCAGAAATGCTTCCTCTAGGATTCCTGTCCTAGGAACCTCCATCCAGGACCTGGCCTCTCTGGGAACACAAGGGTTGCAGTAGTTGAAAAAAAATCTCTCACTTCAGGTCACACACTTTAATACAGTGTTACACATATAGCAAATTGTACAGGAAATAAATAAGTTGAAATGATTCAATTTTTATCCTTTTCATTTGCAAAACAGACCCAAATCAAGAAAATGCATCATATTTACACATAGCTGATATTTTATATACAAAGCAGTTTCATATTTACACATTTTATGAATATGGACTAATACTTTCTTAGATGGGGGACAAAATAGAAATACTGAAAATATCTGAACATGAAACAAACAAGATCACCATATTAATTGACAACCGACCATCCTTTTTTAGCATCTCTCTCTCTCTATATATATATATGCAGGGTCATTTTATGTTTGTGTATGTGCCAAAACCAAAAATCCTTGCACTTAAGCACTGTCTATGTCTATACAGAATAATTTGTTATACTCTTTTGTTTTTTATGCGTGCTCAGCCCCATGCTTGTATGAGAGAAAATGCACTTTTACTGCTGGTCCCTGAAGAACACGATACATAAACACACATGCACAGACCTGAACTATTTCACATCTGACTTAAATGCTAGTTTCAACCAATACTGCAGGTCCTCAGGGACCTAAGGAGTACATTCTAGCTTTTATCTTCTCTTTGCCCTAAGTAAGTACAGTTGATTGAGATACAACCTCAATATGTGTGCTACGGAAGGTCTTGCAGCCACTGAAACTTCAAACTAGTCATGTACTGATTTATTGGGAAAGAATTCCTTCCAACCACCAAATAGCTGTCATCATCTATTTTGAATTTTATTTATTCTGAGTAGCTGCTTCTTGCTTTTAGCAGCAGGTTTTTCATACATGTTAAGTGTAATAGCCATGCTCATCACCCCCCTCCCTGGTCTCCTCTCTGGAGCAGTGCAGTTCCTATGGCTTCAGAGGTTCCTAGGGCTACATTTCCTGGAGCGATGATTCTTCTTTTCCCTCCCTTCCTGGGGCCATCTCTTTCTTGAAAGAAGAGACCAAAAGCTCAGCACCCTAAGGTACACATTTGTGATGCAGCAGGAATTGCTCCTATGTACCTGCTCTACAGCACAGGTGTGGAACTCCAGCAGGGCCCGAGGAGAGGGAGAAGGCAACAGCCTCTAACATTCAGTGCGTTACCTGCCATGATGCCTGTCAGTTCAGCACAAAGATACCTCCACATCTGGTATTTGGGTAGTGGATTATTCCTGCTTAAGCAAACCAGTCTCCTTTGCCACTCCTGAGGATGGTAGCACAGGGTTTTTTTGGTCTGGTTTTTGGCTGGGGTTTTTGTTTGTTTGTTTGTTTTTGTTTGTTTGTTTTTCCTGGCCCCTTTCCTAACTTGCTCATAATATTAACTCTGAATTTCCCCACCTACACACCCCCGAAGTCTGAGCTTTAGCACAATGTCTTCACATCTGACTGGTCTCCTTGTCTGTCAAGATCACCTAGAGAGGTACTTACTGTGTCAGTCCCGAACAGCCCATTGTAAAAACCTTATCAGTACAGCCTTCCCTTTTAAAAGGGACACCAATAAGTACTCTCACACTGTATTTTACAGGGTTTTTCTGTATCTGCCTTGTAAGAATTCAGCTAGACCCACTCTGCCATCAGTCTTACCAGCACAGCTGGCATTATCTGAAAAGTAAACAAAGAACAGCTTGAATTTGAGCACCACCAGGGAATGCCTGCTCCCCTCCAGCCCTCCAATCATTCACTAAGTTGGAAGGGGTCTTAAAGATAAGGGAAGGAATATTATATGAATTGGAGGGAGAGAAGCAAATGTCGGAAAAAGACGATTTTCTCTCCCTATGGAATGAAATACATTAATGCTATACACTAAAAGTACAAACCAAACAGCTTATTACTCAAACTTTTTGCAAAGGAATCACTATAAGACAAGTTAGAAATCAAAATTAAAAATATTCAGGCATGTTCTACAGTATGTGAAAAAGGGAATTTTTCAATGGTATTTGAATTTATGGAATAACCTCAATATTCCTATTATTTAAAAAAAATATGTAAATTTATTACTAAAAAAATAGAAGACATACAATATGACTAGAGTATTGCTCAATGCAAATCTGCCTCTGGACATGAGAGATTCCAGAGAAGATCAGAATGCATTGCAATTTATGCGCGTTACATTAATGATTTTCAATAACATTTTCTGTACATAACTTTGAATATTAAAATTCTGCTTCTCTACTTAACTACTACCTAATCACATCTTCCAGCAGCTGTCTGTCACTCTGAATCCACTGGAATCAGGTGCAGGAATAACCACCCCTTGTTTCTGCAGTTCACGTAAAACATCTAATATTGAATCCAACTCCATGCGAAATTTCTCCAGTTCCTGATTCTTCTGCTGTGCCAGCCTCCGCCACTTCTCAACCTCCTGGGCCTGCCTTGCTTCAGTGATGTGCTGGGTTAGCTGGGTTGCCTGCAAATGAGAAGAAAGTCAGCGCTGTGACTTCCTGCTCCAACACTCAGCCAGTGCTGCCCCTTTGCAGAAACCTGCCACACCGATTTATCTGAGGCTCAGTCTCAAAGCCGAACCCTCACATTAAGTGGAAACAACTTGTTCTGAATATTGCAAAAATCATTCTCATAGCAATGAATTCCTTTAAATATTTGCATTAATGACAGAAGGGTAGAATTGATTATTGACTAATGAGCCCCAGGAGAATTTAACTTATCCTCTCCAAAGCAGCAATTAAATTTGAATCTTTAAGAGAAAGCTGAGCATATAACATAAAACCCTCTATAAATCACAATTAACTTTTTGAATTGCCACTTAAATGTGGTAATTAAAATAACGCTCCGCAAAACAAACCCAATCTGAATGACATGTTGTAGCCTACTACTCTACTTTTAAAAACCACAAGTTCTATGAATTATGAGAAAATGTCCTGTAGTCACAAAGATCTGACGCTGCTGCAGATAAAGGTCTGAATAACTTTAACTTGAATCCCTGACAAAATCCTATTAAATTGCACAACATAAGAAGTGTCATCAGATATCAAAAGCTCCACACCACAATTAATTGCAATAGATTCTTTAAAGAAAGCCTATCATTTAAAGGCCATAATTATCATATGCGCAGTTTGATACTAAGGACAACCTGTTAATTACATGCTCAGCAATTACCTTTCCTATACTATTCATTTTGATATAATTCATTTGGGCATCTGTTCAATGCTCCAGTGCTGATGGTTAAAGGAGCAAAACTAGGATAAAACAAAACCCAAAGCTTAATACATAACAAGGGCAGGAGCACCACAAAAAGATGAAGTTATTTAGTACTAATTATGTATACTATTATTTCTTTTAAAAAAACCCCAAAACATTACAAAACATCTTAGTAAATACTATTGGTATTCAGTGGAGCTGGATCACAGAATAGGCAGCAGCAAAGACTTCACAGAAAGGGTAAAGATATTCTCACATTATATAAAAGCAAATTAATAGTAAAAAAAACCTGTATTACAGTCACCTTTAGCAGGACAGAATGTGAACAAAAATAACGAAAACATCAGTGGCAACAAGATTTGGTTTTAATCCAATGACTGGTTTTATGCACAGGTCTTTTTTGAAAGAAAGTAAGTATCTGATATAGAAATGTATAAGAAGAAATCCTTCTACCACAAAAAAAATCTGTACACTGAAAGTATATTCCTTGAGATCTGGTTTTAAAATTTAAAATAAAATAAGATGTTTCTATACTTTTAATGCAGCTTTTCTGACTAGGGCTGCTAGGTCTGATAATTACAGTTCAATTGAGGAATATATCACAGCTTAGACTCCGCATTCCAAACTCTTGTCATTTTTCAGTAGCTCGCTTTCATTGTGTAACTGAAACATGAAATAACCAAATGAAACAAGGGACTCCAGAGGTCACAGAGTCCAACCCTCTGCAACAGCAAGGCCTTCTTAGACCAGGCTGCAAGGAAGTTACACAAGTAATCTGAATTACCACAGCAAGGCCAAGCTGACCAGGCCTGCACCTACATTCACTTGCATTAGCAGGCAAAGACAAAACCATGGCTGTATAACAACTACTTCCCTCCTGCAGTACGAGCTAAATAACCCTGAATAAATACCATAAAATTACAGTAAAACCAATAAATTGCTCTTAAGAAGTAAATGCAGTTATCTACTGGTGTACCTTCTGAATTTCATGCTCTCTTTCTGCATGTCTGCTCTCTATATGCTTGATTTTCTTTTCCAGGCACAAGAAATGCTTCATTTCAGGAGTCTGGCTCTCCCTAGCCTCTCTCAGTTCTTCCAACAATTTTGTCACCTACAGTCAAAGAGAATTGATGAAAATTGTTATCATTGTGTTAAGCAGTGTATAAAACAGATTCCTTTAAAAATGTATTTGCATTGTTTAATCATTCCATTCAAAAGCTGTAGAAAGGAAGACATAAAAGAGAAATCTCCTTTGTTCGAAAGCTTTAACAGGGACTCAGGGACTTATATTAGGATTTTTCATTTCTAAGAAGTAGCCTGAGGACATGAAAGCCTAGTCCTCTCTGATAAATCCAGTCTTGTTAATAATGTTATGAAGCGATTGTGTTCTGTCAAATTTTATACTTCATACAACAAAAGTTAACAGAGAATACCATGATTAGATATTCTTACACAATCCTTTCTCACACTCTGGATGAAGACCAAATACAAAAGATACCAGTGTATTTCTAAAGACTAAATTAATTGAAGACATGCTGCTAACAGAGATGATTACAAGCCTCTATATAAGTTTAATAATTACCAGGTAAAATCAACTTGACAATGACTTAAAATGGATTTCCTAATCCTCCAGAAATTCAGGGAAGTTTTCTTATAAAGCCCTACTGGTTTATTCTCATTCTTTGCCTATTTTAAGTACCTTGATACTCCTTCACTTAACATGCTAAGTATTTTTCGGTCATTCTTAATGCATGTAAGTAAACTAAAGTGAAAACTTTGAAGTCTTTATCCTTTATGATACTTAACTCCTCTTAGCCAATATGTTTGAGAGCTGCTAACCCCCTTCAAGCACTCAACTATCCTTAGCTCTCTGTGAATTTAACTAGCTGGAAGCATTGTGTCTTCATCAGATGTTGTCACTCTTACTGAGAAGTGACTCTAAGGCAGCTTACCATTATTTCCATATTTTAAGGTGGCTTTCTAAAATAATAAGGCCTATGTTAGTACTTTGCCTGTCCATTACTCCAGCAGCTTTGAACCTGTTCAGCCACGTTTGTCAGAGGAGCAGAAGTCTTAGTTTCAAAAGGTCTGTGCAACTGAGTGCCTGCTGCTTGGCTGCTAAGTTGCCCCACTGAAGGGAAGGGCTGATGTGTGGTCTCAAGTACATAATTAAATACAATTAAAAAAATTACAGTGGAAAGATCTCATGAGGGGAAAAAGCCCCAGGAGAAAATGGGCTCTGTGCATTTTACCAGCAACAGAGCCACGCCAAATACAATGCAGTGCTACGTGCAAGCTGTTAAGGAAAAGAAGTACTCAGTTTATGGAAAACATCCATGAACAGCATTTCTGAGATTAGTATTTGAATAACGACCTTCCGAGAAGCCTCAGGAAAAACTTTGCCTTTTTTGAGGTACCACTATTTTACACAGAAAACTCAATCCTATTACCAGTGAGGTGCTTTTCCCTATCGTTACTAATTCCATTTGCAGGTTTGGTTGTCTTCTTTTCTCAGCAAAACTTATTTAACCATTTATTGCTTGAGATGTATTTTAAAAGCAGCACAGAAGTTGTGCTAGAGGACAAAAGCAAGGCTTTACACAGATATTTCTCTCTGTACAGTCTTGCAATGATTTCTGTAACAAAGACCCTCCTTTACATTTTCTTAAATGCCAGCACCTTGAAGTTGGCCTCTAACATGTGGGTCAGATTGGATGATCACTCTCTTAAACCATCACTGCCAATAATCTGTAAAGCAGTCATAGAGGAAACAAATTAATAGCATTTGTCTCATTGTACTCCTGTTTTTCCAGGAAGAAGTATTACATATACTGACACCACTGGAAAGAAAGAAGCTTTGTAAGGAAAGGCAACATCTACTGTTAGATTCAGAATATGAACCTACAGTCTCAGCCTCTATTCTGCAAACAGCAAAGTTGTCTAATAGGACATCTTTTTTCTCCCCCTACAAACCCACACTTTTATACAAATACATCACAACAGAGGTGGAATTTTGCATGTGTAAGATGAATACCCAGATAAATCTGAGTTTAGCAAGATTAAGATTAATTGCTTTTAATAACCCTTGCAAGTTAGAGTATTATCAAAATTAGGCTAAAATTAGTGATGTTCATACATCAAGGAGATGGTGAATGAAGCATAGGCACGATGCTGAGACAGGCTACATCCTCTTGAACGGGAGGTGGTAACAAAAACACTGGCAGTACTTCAAGAAAACAAAAGCATAGCCAATGATTATAAAAGCTTGAGCTAAAAGATGGACAGCAATTTGACACAACATTAACCCAAAAGCAAAGATAAGAACAAGTGTAATTTTTAGATTGTATGCTATTAATAGAAGATTAGAAAAAAACTATATACTTCTCTCAAAACCGACTGAATTTCAGAACTTTTATACCTAACTCTCCCTTCTTAAGACACCTTAAGTTTCAGAGACAGCAGAGGAGAAAACCAATATAATTGCCTAAGTCAGTTTTATGGCAATGGAGGATGAAAAAAGAAAAGCTTTTGAAAACAACAGTAAAAAATCTTAATAAAGAGGAATAAAGAAAAAGTCCTCTGGTCTATTTACCACTACCCACCATAACTCTCAGAGGATATGAAAGCCTGGATTAACCTGCTGATCAAATTTCATACAGATATCAGACATTTCAAACAAAATAAAAATAATAATAAAAAGATTAAAACCAAAAAAGGTCAAAGTTCTGTGTTCTGTTCTGTGCTGTTCTCCTGGTCACACTAGAAAAGCTTTGCATTCTAAGATATAATTGATGTAGAAGCAACTGACAAAGACTTTGTTTCTAAGACTTATTTTACTATCTATTATTTGAGGCTTGTCATGAATTAGGATGAAAACTCTCATTAGACTAAGGTACCCCCATTGAAATTTAAATATACCTCTTTTTGTAGGAGTTGCTCTCTTATCTGTGAAACTAAAAGAGCTTCTTGATGTCTCTCTTGTTCACCAAGTTGTTCTTGAAGATGTTTTATTAATATCTACAAAAAGTTTAAAAATATTTTGTCATTAGCATACACACCCATGACAACATGTGAAAACCTCTGCAGGAGAAGTACAGAAAAATATAAGCAGCACTGAGAAAGTGCTGTTCATCCTGGAGAAGAGAAGGTTGTGTGGAGACCTCACAGCAACCTTCCAGTATCTGAAGGGGGCCGACAAGGAAGCCAAAGAGACACTCATCACCAGGAACTGCTGTGATAGCACAAGGAATAATGGGTACAAATTGAAAGCAGGGAATTTTGGGTTAGATATGGTGAAGAAATTCTTTACTGTGAGGGTGGAGAGGCACTGGAGTAGGTTGTCCAGGGAGGCCGTGGATGCCCCAATCCTGGCAGTGTTCAAAGACGTTGGATAAGGCCTTGAGCAACCTGATCTAGCGGGAGGTGTCCCTGTCCTACAAGGGGGGACATGGCAAGAGGGGTTGGGACTAAATGATCTTT